>CM076572.1:87117428-87717428 GCA_034641835.2 Pinus albicaulis
ATGCACTTTTCTGAGTTTGCTATATACTTCACATGTTTAGCAACATTTTTGCATAATGTCAACATGCACCAGATGTCTCAAGTCAAGATTGCAACACTTTTGAGCTGCTTAATTTCTTTAAGGATGAAAAGTCATAAATTTCTCTTCAAAGAGATGAAAAGCTGTTGTGGGTACCCTTTATAGCGATGTAGGTGTAATTTTCTTGTCATACTGCTGTAGGTGACATGTATTTGCTGGTACAAGTATATAGTGGGGAATTTTATAAAAAACTGGTTTCCACCCAGCTACTGATATCTAGAGCTCAGAAAACAATTACAGCTTATTGACAAAACTTAATCTCAGAAATCACCTTTCTCAATTATATCAAGGAATGTATACTCAGAAAAAATATGGAACCTGGTTTATATATCTTCCACAATGTTGCAGTAGGCAAACATTTGAACAGGAATATTTCTCAAGGAGCAGCCCCTTCATTCCTCTGAAATATGTACTCTGCTACAAGTCTTCTACAGCAGTGTATTAATCTTCAAACTCGATACTTGTCCACGCTATTCCTAACACACGCCCTCTCTCAGACTGGCCCCACGCCCGAAAGAACAGAGATAAATCGAATGCTCATAAGGCTAAAATCACAAGTAGTTTACGCCTGTAGTGTGGCGCCTCCCCAAAGTTAAATTACTGCATTCATAAAGATGTGCGATTCCCTTCTACTTCTACTTAATAATATTATCACGTAGATTTCATCCAAACCATAAGCTCTAATCCTTCACCACGATAGAGTGGGTCCCTTCCGTGTCAATAAAAATAAAAAATTTAACTCTTGCCCTACTAAAATATGCCAACAAGACTTCATGGCAATCAAGGTCACCGAGCAAGGTAACTATGGATTCGATGTGGATTTCAAATCACTGTTGATAATTCAGCTTCCATACTGATCCGTGCAATGCAGTGGCCAAGTAATTCGATCTTCAGAGGAGTTCCCAACCCTTGCGGATCTATCGACAATTTTGGCTTCTTCTCGGCTTTTTTTTTTTTTAAAACTTTAATCCTGTCAAACAAATATCGATGTTGCCATCCCGTGATTTAATCGACCTTGAAGCAGAATTAAACCGACACACAGATCAAATGTGTCCATGACCTGCCCTCAATTTTAACTCATGGTGCTCTACCATTCAGGCCGATTTCTAAGTTTTCTTGGAATTTTCATTCAATCAAACACCCATTTTATTAAGTCGGCCTCATCATACCATCTGTTTGTCTAATACGTTTCTCCCCAACATGCAACGCTTCTAATCTCTACTCCCACGCATTACCTGTGAAGCTTATGTCTTCTATAAAAATTGTCGCTTCCGTCACAACAAAGGCTGCAATAACGTCGCTTGATAATGACAGCCCGACAGTAACTACTGTAATTCATCTTCCGAATTGGGGAATTATGTTGGCTCGACGTCCTCATTATGCACTCGACCTCCCACAATTCTGCTTGCCGGGTCCAAAAATCGCACAAACTTGTTGTCGCCCTTCAGCAAAGTTTGGACCCAATCAATCCCGGATCTTGGCTCTGGCTGCTGCTTAATGCGTCTCAAAAATAGACCGGCTTTTTGAGCCACGTAATTCTCAAGCGGCTCAAATTGTGAAACGCAGCCCCCTTTCTGAGCCACGTACGACTTGGCCAACGAATTCAACCACTTTAATTTGGCCCTTGTCGTTGTAAAATAACAACAAATTCATTCACCGCTGTTAAATAATCTTTCACGGCCCTTGCAAAAATAGACGACAGATTAATCTGTGCATTTTTTAAAACAAAATCGTGGCCCACACCAATCCTTCACGCTTCTTAAAATAATTCTGCAGCCCACATCAATACTCCATGTGGTTTGTAGAATAGCTAACGCCCAAGATAATTTCACCACAAATAGCAGAATTTGATGAAATAATTTTCTTTTGGCACCACCAAAACCCTTAAACAATCTGTAATTGGAAATTGAAACCCCGCAGGCTGAGCCAAGTTCGAGGCTCCGATACCACTGTAATATCCCGGATGGGATATTTTTACTAAAATGCAAATAAATAAATAAACTCCACAAAATGCCGCAAATTCAACATCTACTTACAGAAGATTGCCATGTAAAATAAAAGACAAGAAACACTGCAATCCAATACCATATAAAAATGTAATTTAAAATCTCAGCTTTTATTATAGATAATAAACAGGGGCTTACATATAGATCTCGACTCAAGAAGAGTTTGAGATAGAAAAATGTCACTAAGATAAGCCGCCGAACGGCATCAAGCACAAACCGCACCGTCGCACTTCTCCTAAGTAACAACAACCTAACCCACTAAAACCGATGGCCTGGCTGAAGATAAGTGAATGATCCTCACACCAAACTCAAGCTCGTGGAAACTCCTAAGTGAAGTCTCCTCAAGAGAGTTGGGTTTTCGTCCAACACTCACAAACCACCCGAGGGTTTCCGACCTGGGGCTACGGCAGAAGTAGAGACCCACGTTCTCAAACCTCTCATACACAAGAAAATGATCTATTCCAAAGATGTCTCCCAATGCCCTCCTCCCTTCCTTTTATAGATCCCTTGGAGCCTTCTAGAGCATTATTTTAGTATTATTTTATTTATGGAGCACTTTTCCCTTTTTATTAAAATATTATAAAATATTCCTTTTTAATGTTAAAATGGTATATCGTCACCACGCCTCCCCTCTCGTCACTCTAAATCTCTGCCTTAACTGTCCCATCATGTAGGTATCCTCGTCCCGGTTCCAATGAGCTATTACACTAAGGTGCTCCATCATGCATTCCTCCTGGAATGCCACCTTGAGCGTAATCAGCTGAGTTAAGCCCACAAATAACTCAAATTTCCGAAAGTTGTCGGAATGCACCGGAACGAAAGCCAAACTGCTCAGATGATGGAATATATCAAGCTAATGCCACCGGACACCATGGAAACTCCTCAAAACTCCTCCAAAAAGCCCCTAAGCCCGCTGATAGCACCAATTTGTACCTGTGACCTGTCTGCTCCTAACTCTGGAAGTCCAACCTAACCCTGTCGTAGGTGACACCAAAAAAGGGAATATTACAAACGCGAGGAGAAGGATTTTCTTTTTGGGCTTATCGTAGACAAGATTCCCTTAAGCGCCAAACCCTTTGTAAATTTTGCAAAAGTGAATGTAGTGGAGGCATCTATAGATTCAAGTACCACCTTGCACAGATACCCGGGCATGATATAGGTCTCTGCAACAAGGTTGACGATAATGTCAAACACCAAGCAACCTTGACCCGACATGTTGAGGTAGCATAATGCTAAGAGAGCAAAGCAAAAACAAGAAATAGGAACTCTTGGAGCTGACATTTCTTCTTCCAATACACCCTTTTCATCTCCTTCTATTGAGTCATCAATGCCATTCCCAAGTTTCTCACACATGCCTCCAAGTCCAAGTCAAACTCAAGCCTAGCTGAATCCTCCTACATTCAACACTGGAGGTGGAAACATAAAACACTTTTTTTCCTCCCCAGACAAAACCCGTTCCTAACCTACCTGATGGCAATCAAGCTGAAAAAAGATATCCATGCAAACAAAAAGGAAGGCTCATAACTTTTGGTTCTATTCTGACATACCTTTCCACTATGCCAGAAGTCCTTATTGGCAAGCTATGATTGATGCAATCGTTGTTGCAGGTCCAGGATTCAAAGCCCCTACATCAGAGAGCCTTAAGACAGATTTGTTGTTAGAGAGTGTTGAATATGTCATGCTTGTGCTCGCTGAGTTTCGTTCATCATGGGTAGAAACAGGGTGCACCATCATGAGTGATGGATGGACTGATCAGAGGAATAGAACTTTAATAAATTTCCTTGTATCTTGTCCAGCAGGCACAATGTTTCTCAAATCAGTGGATGCCTCAGAAAAGGTTAAGACTTCCCAACTTATTTTTGAAATGATGGAGGAAGTCGTTCAAGAAGTGGGCGAAGAACATGTTGTACAAATTGTCACCGACAATGCAGCTAATTATATGGCTGCTAGTAGAATTTTTGAGATTAGGCACCCCACTATTTTTTGGACCTCTTGTGCTACCCATTGCATAGATTTAATGCTTGAGGACATTAGTAAGCTTCATTGGATACATGAGGTTGTGGACAAGGCAAAATCCATAACCAAATACCTGTAAAACCACACTATTGTCCTAAACACCATGAGAAAATACACTGAAGGTAAAGAAATTGTTCGACCTGTAGTGACTAGATTTGCAACAAATTTCATATCTTTGCAAGCTGTGGTTGAGCAAAAGATAAATCTGAAGAGGATGTTCTTGGGACCTGAGTGGATGGCATCTAAACATTCCAAGGCCCTTGAAGGCATTGAAATCGTTGCACTTGTGTTTAATGACGGTTTTTGGAAATATGCCGAAGAGATTATTGTTGTGACAGAGTCCCTTGTCAGAGTTCTCAAGTACTTCAAGTCTTTTAACTTTTTCATTTTTCAAATTTCATTTCAAGCTTCTTTTTATTTTCAAAGTTTCATATTTCATTAAATTTGAAAGCTTGAACTTTTAGGATGGTTGATGGTGACAAACCTATTATGGGTTACATTTATGAGGTGATGGATATCGCAAAGGAGGCCATCAAAAGAAGATATGGCAATGAGGAGGCAAAGTATTTTCCTGTTTGGGATATTATTGATGCACGTTGGGATAGGCAATTGCATTCCCCCTTACATGTTCTTGGGTACTTCTTAAACCCACAGTATTTTTATGATAAAAGAAAATTTAATGAAGATGGGGATGATGGCAGAAGACTTATGCCATGCATTGAAAGGTGCTCCCCTGATCCAGAATTTCAAAGTTGTGTCTTTTCCCAACTACAGGATTATAGGACGCCAGCCAAATTATTTTCCTATACCAGTGCTATACGAGAAAGGACTAAGATGTTTCCAAGTACCCTGAAGGCTTCATCAATTCATTAAATTTGTTTAAAATTTATTTTGTATGTTAAATGTTTTATTAAATTTTCTTTTCTTTTTAAGTTTTATAGTTTTTACTATTTAGTATTTATTACTTGATACTCACAAACACTTGGCATTTTCTAGGTCTTTGGTGGCAAAATAGTGATATGCCAGAGTTGAAGAGATTCGTCATTCGAATCTTAAACCAATCATGCAGTGCTTCAGGTTGTGAGCGCAACTGGAGCATGTTTGAGAAAGTACATTCTAGGAAGCACAATCGATTGACACAAAAGCGCTTAAATGACCTTGTATTTGTCCATTATAATCTACGACTTCGCAACAAAAAATACTAGGTGAGAGCCTGAATTAGAAGTTTTCATAAACTGATTTGCACTTTAAAATTTAAACTTTTAAGTTCAAACTTTAATTTACATTTCAATGTCTCATGATAATTAAAGGTTTGGATCATTCACCATTCGACCTTGAGGAGATAGATCTGCAAACTACAAATGCATCAGATTGTGTCCAATTAGAGGAGGAGCCTCGTCTTTTAAGTCTACATGACTTGGAGAACTTAGAGAGTCAAGCAAGCGAAGGAGTGGGAGGAATCGCTTCTAGTTCTCACTCTTAGAGTCTTAGACTCTCAGTTATTGTTTTTTCACTGATTTGCTTGGTAGTATTTTGTAAACTTTTAGAAGCATATGCTTATGGTTCTATGTAGTCACTGGTTGGACTCAGTACTTCGGATCATGTTTGGACTCATAACATATATAAGATACTTATTCATTCATGATATTTTGGACATCTATTGATATTATGCATTGTTTGGACATGGCTTTATTGAATATCAATGAAAAATATTTTTTTTAATTCAATATATGTGTATATATTTATTTATTGAATTTGCCGATTTTTTCCCGATCCGATTCAAACTCTTCGCTCTTTTGCCTCGCCGATTTATTGCCGATTCAGAGTCTGGTAACATTGCTATGTAACACTTACTTCTTCCAAGTGCGGGTGAACCGTTTCAACCAATGTTGCACGAAGCGGGGACAATTTTTGGAAGCGCATACGTGGAAGCGTCATTTCCCAAAAATCTAGGAAGTGAAGCATCTCAGAACCATCTACTATATATATATATATATATATATTAAAAAAAACATCCAAAATACCAAACTAGTTGTAGAAGATATGAAGATATAAAAATATGCATGTTTTCACATCTTCTACAACTAGTTTGGTATATATATATATATATATATATATATATATATATATATATATATTTGCATTTATATTAAAAAAACCATCCAAAATACCAAACTAGTTTTAGAAGATATGAAAACATGCATATTTGGATACAAATCAAGATAGATATGGCATCCATTGTACATCAATGGTTAATTATTCGAGTATCAACCATCTAGAATCTAGATTCTTCTCCTCTTTTCTTGCCTTTGCCTCTACCTCGATTGTCCAAGGATATTAGTCAACATTTCTCAATTTTAATCAAACTACCTAATCCAAGCCTTAAAATATGGTGGAAAAAGCTTAACATGCTTGATCAATGATTTTGACTAGATTGAAAGGTAATTTTTTGCTAAGGGCGTGACAAAGGAGTTCAACAATTAAGACCACCAACACTAGGGTACATGAGCACATAGAGGGCTTGGTGCTCTTGATTAAATGCCAATCACATACTCTCATACATGATATAATCTAATGAAAAGCCACAATCTCATTGATCTTGAATTCCTTAAAATTGTTAAGTCTGTTGAATTTTGAATAGGATATGAAATTCTCTTTTCTCCATATGAAACCCGATGGGGCTGGAACCATGCTCAAACATCCTGAGTCATTTCATGGTAATGTTAAAAATTTAAGTAAAAGGATGAAAATGAAAGATAAAGGAGAATGTCTCTTTTACTTTAAAATTTTAACATTACCATGACGGGGCATCTAGAAGGCATCTAAGGAGCATCAAGGAAGGACCTTGGAAGTGTCTGGGAAGCCCCAACCCAACTTAAGTAAAAGAATTTTTTTTTTTTTTTTTTAAATTTAGAACCCAGCGGAACCACCCATCTCCCTCTAGATCCATTGGCAATCCGCGTGGATCCATGCCCAAACCTCCATGGATCCCCAACGGATCCTTTTCTGGATTCGCAGATCGAGGATTCGAAACCGCGGATCGGCCTTGTGTGGTTCCAGAGTTCTAGGAATCGCCTCAAAATGGCGGAACCGTGAATCATATTTTCAGATCCGCGGTTCCGTTGGAGGATCGCCCAAGGATCGGTATGGGACGCAGTTTCGACCTTGGATCCTTGGGGAGGGGGGGAAGGATCGTGCAACACTAGTTTCAACAAAGGTTCTGATGGAGGATCTTTGATGATCCTTATTCTGCAAATGTTTCTTTCTAATGATGATATGTTGAGCTTCTCCCTTTCTATTTAGTAAGATGTCTCCTTCAACCATGCAAACTGCTACTTCGGCTATTCTTTTGTGCCTCTAATATGATGCCATCTCAATATTGATACAATGCATCCTATCATAACGCAATGCTTTCTGCCATGACTGGCTATCTTCTATAAACTGAAAAATGAACTAAATGTTTGAGAGACCTTTAGTAGTAGAGGTCTTTCACTTCTTATTTCTTTGTTCTCTTCTCTTCTGGTTCTTCTACTTCTTTGGTCACGTGGGCTTCACTTCTTTCTTTCCTTTTCTTGTTGTCCGTCTTGAGTTTAGGACAATTCCTCTTGTAGTGCCCATATTCATTACATTCATAATATTGAATTTTAGACATGTCAACTTTCTTTTGAAATCTCTTTCGTGCCTCAAAATTTCCTTTCTTCCTTGACATAGTTGCAAATGCTTAAGACTGCTCATTAGATTCAACGTCATTTTTAATATGATTTCTTCAATCTTACATAATGCCCATAGATCATTGAATGGCGTAGCTTCCTTCTTTGCATAGATGCTTGATAAAAAGTTGCCCCATTTATTAGGTAGCGCATTGAGTATACAAGTGGTCATTTATGGATCTGACATTGTTTCTCCTAGCTCTTGAATTTGATCTTTAATTTCAGTAACCTTCATGAGATATGAAGCTACCCCTTCTTCCTTTAATACTTTCATTTTATATAATTCGGTTCTTAAGGATATTATTTCCCTAGTTGTAGTTACAGAGTATAGCTCTATCAACTTGTCATAGATCTCTTTTGATGTCTTCAATTTGGCTACAAAGGGAATGAGAGAATCCTTGATAGATTCAATGAGGATTCTTTGAGCCCTTATTTCTCCTTTCATATATTTTGATAATGCTTGCGATTGTTCTTGAGGAGGTTTTGTGATGGAGCCCTTGTTAAATTTAGGTTAACATGCTCTTGCTTGAGACAGTTACTTCAAATTCCATAGAAGCCCATATATTAGATCATTTCAAATTTATAAGTGTTGAATCATTGACATCAAAAGAAACTTAAGAAATAACATATATGATTGAATCAGAGTACGAGCCAAGACAAGAGAGCACAAGTATATGGCTCAAGCCAAGGAAAAACCCCAAGATGGGGAAAACCCTATATCAATTCTTCTTATTATTTATATCGAATGCTCAACAGAGAGAGAGTACAATAGTCGTGTTGATTTCTATAGCATCAGAAAGTGTTCTAAGTCTCATTTTTGGTAGAGAGGCTTAGACATCAATTATCCAGAGAACCCAAAAATTGTTTGTGGAAATTCCACTCAGATATGACTTTATTAAAAAAATTAATTATTTTAATGTAGACCCTAAGTATAAACTTAGGGAAATTAAATAATTAAAAAGTGTTTATAGAGCAGAGTGTGAATCTTTTAGAAGATGAAGATCAACTCATCTTTTAATCTGAGCCATTGATTAAAGATATAATCTTGGTCGTTGATTCATCAGCGAGAAGACTATAAGAAGAGACTTGAGGGCCATTTGGAAATCAAGCCAAGGACAATCTAAGTACCCGAAGGAAATCGATTCTGAAGCAAGTGAAATCGATTTCAGTGGGTGAGTTTATAGAGGCTGGGTTGCAGAAGCGGAAGGAGGAGGGTGAAGTTAATTATCGGGAAGCAGATCTCAGGAGAGTGAAGGGAAGGGTGAGCTAATCAACAGCAAGAACCCCTCCACGCAGAATCACGTAGTCCAGAGAGGGACTGTGCAGAGCATTCACGCTGGATGACGTAGAGGGTGAAGTTGGTCACCCCGAGGGTTCGAAAATTGTCTAGAAGGTCTAGAAAATTCAGTAAGGTGTTTGCTAATTTTTCTCTGCTCATCGGACTCCCGTAAATGTACTTTCCATTTCGGAAGATAAATATAAAACCCTCATCTGCTGCACCGGTTTTCCCACTTTGGGTTTTTCCAGGGACAATTGCCCAAAAACATCTGTGTTCATGTGGATATTTCTATTGTGCTATTGGTGTAAATTATCTTTCTGTTCTTATGCTCTTAACCAACGTTTTGAAAATCGCGATCGGAATTAAATCGGCGAAGGGAAAAAAACGGAAAAATCGTAAAAATCAGCACATACAAAAATATTCTTTTTTTTTTCAATTTTTTTAATATCTAAAGCACCCACAACATAAAATAAATGCATTGACACATAAATATGAAAAAAAAACTAATATATAAGACGTGTAATATCATGTCTAGTGCTACATCACACATAATAGTGAATCATGTCCTGAATACTAAGTCCTAAGTCTCAACTCAACCTCAAAATATCAACAAAAAATATAATAATGTATCTCATATCATGAGTCATAATGTTATATACAAAGGAATGCACCAAATAACCTATACTACTGATTTCCTCTGCCCCTTTTGCGAGAAAATGTAACAGCTTTCCCTCTAGACGAAGAAGTTGGTGGGGCTGGCAATGGACTCTGTTGTGCTCCAGATCCTGAAGCACTAGGAGCTAAAGGAGGTAGACCACGTCCTCTACCGATAGCAGGGGTAGGTGGTGTCACCTCCTCCTCCTATTGTTGCTCCTCCTCCTCCTATTGTTGCTCCTTCTCCTCCTCATGAAACTCATCATTGATTCATCGCTACTAGAAATGGGATCATCAACAAGAGATACATAAACATCATCTAGCTCAAAGTCTTCAGACTTGGATTGCTCAACCTTATAACATGATAGAAATTGAAAAAGTTTAACATGCCTAACTAATGATTTTGGTTTGAGTGAAGGGTTCATCTCCTCAACCTTAAAATGCGGTAGAAAAAGATTAACATGCCTAACCAGTTGTTTTCCTTTGAGTGAAGGGTACATTCTTGTTAAGGCCACAGTAGGGGAGTTCAACAATCAATACCACCAACATCAACAAAGTTCAACAATCAATGCCACTAACATCAAGGTTCTTAAAGGACTTCATACTCTTGATCAAATGCCAATCTCATACCCTTACACATAATAGAATCAAATGGAAACAATGCAAATCCCCAAACCATGAAACCCTGAAAACCATTAAGTCTGCTAAATTTTGAGTGAAATCTAAAATTCTAGTTTCTCCATATGAAATCCAATGAGGTCGAAACCACTCTTAAACATCCTGAGTCATTTCATGGTAATGTTAAAAATTTAAGTAAAAGGATGAAAATGAAAAATAAAGGAAATATCACTTTTACTTTAAGAATTTAAGTAAAAGGATGAAAATGAAAAATAAAGGAAATATCACTTTTACTTTAAGAATTTAACATTACCATTAACTGCCAACATTACCATCAACTGCCAACAGGGTGTGTCAGCAAAAATGACAAAACAAAAAATCGATTTTTGAACTTATAGGGTTGTTGTTTGATGGGCCCACGATTTTTACCAAAAAATTCGCGATTTCTTCAAAAAATCGTGCAAAACATCGCCGATTTAATCGTTTTGTTGAAAAAATCGCGCGATTTAATCGCGATGTTCAAACCCATGCTCTTAACAATAGTGAAGATCTGCAAATGTGTTTATTTCGGGATTTACTGAAGCATCTGTAAATAACTTATTTCATAAGTAGGAGAAATAAACCAAGTATTGCAAAAATATTTTCCTCTTGAAAATTTCACATGGTATCAAAGCAAAGGGCTAAAAACAGGAAGGGAGGACCTGCCATGGACCAAAGGAAGGGTTCGCGCAGTCAAAGGGACTCACGCAGTCCTCTAGAGCACACAGAAATGCAGAGAGAACATGACATGAAGGTGTTGGCATCCAAACTAGAGGAGGATCTTGCTTGTGTGTCAAGCACAACTCCTCCAGGTGTTTGGTATATTGACAGAGGGGCATATGCTCATATGACGGGGGTTCGAGAATGTTTTTCGAGCTATCAAGAAGCGCGGATGAATTTCCAAATAACTATGGGAAATAAGGCAAAATGTACCCCCATCGGGAGATGTACCGTAATATTTCAGATGGAGGATGGCAACAAGATTCGAGCCAGGAATGTTTTGCATGTACCAGGATTGGGGATGAATTTACTCTCGATGTCTCAACTTCAAAACAAGGGCTATAACATATACTTTATTCAAGATAAGGTGTATGTCAAACACCCTAACTGGAGCAAAAAGGCACAAATCAGAGTGAGTCACAAGCTGTATAAGTTCCAGCTTGAATCTCTGGTGGCCCTGATCGACAGTATAGACGATAGAGATCTGAATGAGTTATGGCACAAAAGGATGGGGCATCTACATCATGGAGCCTTGGGGATTCTCAAAAATACTGTCATAGGGGCTCCTGAACTCAGCACAAAGAAAGACAAAGTTTGCAGGGGATGCATACTAAGGAAGTACGCTAAGGCAACATTTCCAAGAAGCAGCAACAGAGCCAAAGGTGTATTAGAGTTAATACACTCTGACATTTGTGGTCCGATGTCCACAACAGCTCTCAGTGGGGCAAAGTATTTTGCCACCTTCATTGATAATTATTCCAGGAAAACTTGGATCTATTTTTTGAAGACCAAAGATGAAGTCTTTAGTCGGTTTAAAGATTTCAAAGCATTAGTGGAGAACTCTACAGGAAAGAAGATCCAGAAGTTGAGGTCAGATAACGGTGGAGGATATATCGATAAAGACTTCATCAATTTCTGTACACAGGAAGGCATCAAGAGAGAATGGACAACTCCTTACAATCCAGGACAAAATGGAGTTGTAGAACGGAAAAATCGGACCATAATAGAAGTTGCAAGGGAAATGTTGTATGACCAGGAGATGCCCAAATTCTTATGGGCAGAGGCCTGCAACACAATAGTTTATATTCAGAACAGAGTTCCCAATAGAGCTTTGGGGAAGGTTACACCCGAAAGTGTGTTCACACGCAGTAAGCCATAAGTGAGCCACATCAAGATATTCGGCAGCATAGCATACTGCCACGTTCCAAAGGAAAAGAGGAAGAAGCTGGATCAAACTGCAGAAAAGGGTTTTCTGATGGGCTAGGGTGAGAATGCAAAGGCATACCGCGTCTACATTCCGGAGAGCAGGAAAGTCATGGTAAGAAGGGATGTAAAATTCCTGAAAGAGAAAGCCTTTAGGAAAATTTGGAGAGATGGCCACAAATACGCAGATTGAGGAAGATCCACTGGTACAACCTCAACGACCTATGAAGGAGAGGTCCAGTGCCTCTCCAAGGCACAATATTTCTGAGGGAAGATCCTCCGACGAAGAACAGGAGGAAGAATAGGTGAGTCCGCCCACCACTAATGGAAGACTGAGCAAAGAACTCCAATAGATTCTTAGAGATGCAAAAGGATTTGTTGGAGCACCTAGAGAAGGGAAGAGGATATGGAAACAACTTGACACATATCAGGTTGGAGAACCTTCTACCTTTCGGGACGCAGCACAGCATCAGGTATGGGTAGATGCCATGGTAGAGGAGTATAGTTCCATCATGACAAATGATGTCTAAGAAGTAGTCCCTAGACCACAGGACAGATCTGTTGTAGGATCCAGGTGGATCTACAACATCAAATATGCTGCAGATGGCAGCATAGAGAAATTCAAGGCAAGATTTGTAGCAAAGGGGTATGCCCAGAAAGAAGGCATTGACTATGAAGAAACCTTTGCTCCAGTAGCACGATACACTTCTATCAGATCCATCATCTCTCTGGCAGCACAGATGGGATGGGAGATTCACCAGATGGATCTCAAGACTGCGTTCTTGAACACAGTGATAGAGGAAGAAGTGTACATAGAGCAGCCAGAGGGCTTCGAGACACATGAGCAGAAGACTCATGTTTGCTGACTTAAGAAAGCCTTGTATGGCTTAAAACAAGCCCCTAGGGCATGGTATGGTCGAACTGATGGCTACTTGTAGAAAATGGCATTCGTCAAGAGTGATGCAAATCCCAACTTACACTACTTAAGAGTAGGAGATGAGCCGCTTATTCTTGTTCTGTATGTGGATGACGTGTTCTTGACCAGGTCATCCAAGCTCATCAAAGACTGCAAGGAGAATCTGGCAACAGAATTCGACATGAAGGACCTGGGGTAGGTGCAATGTTTTCTTGGTTTAGAAGTCTGGCAACAGGAAGGGGAAATCTTCCTAGGACAAGGAAGATACACAACAGAAATACTGAAGAGATTTCAGATGGAAGATTGTAGACCCATGGCCACGCCAATGATTACTAACTAGAAGAAGATAGACACATCAGAGGATGATGAGGTTGATCCCACATTGTACAGACAGCTCATCGGGTCATTGATGTATTTGGTCAACAAGAGACCAGACATTTGTTATGTAGTGAATACCCTTAGTCAGTTCATGGTGGAACTAAGGAGGGTTCACTGGGCAGCAGCCAAACATATTCTCAGATACCTGAGAGGGACAGTCGAGTATGGGCTAAGGTACACGAAGGGAAATGAGATCTAGTTGAGTGGGTTCACAGATGCAGATTGGGCTGGAAGCACAGTAGATCGAAAAAGTACCAGTGGGTACTATTTTAGCCTTGGATCAGGAATGACCTCCTGGTGCAGCAGGAAACAGAAGTCCGTAGCACTGAGCTCAACTGAGGCAGCATACATGGCAGCAAGCATAGCTTCGTGCGAGGCCATATGGCTCCGCAAATTGCTCTTGAACTTAATCAAGAAGCGGATAGAACCGACCGGGATTATGTGCGATAATCAGAGTTGCATTAAGCTCTCTGAAAATCCTGTGTTTCATGATCAGTCGAAGCACATTGACATTCGGTGTCACTTTCTCAGGGACTATGTCCAGAGGGGAGCAGTACAGTTGCAATACACTCCTACAGGTGAACAAGTGGCAGACATCCTCACAAAGGCTCTAAGTAAGATCTTCACTTACTTCAGAGAGAAGATGGGGATGGTCGAGAACCCCTTCCATTAGAAGAAAGGGTGGTCTTCAGAAGAAGAGGGAGTTGCAGTACGGATGTTGTAGTGACAAGGCAGCAGTACAGGAAGCAGCAGTGCAGAGATGAGAGACAGCAACCAGGACACCATCAGCGCAGCAGATGATGTAGAGTCAAAGCAGTACAACAGTATCTTGCTTAAACACTTTCCTCGCTAAGAGGGAATGTTGATTTCTATAGCATCGAAAAATGTTCTAAGTCTCATTTTTGGTAGAGAGGCTTAGACATCAGTTATCCAGAGAACCCATAAATCGTTTGTGGAAATTCCACTCGAATATGACTTTATTAAAATAATTAATTATTTTAATGCAAATCCTAAGTATAAACTTAGGGAAATTAAATAATTAAAGAGTATTAATAGAGTAGAGTGTGAATCTTCTAGAAGACGAAGATCAAGTCATCTTTTAATCTGAGCCATTGATTAAAGATATAATCTTGGTCATTGATTCATCAGCGAGAAGACTATAAGAAGAGACTTGAGGGCCATTTGGAAATCAAGCCGGGGACACTCTCAGTACCTGAAGGAAATCGATTCTGAAGCAAGTGAAATCGATTTCAGTGGGTGAGTTTGTAGAGGCTGGGTTGCAGAAGCAGAAGGAGGGTGAAGTCAGTTATCAGGAAGCAGATCTCAGGAGAGTGAAGGGAAGGGTGAGCTGATCAGCAACAAGAACTCCCCCACTAGAATCACGCAGTCCAAAGAGGGACTGCACAAAGCATTCATGTTAGATGACGCAGAGGGTGAAGGAGGTCACCCCGAGGGTCTGAAAATTGTCTAGAAGGTCTAGAAAATTCAGCCAAGTGTTTGCTAATTTTTCTTTGCTCATCAGACTCCTGTAAATGTACTTTCCATTTCTGAAGATAAATATAAAACCCTCATCTGCTGCACTGGTTTTCCCACATTGGATTTTTTCGGGGACAATTGTCCAAAAACATCTGTGTTCATGTGGCTATTTCTATTGTGCTATTGGTTTAAATTATCTTTCTGTTCTTATGCTCTTAATGATAGTGAAGATCTGCAATTGTGTTTATTTCAGAATTTACTGAAGCATCTGTAAATAACTTATTTCATAAGTAGGAGAAATAAACCAAGTATTGCAGGAATATTTTCCTCTTGAAAATTTCACAAGTCCAAAGTCAAGATGACTTTGACAATTGAAAATTCAACATATTAAACAGGTGTAGGGCTCAAACTGTAATACCAATATTCAGTCAATTGTAATCTTGTTAGGGTTGCTTTTTGTCCACTGAGATTTCATTTATTTAATCCAAGGACCCTCTTTATTATTGCAGCTTTACAGGCATGTATGAAGAATACCTTCGCTTGGGCCTTCGAGTTGATCTGGGCACATGATAGGACACTCTGTCCCCTTTATAGAGATGGTGCAGACTTGTGGCTGCCTTAGAGGAAAAACCTTATCAAGGTGTCCACAAACAAACTCAGGAACAGTACATGAATACGGCCAGCCTTCCAGTTTTATAATTCGATTTGCAAGGACAGAATATACCTACAAATACTGTGGCTTCCCTTCTGGAAAATCTCGGCCCTGAGGAAGATTGAAAAAGACCCAAACAATTCGACCTCCAATCTTCTCCAATCTGCGGCAGCCTCAGAATAATTTTCCCAAGTTATTTGATGTGGATAATGAAGATGGAGGATACCCTTATACATAATTTGATAGGATGATTTTGGAGGAAAATTCAAAATTCAAAATTTCAATTTTTCCTGCCTAAACAAAATCATGTCTTGTAGCATTTCCTATTGAATACACAAATATTTTCCTTCACCAAATTTGACGATCTTTAGATCAATTGTAGTCCTCTTGAAAAGAGGAATTCAATGGGATTATTATCTCCATCAACTGAACAAACCAAAGTGGAATTTGGCCCTAGTTGCCAATTTTATTAGCCCTTGATATAATAAAAAACTTCATTTTCTGTGAGAATCAGATCTATTATTTTCTTCCATTCAAAGTAGTTTGATGTCATTTGATGTGTAGGTTGAGACATCAATATAAAGTACTTACTCGAAAAATGAAGATGTCTCCTTGAAGATGATGTCTTCCACTAGAATGTGAGATTTAGAATGAGGGAGGGATGATCTTCCTTCTTAAAAAATGACAATGCTGTCTTCTTCAAGACGAAGAGAGATGTTCTTCTTCCTTCAAAAATGCTTAAGGTCTACTCTTTTCTTCAATAAAAGGAAGATCACTTTGATTCCTTTGATGATGATGAAGTGTTTTTTCTTGCTTCCTTTAGATGATGATGTGGAATGTGGAAGGCTTCCCAAGATGCTTCAAATGTGTAAAGTCCTTCTTTCTTTGAGATGGAGGTAGGGTCCTTGAGGTCTTCTTTTATTCTTTCAAGAGTTCTTCCTTCAAGATGATAGGGTCTTTGTGATGTGATGACTAGATCTTCTTGATGCTCTTCCTCTTATATTCATCCTTTATGTATCCTTTTTCAATAGAGAGATCTTCAAGTTGCCTTTCCTTATCACCTTAGCTCTCATACCATGTCGATAAATCTAGGGCAACCAGAATAGGTGTGATTTCTCTAAACTTGATAACTGCTTGTGATGTTCTTTTAATTTAACTTGATGAACTTATAATTCACTTCTTCTTATCTTGATCATTATGGTGTTCTTATCATCAAACAACTACCAAAATATGAAGATCAAGAGAACAAATGGACACAAGATGTAGGCTGCTAGCTAGGGCCAAAACCTTTCCTAGAGAGGAAAACCCACAAGTAATTCTTCTCTTATAGAATCTTCAAATGATGAATTCCAAGACCCTTAGACCAAAGACAAAGACCCCTCCAAGACCAAGTCAACCTTCCTTCTTAATGAGCTCACCTTCTCAAATTCAAAACTAGTCAAACCTTTTTCAATAGCTTCTAACAACAAATTTCAGCCCCCCTTGAGAGATCAAAAATTTCGTCCTTGTGGTTGCAGAAACCCTACCTTCTTCGCACGTGTGAGGGAAATAGACACAAAAACTTCAGATTTCGACTTTTCTTTTTGTCTTCTAGCTTTTCCTTTACCTTCGCTTGCCTTTTTCCTTCTTCTTCTTGTGATCAAACTTGCTTGGATTCTCTCTTGAGGTCGAATGCTTCTTATATAAATATATATATAGGCTTCCTTGGAGAACGAATAGCCCTAAATAGAGTCGACTTGTCTTCTGCAGGCCGACTTCGTCTTGGAGGGATACTTTGACACATTTTGACTAAAAAAAAAATCTTTTAACTTGATACAAAATGTTCAATAGGGTCTAATACATGTGAGAATGACTCTTTTGACTTCTAGACTCGATGACAAAACCTAGAAGCACACAATAGGTGCTTTG
This sequence comes from Pinus albicaulis, assembly GCA_034641835.2. NCBI lineage: Eukaryota > Viridiplantae > Streptophyta > Pinopsida > Pinales > Pinaceae > Pinus > Pinus albicaulis. The sequence goes on from CM076572.1 coordinate 87,135,082, forward strand.
ACCTAAAACAAATTAACTTTGAGCATGAAACCCATGTTATAAAATAAGAATGATAATTTTTTTGTAAATTTTCTCTCTTTTACATCAAATATATAAAATCAATAGTACATAAAATATTATGAAGGTCGAGCCTAGTTACACATTTCAACAGAGGGGACAGAGGTTTTTTCATGTTTTCCCACATTGTAGATCTTGTTGCCTTAAAATTTAGCAGGTCTTGTAAGGGGAAACCTACAAGGGAAAACTAGACTAAGGAACAATAATGAGGTGTGGCTCACTGTCACCACAACAACTACCTCATGCTCTTTGTGGGCTTTCACCACTAAGAGGCTTCCCTTTAGATAGGTCACCTAAGAATATATCAAATTCAAGGATCAATGTGACAAGAGAGCCTTATAGAAGACAACTCTTCTTAAATAGAAGGCTCAATAAGATAGGAAAGCAATTTTCATCCTCTAATAAGGCCTATGTAGGACACAAATGATATAGGGCTTGAGAGATAGTGATCTAAATGGGTTACCCTAGAATAAAGAGGCCAAGAAAAGGTTTCCCAACAATGAATATTAGTAATCAAATGGAACAATAAACCTTCAACAAGGCCCCAAGTTGAACCCTAGGGAAAACTAGGGTTTCCTGCGACAAAATTTGCCTCGGGCAAGAGAATTCAACCTTAGAATGGATAGATTTCCCACCAAAAGGAGCTGATTTTGAGGCAAACAAGTCTCCTTCCAATGTTGAATCCTTCCACTAGGCTAAATTCCCACTCTAGGTCAACTCGTGCGCTAGCCCTAGCTAGCGGCTTGACCTTAAGAGGGCCAAAAATTAGAAAAGGAGAGCAAAAATGAGTCTTTGGGTTAAGTTTGGGTGTGATCACCAAATTGACAAGGCTAATGTCTAGTCCTTGGGATGATGGAGCCTATGGGAGTGAAAATTTTAATAAGTCTTGGCATGGAGTAAGGGAATATTGAAGCACTAGCTCAAAACCCTAGCTATTACTTCTGTGAGAGATCAAGCTCACCTGGTAGAGCTAGTTTAAAGATGCACCAAGGAGATTGCCATTCACATCTTATACATGAGTAATGCCTACAATGCCATTATCTAGATTCTATACATTGATCTTCAATAATAAATGGCACGATAGAAAAACCCTAGATAACAAATCATTCATACATTAGACACAAGAACACGGATTTATCAAATACAAGGCTTACTTATAAGATAAAATGTAATGAACAATCCTTTATTAATTGAAAGTAACATCTCCAATGCCAAAGAAATAGCTCCAAGTAGAAAAATACACCATAGAATCCCATCTCCACAAGAATCCAAGAAGGCTAAAATCTCTAGGAGGGTCGAAATATGCCACAAGTTATGATGATCCAACACAATGAGCCTCCCCTTTATTTATATGGGGAGTAGGACTAATAATTAGCCTAATAAAAGCCCCTACAACAAGTTTGATGCTAAAACATGCTTGGGTTACAAGCCAACCCATTAACTTTATGAAATATCCTTTAATTAGCCTACACATGTGAGTCATAAGCTCTCTAGGGCTGACATCATCCAATGAAAGAGCTCCAAATGGCATGTCTAAGGGGGATAAGGTGTCCAAGGTGATGTAGAAGCATGTCAAGTCCATGATTTGAGGGTTGGCCCTCAAACCCACCTCATTGCCTCCTATGGGTTCCCAAGATCCAACAGGGGCACCACAAAGTGGTCTCCATGGGTCTCCAACTGCCTAATGTGGTCTTCTCTGCTCCAGCGTTGAGTACTTCTCAGGTGCAACAAGTCCTCTCTAGTCTTTCAATCTGGTATGAAGTCATCCAATGTCCCAGGTGTTGGAGGTGCTCTGGGACATGTGTTACCTGATGTTGTTGCTAGGAGGCCCAAGAGTCTCAAAAATTCACTTGTTTATGCCAATATACTTCTCTGGAGGGCTTGGGTACCTGTGGAGAAGGTGCCCCAGACCCAAGCTATTGAACCACCTAACAAGAACAACATGAATTCTAGTGAAAGCAACCAGTTATCAGAGACAAAGATCATTAGTGCATCTAAGTGATCCAAACTTGAAAGCTAAAGGAAATTTAATACTTCAAATAGGATCTCCTTCCAAAATCAGGAACCTAATCTTGCAAAGATGTTTTCTGATTCTCCCTAGGTAAGGGTCGCTAAGATCAACCTTATTAGGTGTTTCTAGCCCCTAAGGGGAAGTAACATTACCCTGATCCACCCTTTAATTGATAGGTGTTAGTGACTAATAATGATGGTAATGGAGGGAATAAGCCAAAGGGATCAACTCATGGATGTGTCCACATCCTAAGTGTATAGATGTGAGGAGGGAGCATTCGTGGATGCATGAATCACCAACTTGGCCTTTTTTTTTCTACCCCTCTTGTGCGCCTTTTACTTCTTGATCTTTCTTTGTATCACTGCTCATATCTCAAGGGTTAGAGCTTTCTTTGAATGATGTAGTAGTTGTATTACCCCTCGAAAATGAGTCAGTTAATCGCTCATCGGGGTTGGGACATACAAGGGTTCCTTTTTTGATGTAATGGAGCAATATGTGCTCAGGAACTGGGTGATGGCCATATGAGTGAGGTAGAGCTCAAGCTAGGGTTTTTCCCACATGTTAATCTTAATGTCCCTAGGCATATTTTGCATTTTTATTTTCTTTATTTTATTTTGTTGTGGCCATGATATGCTCTTTATGTTTCTTTTAGCTGCATCAACCTCCCAAGGCAAATTTTCCAGGCCCTACCCAAGTATGTGGACATATGAGTACCAAATCCAAAAGAACCAAAGACAAGTTGAACCCCAAGAATGGAGATGAGATATGGGATTATAATGCAAGATGGAAGGTGTTAAGTATGATATATGGGAAGATGGAACTACGCTATCTCAATTAGGGTTTCCCAAGTAGTGCCCTTAATTTACCCACAGGTCCTTAAGGGATGTCCCACTAGACCAGGATCTAAGATTAACCCCCCAAGTAAGGTGAGAGAGCAAGATCAAGGTCAAAGTCTGTCAATCTTCCAGATCATCCCATAATCCATACTAAATGCCCCAAAACAAATAAGTATAAGCACTCGATTACAAAATTATCAAAGTACCTTTTGAGTGGAAGCCCACCTTCATCCAAGTGCTAATGTCGAATGGGTGAGAAGCAAATGGTTGATGCAAGTGGCAAAGATATATGGCATATCATTAGCTAATGGTGGTTGTCAGGGCCTAATGGGTATTTGGTTGACTAGTTGGTTGTCAAATGTAGGAAAAAAGTTTTCTCCTATGGGGTTACCCATTTTGGTAGGTAGCAGATCCAACTACAACTTCAATATGGAGGCAAGGATGGCTTAGGACAAATAGGTTGGGCTTCATAAGCAATGAAGCAGATTTATGGAGTATTTTTTTTATCATGTTTAGAAAGGATTCCTGTTCAAATCCAAGAATATCGGGACAAGCTAGTCTGGACTTTTTCTCCTTTGAGGGTTTAGACACCTACGCTTGGATATATGTTTTTAAGTATCGAGAAAGGTGTGAAAAATCTATTGCAGTATCTTGGTTTATTTCTCCTACTTGTTTTAGATTAATACAAGTTATTTTCAGAAATTAGATTCAGAAAATATCGAAATAAACACAACTAAAGCCTACACATGCAGATCATTTACTGAATAATACACTCATGCAACAAAGTTACACATGGATTTTTGGACATAAGTCCACGGAAAAACCTAAAGCGGGAAAACCAGTGCAGCAGATATGAGGGTTTATTATTAAGTAGTTCTGACTCCTGAGTACAGTAAACCTGGGTTACAAATCTGGAAAACCCAACAGAGAATAAAAGAAATCAAATCTGCAGCTAACCTGAAGTTCTAGTGCCAAATATTTGACTGATCCACACCCTCAAACGGGATTTACAGAACTCAGCCCGAATCTGACCCTAGAAACCCACAATGCTGCCCCTAAAGCCCCAACGTCGGCCCTACTAGCCTCAGAATGCCACTGCGCTGCTCAGAGGGGGTCTGCATAACCCCTGGAAGGGTGACGCGGGCCTTACGCTGGCCTAGAAGCCCTCTGCGTAATTTCTGAAGCCTCTGCATTGTTTGCGTAGCGGCTTCGCAGCACCTGCGTAGTTGCTGCTCTGCTTCTCTGCATGTCCTTGTTGATGCTCCTCTACCTCTTACTAACTCTTGGCTCTTGGGATCAGATCATCCCCTTAGCCAATACTACCCCTCGTTGCAGGAAATTCCTCCAGAAATTCTTAGTAAACCCACCCTAGAATTCCAGATCTATTCCTCAGTTCTACAACTGTGTGTCTCCTCCAACTGACCCTCAAGCCTTTCTCTTATACTTTTCATTGAACCCTTCAACGGCCGAGATTAAATCATTCATCAACGACTGAAATTAAAAGATTCCTTGATCCATGTGACTTAAGATAATTTCAGCACGTGTTAATTAATTCACTTTAATTATTTTATTTTACTAAGTTTAGACTTAGGAAATCCATTAAAATAATTAATTATTTGAATAACTTGAACACCAACTGAAATTTCTCAAATCCCTTTCTGGGTTTTGGAGATCAAGTGTGTCCTAGCCACTCCACAAAATTTCGGGGCTAGAGCACACCCGATGCTACACCAACTATACAAAATCTCAACACTCCCTCTTAGCACGAAGTGTGCTCTAGGAAAGTGTATCTAGTAATGCATCCACACCATGCACTACAAGATCTTGAAGTTGGATTCTGTGTTGTTGATGCTTGGCCTGCTACCCTCCATCCACTGCACTGTTGCTCTTTGTACTGCTGCCCATGCCACTGCCACTAACACTGCCAAATTTGTACTACAGCTCCCTCTCAAATTGCTGCATCATGTTGCCCATAGCACTGCCACTACTAACTGCTGCATTGAAGCTCCCTGGATGTTGATTTACGCTGCCCTCTTGGAGACACTATCATGTTGCAACTCTGCACTGCGTGAGAACAACTTCTCTGTGTTGCTGAACTCCCATCAACCCCTCTGCATTGATGCCTCCACACTACTGCTGCCTTTGCATTACGCTGCTCCCCCTTTAGCTCTTTATCTCCCTCTTCCGCTTCAATGTGGCCTCTTGCAACCATCTCCCGACTCATCCCGCTACCGTCTTAAGGCTCCCGTAGCTCGTATGTGATCCAAGAGTAGGGTTGACTCAAGGATCCCACCACATTGTCTGTAGATGCTCTACAGATCCATGTCACCCCACCTCTTCTCTCGAGGCACATGAGCACTCATGGCTGCATCATCATCAGAGCCACCATCCTTTGTTGCCGCAGCCTTGGAATTAGAAGAGCCTTTGTCCTTCTTCTTAGGACAACTACGGGCGAAATGTCCAAGATCACCACAGTTAAAGCATTTGACCTTGGAAAGGCCCTTCTTCTTCTTCCCTTGTTGTTTCTTTTCCCTTGATGCAAGGGCTGCATCCTCCTCCTCTTCCTTGACTTTGGCCTTTCCACTTCCTCCACTGATATTCTCACACTTGGTGGCCCTCCTGACTTCCTCTTGGCGGAGGATAGCCCACATGTCAGCCCAAGATGGTAACACTGCCCTTCTCAGAATGCTCTAGACAAATGTTTCCCAATCTTTCGAGACTGCATTCAGAGCAATCCTCACTAAGAGCCCCTCATCAGGAGTAGCACTGATGCCAACCAGCGAATCTCGAATGGCTTGAAGCCTAAAAATAAATGGATCTATCTCTTCACCCTCCATCATTTGGAACAACCGCATCTGGTTCTCAAGAACCATTCTTCTTCGTACGGAGCCTCCTTGGTACATCGTGTCCAAGGCTACCCACATGTCATTTGTTGTAGTCTTCCCAGCAATATGAAGTATAACGTGGTCCTTGACTCCGTCTATGATCAAACGCTTCATTCGCGCTTGATTTTCTTATAGGAATTTACAGGGTAAGTTCCGTAGATCAAGAACCAAAGGTCACCGCTCACAAACAGATCACAAATCAGTACACCAGTATAATCACGTGGTTAAAACCCTCAAAGAGGGAAATAGTCCACGACCTGAGCCAACGCGGCCACTTCAGGCAATTTATTAATATAAAAATAAAAGTTACTTATGTTCCTCTCATAAACGGTTACCGGACAAATAACCCTCCATGCTCTTTAAATAGAGATCATGGACCAATGGGGTGTTAAGCCACGGATCGTGTCGTTAATATCAAGGAGAGAGATAACCGTCGGATCACTACAAATCATGACCGTCGGATTATAAGTTACAAATGTACATGGTAAAGAAACACACTTTACCTAACTCTACACTAGACCAAGTTATTCTTAACTATTTCCTATGTGTCGGAATATCCTAACATCCCCCCTTAAGAACAACTTGGGATAGGATTGAAGGATTTACAAAGGTGACACAAAAGGTGCCTATTTCCTATGTGTCGAAATATCCTAACATCGCCCCTTAAGAACAAATTGGGATATAATTGAAGGATGTACAAAGGTGACACAATAGGAGAAGGAAGGAGGCATTAGAGCCTGTCCCCCCTTAATGACAACTTTCCTGAACTCCAAGCATGGATTAAAGTTTGGTAAACTTCGCTTCTGTGAGAGCCTTTGTAAAGATATCGGCTACTTGATCATTGGTTGGACAGTGCTGCAATTCAAGAACACAATCATGAATGAGCTTTCTGATGAAGTGTATCTGGAGTTCAATGTGTTTCATATGCTGATGCTGAACAAGATTTTTACATAGCTGAATGGCACTCTGATTATCACACCAAAGTGTAGTTGGACGCTGCTGATGAATACCAAATTCAGACAGGATCTGACGAAGCCACATGGCTTCCTTGCTAGCTTCAACTGCACCACGATACTCTGCTTCTGCTGAAGAAAGAGAGATGGCACTTTGTTTCTTACAAGACCAAGTAATAGGTCTTGAACCAAGAGTGAATACATATCCCTAAAGAGACTTTCGATCATCAGTAATACTAGCCCAATCGTAATCAAGAAACCAATCAACAATGGAGATGCCCGCACTGTAATGAATCCCGAACTGAACTGTACCTCGAATATATCGAAGTATTCTTTTAGCTGCTTTCCAGTGACTTTCATGAGGTTGGTGCATAAACTGAGCGACAAGACCAACGGCAAAGGAAAGGTCAGGATGGGTATGGGTTAGTTACAGAATTTTACCAACAAGTTGACGATATAAGGTAGCATCAACTTCAGGGGTAGTACAAGTGACTGAAAGCTTGACTCCAGACTGAAAGGGAGAAGGCGTTGGCTTACAGTCTTCCATGTGGAAGTGGTGTAGTAGATCACAGGCATACTTGGACTGAGAGAGGGTAATGCCTTCCTTGGATTGCAAGACTTGAAGACCAAGGAAATAATGAAAGTGTCCTAAGTCTGTCATTTCAAACTTCTTTTTGAGGCTAGACTTCACATGGTTTATATGGTTTGAATCACTACCAGTAAAGATAAGATCATCAACATAAAGAGCAAGGATGGTGAAGGACTTACCCACTTTCTTGGTGTAGACAATGTTGTCAGAATGACACCTAGAAAAGCCATTATCTAAGAGAAATCTACCATTTTGGCATACCAAGCCCAAGGAGCTTGTTTAAAACCATAGAGAGACTTCCTAAGGCGACAAACAAGGATGGAGTCTTTTTGGATAAAGCCAGGGGGTTGTTCCATGTAGATTTCTTCATGCAAATCTCCATGTAAGAAGGCAAATTTAACATCCATCTGATGGACTTCCTATTTCAAGGAGGCAACAAGGGAAAGAACAAGGCGGATAGAATTCATTTTGGCAACAGACGAGAAGGTTTCAGTATAGTCAATGCCGTCAACTTGTGAAAATCCTTTAGCGACAAGATGAGCTTTATGTCTATCCACTTTTCCATCTGGTCCAAATTTTGTTTTGTAAACCCATCTGCATTTGACAAGTTTTCTTCCTTTTGGAAGAGGAACAAGATCCCAAGTATCATTCGCTAATAAGGAGCGATATTCTTCATTCATAGCTTCATCCCAATCTGGATGACCGGAGGCTTCTTCAAAGGTTTCTGGATCAGGATTTTCTGGAACTTGAGCCAATAAGGAAGAGGCTCTTTCAAACTGAGAACCATAGTTTTAAAACCAGGCCGAACCGAATCGGAACTGGCCTAGTCGACTGAGCCGAAGGGTAGGCCGGTCCGACTCGGCGTTGAATTGGTCAGGCGGCCGATTTGTTAACGAGTCGGTCGGTTTTTGTCTGACTCGGCTGGCTCGATAACAAACTGACCGGCTCGGCCTGGTCCGACCTAACTCGGCCGAGTTGTTCCAGCCGGTCAGTGGGCCCAAAAACATGAAAAAAACAGACTTCAAAATGGAATTTTATCTGCTGTTAGGTTTTTTTTAGGCTTTCTAACCCCTCCCCATCCTATTTAACTAACCCAACCCCTCTCAATACCTCACATCTTTCTCATTCAATTTGCTTGAGCATTTGTGAGGGTTTTCTGAAGAATTGTGGAGTTGGTTTTGGAGCAGCTTTGAGGAGTCTTTTGGGCAAGCTTTGGAGCAACAGTGAGGAGCTTATTAGGCAAGCTTTGGAGCAACATTTAGCTAGAGAAGGCTAGAGGCTAGAGGTATTTATTTTTTCTCTTCTAAAATCTGTCTTTGTTTGTTTTATTTATTTAGCAAATCTGAAAATGGTAAACATAGTTTTTGGTGAAAGAAATGAACATAGAATGAATAGTTTTTTTTTGTTTTCATTTTCAGATTTAAACCTTTTCTTTCCAAGTCAAAAACTCAGTCCAAAATGGCCCCTAGAGCGAAAGATGTTGCTTGGGCATATGCTGAAATGGTTGGTGATCAAATGTATTGCAAATTTTGTAAGAAAAAAAATTAAGGAGGGTGGAGGGGGCATTCATAGACTGAAACTACATTTGGCTGGTCTTAAAGGCCAAATTACTTCATGTGAAGCACAAAACATTGGGGAAATTAGGAAGCAGTTGAAAGAACAATTTGAGAAGTTTGAGCAAGAGAAAAATAGGCAAAAAGAAATACAGGCTGAAATTGGGAGGAAGAGGAATCTACAACATATGATGGCTACCAACTCAAGTTTTGAATCTTTTGATTATGAGGGTTCTTCATCTATCCCTTCCACTAATGCATCAAAAAACCCCTTTCGCTATGTTCCTCCCTCTATGGAGTCTATTTCTGAAAAGGGTAAGGGTGCAATGAGAAATAAGGGTACTATCAAAAGTTTTTTTGTGCCCTCATCTCCCTCTGATAGTGCAACTGCATATGGTCCTAGTCCTCCAACTATGCAGCCCACTTTAGATGCTCATTGGAAAAAAGAATTGAGAGATGTTGCTTGTGAGTACATTGCTAGATGGTGGTATGATGCTGATATTCCCTTCAATGCTACTCGTTCACCATATTATGAACCTATTTTTGATGCCATATATGCTGCTGGAAAGGGCTTCAAACCTCCTACTATGCACGAGTTAAGAGGATCTTTTTTGCAAAGAGAGATTTCGAACATTGATGATTATTTGAAAGAGTTCAAAAACTCATGGGCACGTATAGGATGTACCATCATGTCAGATGGATGGACTGATCAGAGGAACCGTACCATCATAAACTTTCTTGTCTTTTGCCCACGGGGAACCATGTTTCTAAGATCAGTTGATGCATCTAATAGGGTGAAAGATGCACAGTTGTTGTTACAGCTTTTGGATGAGGTTGTTGAAGAGGTGGGGGTGGCAAATGTTGTTCAAATCATCACAGACAATGCCTCTAACTATGTTCTTGCTGGTAAATTGTTAAGAGGAAAAACACCCAACCATCTTTTGGACCCCATGTGCTGCACATTGCATAGACCTCATGCTTGAGGATATTGGCAAAATAGACTGGATCAAGAACACTATAGAGCATACCAAATGCATCACAAAATATATTTACAATCACTCATGGATTCTGAGTCTGATGAGGAAATACACAGGGGGCAAGGAACTTATTAGGCCTGCCATCACTAGATTTGCAACACATTTTTTGACATTGCAATCTATGGGTGCCCAACATAGAAACTTGCAAAAGATGTTTTCTAGTGATGGATGGAATGAAAGTCAGTTCTCTCGCAAACAGGATGGCAAAGACATGAAAAGGAAAGTCAATGAAGAAATATTTTGGAAAAAGGCAGCGGAGATTGTGAAACTTGTTGAGCCACTGGTTAAGGTGTTGCACTTGGTGGATGGGGAAAGATTGGCTATGGGTTTCATTTATGAGGCTATGGATCAAGCTAAGGAGCAAATAAGGGCAGCATACAAGGACAGAGTGGCTAAGTATGGGCCCATTTGGCAAATCATTGATCAGAGATGGAACAATCAACTCCATTGCCCGATACATGCAACTGGGTATTTTCTGAATCCAAGGTATCATTATAAAGCTCAGGAAACAAGAGCTTTGACTGGGGAGGTTAGAGATGGATTGATTGACTGCATTGATCGCATGATCCCCATAGAGAGTGAGTAGTTGAAGATACACAATCAGATCACTATGTTCAACCAAGCCACTGGTACCTTTGGCAAGAACCTTGCAAGGATTGCAAGGGAATCAGATGAGCCAGGTAAACAAAGAATTTCAATTTTCAAATTTATATTTTATAATTTATTATTTTGTATAATTGTTTATAATTTCAATTTCAAAGTTGGATATAAACTGTTGAGCTAACTGAAACTCATTTTTTGCAGCACAATGGTGGGAGGCATTTGGTAGCCACTGTCCTGAATTGCAGAGGTTTGCAATCCGCATTTTGAGTCAAACTTGCAATGCTTCTGGGTGTGAGCGCAATTGGTCTGTCTTTGAGAGGATTCACACAAAGAAGAGAAACCGTTTGGAGCAAAAACGGTTAAATGATCTAGTGTATGTCCAGCACAACCTCCGACTAAGATGCAACCAATTGCTGAACAAAAGACTTGATTCAGATCCCATTGTGTTGGAGGATATTGATCCAACATCAGATTGGGTAGTGGACTCTTGTCCACCAGAGTTTGACATAGATGGGGGGATTCCGAGTGACTTCAATTTAGAGATAGAGGCGGCTATGCTCAATGTAGATCCACTACTAGCAGACCCAGTCCCAAGCCATCCAGTTGCAGGTGCAGGCACTTCCTCTAGTCAGCCACGATGGAGACACATAACTCGTCTATCTGATTCTCAAGGTGGTAAGGGCAAGGGTATAGTTCCAGTTGAGGATGTTGATTCAGAGGAGGAGGTGGAACGAGCGTTTTCCCCCTCTGGTTCAGAGTTTGAGGAAGAGGACATTGCCTTGTCACAGTCAGATGACTAGCAATAGTTACTAGTGACTATTCATGTTTTGTTGTAGAGGCCATTTAGAGCCTCCTTAGTTATGTTTTTTGTTTTGATCTCTATATCATCATCATGTATTGGTCCTTGGATAGTGCACTGGGTGCAATTTTGATATAATGGATATATTCATGAGCCTACTTTGATCATATGTTGTCTTTTGTCTATATTGTAATGCTTTGTGTTTGGAAACATGAATAAAAATCTTTAAATTTATGTTTTTGTACAAAAAAATTAATATTTAATGTATTTTTTACAAAAGCTGAGTCATCGAAACCGAGTCGACCGAGTCATTATCGATTCGGAGTCAGAGTCTGAGCCGACCCTCAGCCTGGTCGGAACCCGATTCTGTTTTTTAAAACACTGCTGAGAACGTGTACGTCGTCGATGGGCAGGGTCACCTGCAAGAGAACCTGCTGCATCCTGAGTAGAGCGGACCCATCTTGGAAGCGGTGGAGTAAAAGGAACACTTTCAAGAGGTGGAGGAGGATTGTCATCCTCGTTGTCATCATCTGAACTAGAAGGAATGCTATTAAAAATAGAAGAGAGAGAGAGAGGCGGCACATATGCCGAATCAGGCTCACAAGCCAAAGGTGGCACACTCGTCGAACTAGGCTTGTAGGCCGATATATTTTCATCAAATTTTACATCTCTTCTAATGATTATATTTTTGGATTTTGGTTGAAGAAGTCTATATCCTTTGACATCTTCAGAATATCCAACAAAAATGCATTTTTCACTCTTAGGTTCTAAGGCTTTATGTTTCGCATCTCGAATATGGGCCCAAGCATCACTTCCAAAAACACGAAAGTGACTTACATCTAGTTTGATTGAGCTCCAAGCTTCTTCTGGAGTTATATTCTTTAAAACCTTAGTAGGAGTGCGATTTACTATGTAATTTGCATAGTTAATGGCTTTTGCCCAAAAATTGAGACCAAGTCCTTTAGATTGAAGCATACAATTAGCCATTTCTTTTAAGGTGCGATTCTTCCTTTCAGCTACACCATTTTGTTGTGGAGTATATGGAATAGTATGTTGCAATTGAATGCCATGCTCAGTGCAGAAGTTGATAAATTTGTTGTTAACATATTCTCCTCCATTGTCTGATCTTAACTTAAGAATTTGATGTCCAAATTGTTTCTCAACAAAGGCCTTAAAGGCCAAGAACATGTTAAAAACTTCACTCTTGAGTTTTAAGAAGTATAGCCAAGTGCGTCTGGAAAAATCATCAATGAAAATTAAGAAGTACTTGCAACCAGAGAAAGAAACAATAGGAAGTGGACCACATAAATCACTGTGCACACGCTGCAAAGAGGTTGAAGCGTGCCAAGAAGCACATTTGTCAAAACTATCTCGATGATGTTTTCCGAGTACACATCCGGAGCAAACACCATCTCGGCAAGATATCATAGGAAGACCCGTCACCATATTTTCCTTACATAGAGTTTGAAGAGAGCGATAGTTTATGTGACCAAATCGCTCATGCCAAAGTTTGCTCACTTCATCATTATGAGCAACAAAAACGGAGGGAAGACATGATGACCCAAAGTTGTCAAACTTATACAACCTTATCGAAACATCAGCAATGCCAGTAGCTAAAATATGTTTAGGATCCTTGAGGTCATTGATTACAACATCATGAGGTGAGAATTCTACTATTTTCCCTTCACCTGAATGAGTTATCTGATAAACAGAGAGAAGGTTTCATGACAAGGTAGGAACACATAGTACATCATTAAACTGACCATTATCGAGATGAATGGTTCTAGATCCTACAACACTAAGAGATCTATCATCACCAACATAAATATGTTTGGTGTTAAAATCATTTAAAGAAGAAAACATGGCTTTATTTTTTGCCATGTGATAAGAAGCTCCAGAATCAATGAGCCACTCATGAGAATGAGAAGAGGAAGATACATTTAATGCATAACCAGATCTTGATGCTTGAAAACCACAAGCAGAAAGTGCCATTCCTGAAGATGAAGGTGAAGAGTGCTCCAAATTGATGTTGTGTTTCTTCATTGTTGCTTCTAAGGCTTCCATCTTCTTAAAACATTTGGACTCTATATGGCCATCACGATTGCAAAAGTTGCAATGTCTATCTGTCTTCTTCCCTTTGTTTTTATTTGCCTTATCATTTTGGTGAGTTGCTTTTTCAGTTTGCGACTGAAATTGCTTAGGACCCTCGTTTGGTTTCAGACCATACTTTTTAGGATACTGATTCTTGGGATTCTTTTGATATGATTGTTGTTGGGCTGCTAAGGCTTTCTTAGAAGCGTTTCCAAGAGTGATAAGACCAAGGTGTAAGAGTTTTTCTTGTTCTCTTATCAAAGAATCACAAAAGGAATCAAAAGAGGGATTCTTATAGGTGGTTCCTTAAGAAATGATGGCGGAAACAAATACAGAGTATGCAGGGCCAAGCTTAGTAAGAATGCAATAGATGAGGCTACTATCTTCCTTTTTGACCTTACAACCTTCTAAAAGAAGTCTAAGTGTTTTGAATTTGGACAAAAAGTCTTCAATATAGGAGAAATTATTGGGGTCCAAAGTAAGCAACTCATTTTCAAGTTGATGGGCCCTGATTTGATTTTGAATGCCAAAGACAGTGTTTAGCTTGTCCAAGGCTTCATGAGGGGTGTCAATGTCAAGGATATGAAATCAAAGATCTTGAGCAATGGACATTCCTATCAACTCTCGTGCTTGATCTTGTTTATTTTCCCATTTAGCGACTTTATTATCATCAGAAGGTTTAGTTTCTATTCTTGTGGCTATTCTATGAAGCCCTTTACTTCTAAGTATATCTACCATGTGAGGTAGCCATTGGAAATAATTGGTGTTGTTAAGAATAATCCGGCATGCACTTTCCATTTATTTATTTATTTATTTTTTTAAACAAAGCTGAAACTAATTGCTCCAATGGAAAGATCTCGAAAAATTAGGCCGTTTCAAAAAAATCGGCTCGAAAAACGGCTTCCGGATGAAAAAATTATGCCTTTTTGAAAAAACGAGTTGAAGATGCCGAATAGTTACGGGAACGAGATGAAGTGCGACTTTTAAAAAAAAAAATTCTGCCCCTTTTAACAAAAACTTTTTACAAAAGAAGCTTGAGGAAGGGGTTTTTTTTTTTTTATTGTTTGAAAGGAGGAAGGGGTTTTTTTTTTTTTTTCACTCTTCAGTGTGTGCCTTTTCCTGCACAAAAAAACACAAAAACCGAGCAAAAAAAAACAAAATGCAACCCTTATGGCAGAATGTTAGATTTTCGGTTAGCCTTACTAGCAACTATCAATTTTTTCACTATTTCTGATTCCTCGAGATCGCACAAAGACGCGGGGAAAGAGCATACGTAGCAAAAAAATCCCTTTTCCTGTTTCTGATTTGCCGAGATCACATGCAGCGCAAAGCAAAGAGCATACATAGAGAAGAGGGTATATATCTGACAAATAAATAAAACCTAAAAACCGAAAATAAACAGAGGGAACTGAAATAAGCAGAACTATTAACAAATATAACTGCAAAACAGATGCTTTATACCTCCAAATCTAAATTGTCATAACTTGGGCAGCCGGAAACCTTTTCGCATGAAACGAAAGGCATTCCTCACTGTAACAGACGCTCCGGACACAACAAAGCAATTCTCCAAGCCCAAAAATGTTCAGAAATAGTAGATCTACAAAACAGCATTCGCATGCAGTCAAACCGGCTTCAGATTTTGATCAACAACGGATGCGACCCTCAAAATAGCTCTGATACCATGTAGGAATTTACAGGGTAAGTTTCGTAGATCAAGAACCAAATGTCACCGCTCACAAACAGATCACAAATCAGTACACCAGTATAATCACATGGTTAAAACCCTCAAAGAAGGAAACAGTCCAGAGCCTGAGCCAACACGGCCACTTCAGGCGATTTATTAATATAAAAAAAAAGTTACATATGTTTCTCTCATAAACGATTATTGGACAAATGACCCTCCATGCTCTTTAAATAGAGATCATGGACCAATCAGGTGTTAAGCCACGGATCAAGTATCGTTAATACCGAGGAGAGAGATCACCGTCGGATCACTACAAATCGCAACCATCGGATTATAAGTTACAAATGTACATGGTAAAGAAACACACTTTACCTAACTCTACACTAGACTAAGTTATTCTAAACTATTTCCTATGTGTTGGAATATGCTAACATTTCTTCATACTTCTTAAGAGGATCTTCATCGGTTGGTACGGCAAGAACCTTCTCTGCATGCTCTTTGAGACCATACTCGTCCAGAACTGAGAGCATTATGGCCCTCCAGATAACATAGTTGGACATGTCGTCCAATCTATCTTGATCCCTCAATCCATATTGAGCCATCTTTGCTCAGATCTGACAGAAACAGTACTTCTCCCTCTGGATCTGGGTTTCTTGGCGACTAGAAACCCTCTAGTAGTTGCTTTTGCTGAAGACTGATTTCCCTCTTGGAAATCTTCCACCAAAACACAAACGGACAGTACTCTCCAATCCTCCTTTATCGAATCTCAAATCTGTTGAGTAATTGTCTTCCTCCTGCCTTTGTTGCCTTAGCTAGGCACAATTCTACACCTACAGAATCTCTACCCCACCAGCGTTGTTGAAGATCTGAAGCACTGCTTCCGGATCTTGGCAAAAATTCTTCTGCAACTGGAGAAATGACTGGACTGCCTCTCACTGGTTGGCCCAGCGTAGTCCCAGCGCTACTCAGAAGTGGACTGTGTAACCCTAGGTTGGGTGATGCAGTCCTTACGCTACCCTGGGAAGGGTCTGCGTAAGCCTGAAGGCCTTCTGCAGCTTCAACGTTGTCCTCTTCTAGATCTACGTTCTCTTACTGTCAAGATGCCCTTTCCGGATCTGCTGCTTCTTCTGCCACCTTGTAGAAAAATATTTCTTCAGCTGATTGTGGGAGATTCAGCTTGAACTGCTATCCCTCTGATACCATGTGAAAAATCTACTGCAATATCTTGGTTTATTTCTCCTACTTGTTTTAGATTAATACAAGTTATTTTCATGAATTAGATTCAGAAAATACCGAAATAAACACAAATGCAGCCTACACATGCAGATCATTTACTGAATAATACGCTCATGCAATAAAGTGACACACTGATTTTTGGACATAAGTCCTCGGAAAAACCCAAAGTGGGAAAACCGGTGCAACAGATATAAGGGTTTATTATTAAGTAGTTCTGAGTATAGTAAACCTGGGATCCAGATCTGGAAAACTCGACAGAAAATAAAAGAAATCAAATCTGTAGCTAACCTGAAGTTCTAGTGCCAAATATTTGACTGATCCACACCCTCAAACGAGATTTACAGAACTCAGTCCAGATCTGGCCCTAGAAACGCTCAGCGCTGCCCCTGAAGCCCTAGTGTCATCCCTGCTAGCCTCAGAATGCCACTTGCGCTGCCTAGAGGGGGACCAGCCCCCGTAGGGCGTGACGTGGGCCTCCACACCTGCCCAGGAAGCCTTCCGTGTACTCTCTAGCTCCTCGAAGCCTCTGTGTTGTCCTGCGTAGCTGCTTCTCTGCACTATCCTTGTTGCTGCTCCTCTACCTCTTACTGACTCTTAGCTCTTGGGATCAAATCATCCCCTTAGCTAATACTACCCCTCGCTGCAGGAAATTCCTCCGGAAATTCTTAGCAAACCCGCCCTAGAATTCCAGATCTATTCCCCAGCTCTGCGACTGTGTGTCTCCTCCAACTGACTCTCAAGCCTTTCTCTTATACTTTTCGTTGAACCCTTCAAGTGCTGAGATTAAATCATTCATCAACGGTTGAGATTAAAACACTGCTTGATCCATGTGACTTAAGACAATTTCAGCACATGTGTTAATTAATTCACTTTAATTATTTTATTTTCCTAAGTTTAGACTTAGGAAATCCATTAAAATAATTAATCATTTGAATAGCTTGAACACCAACTGCAATTTTTCAAATCCCTTTCTATATTTTGGAGATCAAGTGTGACGTAGCCCCTCCACAAAATTTCAAGGCTAAAGCACACCCGATGCTACACTAACTATACAAAATCTCAACTGAAGGAAGAAAAGAAATTCAATGGTAATGGGGCTATCTTTGGAAGTTGAAATATCCTTCGAAAGCAGTGATGTTTATGTGGTGCTTATTGATGAACAAAGTATTAACTTAGCATAGATTAATTGGAAGACAAATGGTCATCTAATCATAGATTATGACTTCGAAATAGGTATGGCTAGAATTGGAGGTTCTAACAAGATTGAGAAATGTCTGGTCAAGGGCTTCTACTCAAGTAGGTTTGAGGAATTGGCCATAGAATCAAAAAACAAAGGGTTTTAAGGCTCTTCCATTAATAATGGTCTGTTGGAAGAAATTGTCATTGATGTCAAAGGGTGAATAGGCAAGCATTTGTTTGGTGTTTTGTGTGCACAAATTAGTGAATTTGGATGCAAGAACCTCCTAGATTGGTAGCCCTTGTCATGCCATTTCGTTTGATAGGTGGCACATCTTGTGGGTCCTCTTGATTGGAGAGAGATTTATTTTGGAAGTTTGATGCCCCAAGGATGGGTTTAGCACCAACATCTTGCCCCACAAAATCATGAACTTAATGTTTTATTGATGCCCTAGAAGAAGGTCAAAATTGTAAGTTGAATTGTCCTAGTTCCATATGTCCAAGTCAGCCTTGAACATAGATATCATGGAAGACAAAATTATTTTTTAATGCATCTAATCCACCTTGTTCAAGTCGGCTTTCCTCTATCAAGTTGACTCCAAAATTGGCATGGCTTTTTAAAATAAATTTTTTGTTTTGGCTAAGGTCGGCCCCAATATAGGGCCCCCTCAAAACATGTATAAATATGGTAGTCGTTGGCATTTTGAGCAATCAATTCGGTCCATCAGTGGATAGACATCTAAGAACCATATCCGAATTTGTCTGGATAGGGTTGTTTTATAGCTGTTTGTGGAGGTAAGTTTAAAGGTCATTTCAGAGACCTGTTTTGGTTCTGTTTTGATCACTAGTTCAACACACCCTTTGACACAGACTAAAGCTTGATCCAAATTACAAAGGCAGACCTGCGGGTCTCTATGGCAGTGAAATTTGGCCTCAGTGAGGCACATCTCAGCCTGCCCTGAGACCACGTTTTCAGCCCTGTTTAGGGCAATCTTGAAGCATGTTTCTTAGTCAATCTTGAGATACTGTTTAGGCCATTTTGAGGCCTCTTCTTACACAGGTCCGAATCACCTCTGTGGCAACAATTTCTGCGATATCTAAGGCATTTGATCTCTGTTTTAAAAAGTTGATCTGTGGGTGTATTAAGAGCAGATCCGAAGTCTGTGGCAGAGTTGAATCTGAGGCATAGATCCTAATTTTGGAGCAGAACCTCAGCCCCACTCTAAGTTGTTCATTAGATATTTTTGTGGCAAATGAAATCACTGACTAGGGTAAATCCGAGGCATCATTTTTGGAGCAGACCCTGGAGCAGATCTTGAAGTTGTCTTTGTAAGCAACCGTAAAGAAGTTTGAAAGCGGATTTTGAAGCAAACCTTTGAAGTCACCTATTGAGGCAGATCAGCAGCCCTTTGAGGCAGAACTCTCAAGGGAGATCAGAGCCATCAAAAGTCTATTTTAAGGAACATCTAGAGCAGCTGATTACAGGTACGAATTAGAGTTCCTTTTGTTGTTGGATTGCATACTTTTGAAGAGCATTATAGCAGCAGGCAAACCTAAACTTGTTGATGACTTGAAGGATAACAGTCGTTTGTCAGAACAATAATGATCACATATGACAGGGCATTGGGTTGGTAAGAGGTTAAGTTTGAGGCAGTTAGAAGTTGGTCAAAGGGGAGACCAAAGGCACATTGAGTTATGTTTGAAAAAGTAGGCTGAGGACGTGAATTTGCATTGCTACAACTTCATTGACGATGATAGAGTGAAACAACAATTGATGAGCAGCAGTGGTTGACTGAGACGACAGTGACTAAATTGTTTGATTGTTGAAATTGGTGTAATGGGTTTCTGGAAATTCCACCTAGAGATGACTTAATTAGATTATTAACCTATGTTTTTTATGTTTGCTAAGTCTAAACTTAGGAAAATTGGTTAATTAATCAGAATTAACTAATTCAAGGTGAAAATTCTCTAGAAACTAACATGGATTGACTATGATATGATCTTTGCCCTTGATTAAGTTTTAATCTTGGTCGTTGGTGCTCCAATAGAAGATTATAAGAAGTCGATGGGCACTTGGAGAAGACACTTTAGAAGTTCGATTTCCTTGGCAGATCGACTTTCAAAGAGCAGCGGCAGTTGCCGGAGAGCCAGAGATCGAAGCAGAGACAGTGAGGTGCAGGGACAGTGAGGCTGGAGGAAGTTTTCCAGATCCAACGAGTACATTTGCAGAGAGGTCGAGATTTCTCCAAGAAGTTGCACAAAGGTTGCACAAAGCCTCAAGAAGCCAGTTCGATTAGCTGAATAGGGCAAACGTTTTCAGTTCCAGAGGTCAAGTAGAGGTTCCAGAGTGTCGAGAGGCGTTTTCCCAGTCAACAGCATGCAGGGCGGCTAGACTAGCAGTTAGTTCGGGAAGCAGTTGCAGCGGGAAGCATCAGGCTAACGCAGAGCCTGCGCAGGCCCAGTTGGACGGCTTGCTTTTCAAAGGCAGTCCAGTGCAGGAATTGCCCAGAGAGAGGGTAAACTCCCTCTAGATATTTTTGCCAGTATTTTCTTTATAGGATAGCCAAATTTTGGCATCCAGAGTATTATTCTGAAAATTACTCACTGCTACATAATAATAAAACCCTCAAGTGTTGCACCGGTTTTCCCAAGTTGGGTTTTTCCAGGGACAATTGTCTAAAAATAACAATGTCATTTTTACGTGTGTGTGCTAGATTTTCTCAGTTTCCAACGCTATTTTCTTCCGCAGTTTTATTTGTGAAAATCACAATGTGAATTATTTGATATTTTCCATAGAAAACTGTAAATAAATTGTTAAATAAATTGACAATTAGGAGAATAATTTCTAGCTGTTGTGATAGATGAAATTTTTGCATGGTATCAGAGCTTGAGCGATCAGCGAAGAAGCTCAGAAGCGGAGGAAAGAATTTTGCTGCTGAGAAGGAGCAACAGGCCAAAATTCTTAGAGGTTGCACAGTTCCTTGACAGGAGGCTGAATTATCGAGGAAGAAGTTCGATTTTCCCAAAAGAGTGATTCCAGCACTCAAAGGGAGTAACAGCATTTCAAATTTTTGCTGAGCATATTTCTAGTTGGACCAAGGTTACTTGGGAGCGGGAGCGAGAGTGGGAGCGCCATTTTCAAAAGCTCCCGGTCCGGAGCGTTTCATATATATATATATATATATATATATATATATATATATATATATTTTGATGCGTATATGTCAACAAAAGCATGTAGAAGGATAAATTAGAGATAAAAAAACATAAAAACATAGATTGAATCATATAACATCAATCATCTAGAAGTTATAATCTTCATCAACCACGCCCACAGGTTGGAAACATACAACATATTGACTCTTGAGTCTCGCAAATCATCAATCTGAAGATTTCAAGCTTTCAAAATTCAATATATAACATTTATCATCATTGATTTCAAATTTCAATATATAACATTTATCATCATTGATATATATCATACCTATTTGCTTCATCATTGATTTATTTGATCAGTTTAGATAATTTCGAGGAAGCATCAAATCTATAATCGTAATGACTTACAACTACATGCCAATCTCTCAAAGTTTTGATTTTCAAATTCAAATTTCTCACTTAAATTAATACAACAGAAAAAAGTCAAGTTTCAACCGTTTCCATTAAAGTGAAAAAAGATAAAAATTACTAGAAAATAGAAAATATCCAGAAGACAAATCTGAGCTGATCGAGAGTGAGCCCTTGCCAGCGCCCACGAGAAATGGTCGACCAGAGAACCACAAGGTAGTTTGCGGTCTTCTAGTACTCTCAGGAGTACCACGTCCACGACCATGACTAGAAGGCGAAGGGCAACGTGAGGATGTAGGTGGAGGCTGAATCTGCAAAGGAACAATAGTTGGATATCGAGCACTGGCACTCGCACCCGCACTGCTACTGGATGGTGGGACTGGCCCTGTGTGTGGCAGTGCTGCTGATGCTTCATCATCATCCCTCAAAAGTTATGCTTCCAATTCTTCCATATGTACAGTGTCGTCCTCCAAATTATCATCCTCTGGGTTGTTGTCCCAGAGTTTATATGATTGATCCTCATATGCCCGATCACAGTAATGACTCAACAACCTCAAGTTGTAATGCACATAAACCAAGCTTTCAGCTCGGTTTTCATTCAGCCTGTTTCTTCTCACATTATGTATGAAGCTGTAGGTGCTCCAACACCTCTTTGCAGAAGAAGTATTCACAACTTGTGAGAGAACTTTTTTTGCCAACTTTGGCAAAAGTCCCATGCCGCCATATGCTTCCCACCATGTGAGAGCATCAAATCTGTCTCTGTCTTCCATTGCATGGAAAGAACCAAAGTTACCAGTGCAATTGAAGTATTTGCCTAATTCAAGGCGCAATGCAACACACTCCTCCCTGTCGGGGACCAACTTGTCTAATGCCTTCATGTATCCCTGTTGTACCTCTGGATCTATGTGAGGTTTGATCCTAACCCCACCTCCAGGTGTAGGTTGGCCCAACCAAGATGGAGAGTAGTATTTTGGCATAAGGATATATGCCAAGGCATGTAGTGGAACATTGAGTTTATTCCACCGTGCACACACACAGTCATGAATCATTGCATACAAGTTGGGATCATTATCCTTAACAACATCTTTTATTTGGCCCAACATGCTATCCATCTGCTCATAAACCTCCCCAATCACTGGTTTATCTGTATCTGAAAAATGAATCATGTGATAAATGGGCTTGGTGAAGTTCAAAATTTCCCTCACACGTGCCCAAAACAAAGGGTCAAGGGCGGTCTCCTCCACATGTTCAAAACCTTGCTTGTCAACTATTGTCGTTGCCCTGTCCTTTAATACCTGCCAGTGTGGGCTTGATACCAT
The DNA here is from genome assembly GCA_034641835.2 of Pinus albicaulis. Classification (NCBI taxonomy): domain Eukaryota; kingdom Viridiplantae; phylum Streptophyta; class Pinopsida; order Pinales; family Pinaceae; genus Pinus; species Pinus albicaulis. Next base: position 87,157,475 of record CM076572.1, read on the forward strand.
TGCAGCCAATGACTCTCTTACCTTCAAAAGGCGCCTGAAGGTGAGGTAATAGCTAGCAAATCTAGTCTTTGTTATCTTCAACAACTCCAATTTGGAGTGAGTATGGAAAAGCCCATGGGTATTGCTATGATTTGTAATAAATTTTATCATTTTTTTACCTCTCTTGTACAAATCACCAAGCCATTTGAATTGAGGTTGTTTGTTTTTAATGATATCATGCATCAAAAGGTTCATTGTGTGAACCAAACACCCAGACCTATGTTGGGGTATTTATCCTCAATAATTGCTCCTGTTGCCATACAGTTAGCAGCATTATTAGTGATGACTTGGATGACATCGTATGGCCCAGTATTTTCAATTATTTCAAGTAATGGTTTTGCAATGTTAATGCCGGTCTTGAATTTGTCTGAATAATCATATGCTGAAAGGAATATTGCACCACTAACCGACACAGCCAGAACACTTATCAATGGCTTTCCTTTTACATTGGTCCATCCATCAGATACAATGGACACCGCATGCTCATTCCAAGAATTTGTCATTCTAGCCAAAGAATTGTTTATTTTAGCTCTTTCATGATCAAGTCCCGCGGTTCTGGCCTTGTCATACCCAGGGCTCCTGTATCCTTTGGGGGCATCATTAATGGCAGAAACCATTTCATGCCAATAAGGTGAGCGAAGAACATTGAATGGCACCCCACATGCATATAGAAACCGGAAATTTTTTGAATCCACATCATTCCTACACCCTTCGTCAAGGAAATCGGATATGGTTCTACGCCTTAAGGAGGTGTTTGGTCCAGGTGTGCCTCCATATCCACTGCCATGGGTGGAAGTTGATGGACTTCTTTGTCCATGATGTGATGGACTTGATGGTGTATAAGAATCAATGAAACCCCTAGATCTTTTAGATCTCTGTAGGGCAGCCTCCTCTTCCTTTCTATATTTCTCTCTCTGTGTTGCTGGCACACTGACACAAATTTTGATTCCTAGATTTTTGTTTCCATCCCCTGGTATTTTCCCACAAAGGTGCCTTCTGGCACGGGTGTATGAACCTGTGTATTCTTTATTGCAATGGGGGCAAAGGAATTTAGTGGTTCCACCACCTTTCCCTCCTTCCTGCCTCTGAACATATTTCCACAAAGGTCTTTGACTTTGGTCTTGTCTAGTTGGGGTATCTGTGGCCTCATGTTCTTCACTCTCCCCTTCCTCCTCAGCATACTCCTCCTCCTCTTCAAGATTTTCATCAAATCCACTACAGCCCACTTCTTCATCTTCCTCTTCTCTAATGGGCCTCTTTCTTCTACTCTCCAACACCATTACTACAAAGAAAGCAACCAACATGAAGAAAATCCCTAGCCATATAGCCATTATGTTTCAAGTTTCTAGCCTGCAAAAAAAAATGAAGGAATGCCAAATGGGAATGGAAAATGCAACTAGGAAAAAAACAATGCAATTTTTCACTTTTCAACACACTAGAATACAACATTGAGAAAAAAAATCAACTTTTCATTTTTGAACAATTTAAAAAACAATTCCTAGAAAATAAAAAACTAGATTAGAAGACCTTCCTCTTTCTTGCAATCCTCCTCTTGCTTGCAAACTTGCTCTCTCCTTGGCACTTCCGCTCTCCAACTCTCCAAATCACTCTGCTCCTCTTGCTCCTCTTGCTCTCCAAATCGCTCTCCTCTTGCTCCTCTTTGCTCTCTCACTCTCAACTAAAACGACAAAAATAAAATGAGGGGGATGGGCTTTTTATTTACCCAACCCCCCTCCCTCATTTCCAAAAAAAAATCTAAAGTTGACGCCAATATGTTTTCCGCACGGCGGGAAGCGCTTCTCATGTCGGGGAGCGATCGGGAGCGAACGCTCCCCAACCGCTTCCCCCATTAAAAAAACACTCCTGAAGTGTTTTTTTAATGGAGGAAGCGCTTAGGGAGCGTTCGCTCCCGAGCGCTTCCTGAAACGCTTCCCAACATGCAGGGAACGCTTTTTCAGGCTCGGAAGCGCGCTCCCGAAAACGCTCCCCTTAGGAAGTGTTTTCGGGAGCGCGCTTCTGAGCGCTCCCAAAAAGCTCCCGAACGGAGCGCGTTCCGAGAGCGGGTTCAGGGACAGGAAGCTTCCCGCAAACTCGGGCTCTGTTTTTACGTGTGGTTTTAAGAAAGAAGAAAGAGAATCACGTTCGCCGGAAGAGAAATTGCACACACAGAGGGAGAATTCTCTCAGAGGTTTTCTAGTCAAGAAATATGATTTTCCCAGTTGCAAGAGGTAGTAGCAGCTAGTAGAACAGCGCATTCCAGAAGGGAGTGCGAGTAGCAAATCCAGCATCCAAGCAGCAGGAAAGAGGGAGATTTTTGGGTTTATTTTCTCTTGTTTTGGGTTTCACAGATTTTGCAGCTTTGTAAGGATGACCCTATTGATTGTTACAGAGGCTGAGGGAGTTATTGAAATGTAGAACTGGAAGTGCCCAACTGCGTCTTTGAAGGACTAGTGCTCACTATCTACATTTTGCACATCCACATAGCCTCCTAGATCCATGAGGAGAAGTTAGCAGTTGCAACAAGGAGATCAGTCAGATCAATTCCGGATTGTTGCAGCAGGACCATCACCTTTGCGACAAGAGCCCACAGTATCATAGTAGCAAGTCCAGTGTCAGCAGACGCAATCTATCATTAGACAGTTGTAAAGCTAGTCGCATTTAGTACCTGGGAGACAGTTGCAAAACTAGTTACAGTGATATAGGCAGTGTGAATTTCCCAGTTGTAGTATGCAAGTGCAGTTCCAGCCAAAAGATTCCCAACATAGAGCTATGTGGTCTAGTTTCCAGTATAGGAGGGCAGTGTGAGCTATCAGGAGGGAGCAGAGATATTTCCCATAGAAAGATCGAGACTCGGAGTGAGACTAGTTTCAGAGGGAGCAACCCTATGGAAGCTAGTACTTTTGGATCTGGGGAGATCAGACTCATTATTGCAGTAGTTGCAACAACAGTGTGGAAGTATCAGTATCAGCAGCAGCGGTATGAGTAGATCAGAGTTTGCTATGTATGCAGCCATACCTCCAGGAGAGAGGTGGGGTGACATAGAGTTGTAGCCCCAGACAGTTGCACAGATGGGCAAGGTCCTTGAGAAGTCCACCTCATGGACCATTACCTAGTTACGGGGGCCCACAATACTCAGTAGCAGTATGGATCAGTTTCAGAGGTGCAATCAAAATTCCAAAGTGACAATTGCAGACTAGTAGTAGTCAGGTGCTAGGGAGCACAGTGCAGAGTTGGCAGCAGTGCAGAGTCAACAGCAACGCAGATTCTTCAATGATATTGTAGTAGCTAGTAGCAGTTAGGACTCAGAAGACAGATGCATCATACTGAACACAAATGATTCAGTATTTTGGATGTTTCTCAATTACAACAACAACAGATGAGAGGGAGTTGCAATGCAAATGCAGAGTTGGAAGTAGTATGGCAATGTCAGCCGCAGCACGGATGCAACATCAAAGTGGCACAGTGGTTGGTGAGAAATGGCCAAACATCAGCAGCGTGACAAAGCGATGATACAGAGTCAGAGTGTTGTAGCAGCAGTGGTGCAGCACTAGAACACAGTCCTCGCTAAGATGGAGTGTTAGTTTTTGTAGCATCAGATGTGTTCTAGTCACAAAACTTGGTGGAGAGGCTAGAATACATGAGATCTCCATAACCCATTAATTGTTTCCCGAAATTCCACCTAGAGATGACTTAATTAGATTATTAACCTATTTTTTTAATGTTTCCTAAGTCTAAACTTAGGAAAATTGGTTAATTAATCAGAAATAATTAAGTCAATGTGAGAATTCTCTAGAAACTCGCATGGATCGACTCTGATATAATTTTGGCCCTTGATTAAGTTTTAATCTTGGTCGTTGATGCTCCAACAAAAGATTATAAGAAGAAGTGATCCAGGTGGATATTGGTGGTCACCCGCCTATTCCACTTGGGGCCCCACCATTGTCTCTTTCAGTTTTTCAATTTCGGCACAACTTACTATTTTTAGCAATTTTTCGGGTCCTGAACTTCCGAAGCCGTTTTGAGGCCCTGAACGACGTTTTTTAGGAAAACAGGGAGCAACATGTGTCCATGGACCGATGTTGCTCACTCAAAATTTGTAGTCCTCGAATAGATCTTTCTAACGAGGTATGGTTCGCATCAAACGGAGATCGCATGCCAAAGTTACGTCCCCGGGAAGTTGAAACACCAATTTACCCAAACGGGGCCCATAGTTCTGGCGCTTCATCTCCTAGGGTTAGGGTTTTGGCTGTTTAGGATTTCCCATTGTTTCTAAATAATAAATAGGCCCTCAAGCCTCATTGTAACTCATTTCAGAGGCTTGTAGCTACCACATCTCTTCTCAGAGATAGCTACTAGCGCCGTAGCTAGTTTTATTTCCATTTTGTCTGTAAGCAAATTTCAGGTCTTTGATATTAATGAAATGAAGTGATTTTTCCACTGCATTTTTGTATTTATGGTTATATGTTTATTCTGTTGCATTCCTGCATAAATCTGAATTAGTGGTATCAAAGCGGTCTACTTTTTCTCAATCCTTCTTTGCATGTCCCCAATGAGGTCGAGGTATAAGGAGTTAGGGCTTGAACTAGTGGAACCTTTGCAAGATCAGCCTCGCAAACCCCAACGGAGGCCCATGGGGGACGAAAAGAAAGATGAGAGAGCAAGAGATCCTATCAAAATATTTCTCGAGGAGGCCCTCAAGAAGAGGCCCTCGAAACAAAGGAACACGATGATGGATAATCCTTCTTAGTTCCGTATCCTTCAATGGCCGCCCACCGACTCGGCCAAAGATCTACATCCAATGTACCACTGAGGTGCGTCCATTTAAGGTACAAGTAAACTTTGAAATTCCAATATTTGAGGGTCAAACAGATGCAGATGCCATAGATAGATGGTTGAATCTATTAGAAGTATATTTCTCGGTTCATGACTTTTCCGACCGAGAGAAGATTATTTTTGCACTCCTCAAAGCTACCCCCAATGTCAAGGACTGTGGGAAACCTACTGTGATGAAAAGGATGAGATAGAACCCTCTCTGTTCTCAGTCATACCCACTTGGAATTCTTTCTGAGACACCATAAAGGAACAATACTATCTAGTGGGGAGCTATGAGGACAAGTACATACAATGGACCACATTATGGCAACAAAGGGATCAAGATGTGCATGAGATGATGAATCTATTCCATAACCTGCACACAAAGTTGGGTATCAAAGGTTCAGAGAAACATTTTTTGCTAAAGTATCATAGTTGTCTGCACATATATATTCAGGAGAAAATGGAGTTCCTCGACATCTCCTCACTTGGTATGACACACTGATACGTTGCCAAGATTGAGTAGAAATTCAAATAGAAGAATCGAGACTTTGGATCTGCAAATCAAAAGCAAGGGAAAGGTGCCCCTAAACCGTAGAATAAAGGAAAAAGCTAAGGCATGGGTGGCCCAAGACAACCTGTCAAAGCCGCAAGAAAATAACAACACCATGAAGCCAAAGAAGGACACGGGAAAGTGGTGTGAGTTCAATAAGAGCTTCACTCAACAACCAAGGCTGCGGGGAAGCTTCACCACCCTTCACCCCGTTCGAAACGTCCGTGCGGGGAGCCGCGGAACGCAACGCGCTTCGAAAACGCTTCCCGAGGAGCGGAGCGCGCGACCCGCAAACGCTCCCCGTTTTTTCGGGAGCTGCTGTGAAGCGTCGAAGCGAACGCTCCCCGAGCGCTTCCGATGGCGGAAAAATACTTCGTGAGCGTTTTTTAAACGTCGAAGCGTTGGGGAGCGTTCGCTTCCCGAACGTTTCAGAAAAAAAGTTTCCCGCCGCGCGGAAATTTTTTTAGGGGAAAACTCGAATTGTTTAAAAAGTTTCATTTTAGTTTTTATCGTTTGTTCACTCGTTGAGAGAGCGAGAGCAAGAGTTGAAGGAGAGCGAGAGCAAGAGTCGAAGGAGAGCAAGTGCCAAGGAAGGAGAGCAAGGAGCAAGGCAACAAGAGAATTGCAAGAAAGAGGTAGGCCTTCTAATCCACCCTAGTATTTCTAGATGACTTGTAGATTGTTAAATTTTCTAAAATGAAAACTTGAATTTTTCTTGAATGTTGCATTTTATTGGATTTAAAACTAAAGAATGAATTGTTTTTTTCCTATGTTGGCATTTCCTATTCCCATTTGGCATTTTTCCATTTGTTTTGGCAAGGTGCCAGAAACTTGAAACTTGTTTCCATCATGGCTATATGGCCAGGGATTTTCCTTGCGTTATGGTTCCTTTCTTTGTGATAATGGTGTTGGAGAGTGTGTTAGAAGAAAGAGGCAAACGAGAAGAGGAGAAATGAAGAGGAGGGTTATGGTGGATCCGAAGAAAATCCCGAAGAGGAGGAGGATTATGCCGAGGAGGAAGTGGGAGTGGAGAACTTGGAGAACATAGATTCCCCTAACCAAACAAGACCAAACCTCAGGAAATATGTTCGTAGAATGGAAGGAGGGAAAGGTGGTGGAACCACTAAATTTATTTGCTCTCATTGCAATAAACAATAATTATGTCTAGCACCCATCCGGAAAGGCACTCGTGGATAATGTGGGCGGAACCAAAAATCTCGAATCAAAGTTTGTACTTTTGGCCGCCTACGTAGAGAGAGATATATAAGAAGGAAGAGGGGTTGCCCCACAGAGATCATCTAAAAGATCTAGGGGTTTCATTGATTCAGCCTAACAGCATCGTGGACAAACAAGCCTCAACTTCCACCATGCCAAAGGTTTTTGGAAGCAAATGGCATTGATTAAGGCGTAGAACCATATCCGATTTCCTAGACGAAGGGTGTAGGAATGATGTGGATTCAAAAGTTTACCGGTTTCTATATGCATGTGGGGTGCCATTCAATGTTCTTCGCTTCTACCTTATTGGCATGAGTCGGTTTCGCCATTAATGATGCCCCCTAAAGGATACAAAAGCCTGGTATGATGAAGCCGTAACCGTGGTCTTGATCATGAAAGAGCTAAAATAAACAATTCTTTGGCTAGAAATGGATAAAGTTCAGGGAATGAGCATGGGTTGTCCATTGTTCTATGGATGGACCACTAAAGTGAAACCATTGATAATGTTTTGGTCGTGTCGCTAGTGGAAGGCCTTCTCAGAGCTTCTTATGATTATTCGTATAAATTCAAAAACCGGCATTAACATTGCAGAACCATTACTTGGATATAATTGAAAAGATCGGGGCCATACAATGTCATACAAAGTCATCACCGATAATGTTTCAATCAGAAGGTGACAATTATTGAGGATAAATACCCCAACATTTTTTGGTCTAGGTGTTTGGTTCACACAAATGAACCTTTGATGCATGATATCATCAAAAAAACAAACAAACTCAATTCAAAATGGCTTGGTGATTTGTACAAGAGAGGTGAAAAAATGATCAAATTTATTACAAATCATAGCAATACCCATGGGCTTTTTCGTACTCACTCCAAATTGGAGTTGTTGAAAATAGCAAAAACTAGATTTGCTAGCTATTACCTCACCTTCTGTGCGCCTTTTGAAGGTAAGAGAGTCATTGGTCGCAATGGTATCAAGCCCACAATCGGCGCCTATTAAAGGACAAGAGTTTTTGCAGGGTCAATAGTTGACAGTGTTGCTTCAAATATGTGGAGGAGACTGCCTCGACTATCCGTTTTGGGCACGTATGAGGGAAATTGTGAGTTTTACCAAGCCCATTTATAACATGATTTCGTTTTTGCGTATACTGATAAACCAAAGGATTGGAGAGGTTTATGAGCGTATGGATAGCATGTTGGGGCAAATAAAAGATATTGTTGTGGATAATGATCCCAACTTGTGGTTATGATTCATGACCGTGTGTGTGCACTGTGGAATAAACTCAATGTTCCACTACATGCTTTTGGCATATATCCTTACGCCAAAAATATTACTCTCCATCTTGGTTGGGCCAACTCCGCACTCGGGAGGTGGGACAGGGGTGAAACCGCGTCGATCCGCAGGTACAAGAGGGGTACATGGCGAGCCAATAAATTGGTACCCTCGACAGGAAGATTGTGCTAGATCGCGCTGAATTAGGCAACACTTCAGCTTGCATCGCTAATCTTGTCTTCTTTTCTATGCAATGTGAAGACAGGTACGTATTTGATGCTCTCACATGTAGGGAATCATATGGCGGCATGGGACTTTTGCCAAAGTTGGCTAAAAAGCCTTCAGCGGTGTCAGAACACTTGCGTGCAGAGGTGTTGGAGCACGACAGCCTTTATACACAATGTGAGAAGAACAAATGGGATTGAAAACCAAGTCGAAAGCTTGGTTTATGTGCATTATAACTTGAGGCTTCTGTTGGAGCTTCGTCATCGTGATCTAAATAAATGAGGATCAATCATACAGTAGTCTCGGGATAAACCGTAGGATGATAATTTGGAGATTCGCACGTTACATCCGGGAAGAATTGGAAGCAGAACTTAGACGGATGATGATGAAGTATTAGCGCACGCGCGTCGAGGCCACCTACCTATCTACCGGGTAGCAGCGGCAGTTGGCGAGCATACATACTCCTCGATATCACACTCGTTGTTCCTGCGTATCCAAATTCTCCACCTTCTAGTCGTGGTCGTGGTACTCCCGAGAGTACTTGAAGACCCGAACATTTCCTCGTGGCTCACAAAAATTAGACATTTCGGGCGTGGCAAGGCCACCGTATAAAAAATATATTTGTTGTTTACTATTTTCTATTTGTTGTTGACAAAGCTGAATGCTTGAAACTTGACTTTTCCGATTTCATATATTTAATGACAATTTGGGTTTGAAGTTTGAATTTGAAAGGTGAAATCCCTAAAGTTGGCATTTTCAAGTTTACTCGTTTACAAGTCATTATGAATTAAGGAATATGATGCTTCTCATGAAAGTTATATGGTGATCAATGAATCAATGATGATAAATGTTAGTATAATATCAATGATGAGTAAAGTGTTATATATTGAATTTGAAATCAATGAATCAATGATGATAAATGTTATATATCAATGATGATAAATGTTAGATATTGAAATTTGAAATCAATGATGATAAATGTTATATATCAAATTATCAATGATGATAAATGTTATATATTGGAATTTTTTATGCTTGAAACCTCGTATTGATGATTTCATGTATTCAAGAGTCAATATGTTGTATGCTTCCAACTCGTGGGCGTGGTTGATGAAGATTATAACTCTAGATGATTGATGTTATATGATTCAATCGTGTTTTTATGTTTTTTATGTCTAATTCACTATTCTACATGTTTTTGTTGACATATATGCATCAAAATATAAAAAATATTAAAAATATTAAAAACAATATATATATATATATATATATATATATATATATATATAAACGCTCTCAAAATGAGCTGGACCCGAAACTTTTTAAAAATGGCGCTCGCGCTTTCGCTCCCGCTTTCCAAGTAACCTTGCTCACAACACAAGTGAGTGCTCGCTGCTGGGCCGCCGGTGGCCGAGATGAGGCTTCGAGCCGGGCGGGCGGTCCATCAATCAGAAATTCCGACAAGGGGAATGGACAAAGGGAAAACATTATTGATGCTATCTCAATGCCAGTCATCAGTTACCCTCACAAAGATCCGTAAAGAGGAACCGGAAGATCCGTAGGAGGAGGAACGTCTCTTCCACTCCCAAATGTGGGGGTTCCCGCACGCTCATCGAAGCCGACAATGGGAGCCACAAAGAACTCGACGAAAGCGTACGCCATGAAGGCACAGCGACCACACCACCCACATCCATACACCATCGAGTGCTCACCAAGGACGAAATCGTCGTTCAGCGTTGCCGCCTTCCCTATAGAAACAAGCCTCACGGATGAGGTATTATGTGACGTTGCTCCTATTGATGTTTTTCTTTGATGTATTATTAGGACAACCCATACTGCGGGAAGCTTTCGTCATGCTGTGTATGAGTCTCTACTGCGTCGTTATTGTTTCTTTGGGAAATAAGTTGTACAGATGTCGCAGGTACCACCTCCGCCGCTATCTTTGGTTACCGCAAAGTAAATGTTTGCCTCTCAAACCAGGGAAATTAAGCCGATGATTCATTTCAGCAGGTACAGTGCCAAAGACTGTGGCCACGACCTTCCGGGATGTGGCTCCTCCGCACCTACAACAAATGGATAAGGTTGTAGTGAGCATGGGACACCTCTTCACCCTCACCCACAGGGTTCCTTCGCACCGTCAGTCAAGCACCCACTGATTCGACCCTGTGTGCACTGCTGCCCAATGGACCGACTCATTTGCCGCTCGGTTTCCAGAGAACGATGAAATCACAGTGCGTATTCGGAGCCGCCGCGAGAAGGTCACATTCGACTCGTCTACCTGCGCCGTGGGAACCCGATCGTACAGGCGGTAATAGCGGGGATGGGACGTGGAGACTCTCACGTACGTTCATCGGCACCGAAAAAGATCAACGTTCCATAAATGGCCCGATCCCACTATTGGACACCTTCGGACCAACCGTGCAAAATAGTTTAGCAAGATCGACGGAAGTCTCATATCACCAAAACAATTGAACTTTCCGGGATGTGTGGAAGATCATTTCAAAGCCAAGAAGGCCTTTTTGAATGGCTAGTCATGCATTTTCAAAGCGACGAATGTTTCCCGCAACCTTCATGAGGTTGATGGACGACATTCATGTACCTATTCACCAACTCATTTGTAGTAGTGTACTGGATATCCCCGATCTTCACGTACTTGGGAAGAGCACCTTCACCACATCCGACAAGTCCTCCAAACACTACGACAACACAAGCGGTGCCAATTTGGAGGAAGTGCACTTTTGCATGACCTGAAACGAACATTCAGGGACATTATTATTTGTGTTGGGTGCATGTGATTCAACGAAGACCTGCCACTGATTTTCTGGCTGCACTTCTAACCACTATAACAGGGTTTCCAGAAATTTCTTTTTGTCCAAGGACTTTCTCATCGTGAGGTTCAGCAAGCCAGATTCTTCTCATATCACTGCCTCGAGTCAAGCCACCAAGAGAGAGCTGAGACAGTCTCTCCTTTTTGCCTTAACCCCAAAGAGAAGTATGTCAATTGAAAAATCACTGTTTCTACCCCGTTGCTTTACGTACTTGCAATGCCTATTTGAGATCGGTACGTATGCTTCACTTATGCTATTAAATGCTTTCATTTCATTAGGGATTATCTCGGTAAGTATATCACATAGAGACATTATGCCCACACAGCCAAAGTATCCCACTTATGACAAGAAATGTATTCCATTGTGCAACCTGTTTGCCAAATGAAGCACACATTTCTAGAAAGAAAACAATCATCCACACCGACTAACGTCTCTAAATACACAGACAGTGAAGCCAATGACTGCCACCGAAGTGGTCTACATATCTCATAGCGCTCATTTCGGAACATCAGTGCACAAGAAGGGTAGCACCAATAATGTTACATCGTCTTGCACCACCACCCATCGTGCGCCACCACCATTCTCCACTTAGCACGAGATTAATGGCCGGCCACAAGCACTGCATCTACCACGATTTTTGTATACCTTTGGGGGTGTCAAGTTCCAAATTTTTTCACCTCCAATATGCACTTTTATGTCACCTGGACACCTTTTGTTCCTTCGTTTAAAGGTACAAGATGACAGAAGAAGCATTGTGCTTAGCGTCACATTTCTGTCGAGAAAAACAAGAGCGGGACAGAAGTATTATTGGCTTAACCTTCGAAAGGATGTTTTGAAGCACATTTTATTCATCACAAGCATACAAACTAACCACCAAGAAGTGCTATTTATACTTCCGTTGCCTACCTCCTAGTCGATTTTGGGAATCCATTCTATGATTAAGTATGCTCTGCTCCTATTTTCTACCAAGGCATGGAAATAATCAGAGCTGTGGTCATGGATGATTCTCGAAAAATAGATATGGTGGTCATAAGAAGAATATCACAAGAGAAGCCACTCACAAACTCTTCTTTGAAAGAGTGCGGGTTCACTTTGGGATCCCACAGTATATCATATCAGATCATGATAGCAGGTTCCTCAGCACATTTTGGTCCAGCCTCTGGTCAATGCTGGACACCAAGCTCACCAAGTCCACAGCTTTCCATCCCCAAACAGATGGCCAGACATAGGTCGTCAACAAAATGATTGTACACATTCTACGCATGTAAAATTAAAAGCATCCATGCACATGGGATAAGAGCCTCCCCTATGTACAACATAGTTATAACTGAGCTCTCCACATTTCAATCGGCCATAGCCCCTTTCAGGTGGGCTTGGGATTCCAGCCACTATGTCCCATTGACATAGCCATGCCATTTGCGGCTACTTAGGCCGATTCCGCTCATGTCCAGTCTGAAGTTGACAAAGCAAATAGCTTCATCGAGCACATTCAACACATCCGCCAACAGGTTCTTGACATATTGGAAAGAGCCAATGCTAAGTACAAGCAACGCCATGATCAACACTGGGTGCCACACAACTTCCAGGTGGGCGACAAAGTATGGCTAAATTTGCAGAAGGAGCGCCTCACTAGACCCCATCGCAAGCTTCGCCCGCTCTGATATGGGCCGTAAACCATCAACAAGGCTATAGGGAACAATGCTTTCGAGCTCAGTATTCCACCATTCCTTGGTTTTCACCCAGTATTCAATGTGGACCGCCTTTGTCCTTACTTCCCACCTCTACTAGACACCTCTAACATTGCAGAACAACTCACACCAACAGAGTTAAACCCAGACTGCATGGAATAGGCCACCACATATTGTATCATGGACATGCAAATCAAGAACACTCGCCAATAGAAGATCCAACTATATCGGGTTGTCAAAGCTGGCCAACTCCTGCACCAGGGAAAGTGGTTCACCAGGGACCAAGTTCAGCAGAAATTTCCTCATCTCATGGAGGAACTTAACGCAATGGGGACCATTGCTTCCTAAGGGGGGAGGAATTATCCAGGTGGATATTGGTGGTCACCCGCCTATTCCACTTGGGCCCCCACCATTGTCTCTTTCAGTTTTTCAGAGTGGACACAACTTACTATTTTTAGCAATTTTTCAAGTCCTGAACTTCCAGAGCCGTTTTGATGCCCTAAACGACGTTTTTTGGGAAAACCGTGAGCAACATCAGTCCATGTAACACTCAAAATTTGTAATCCTCGGATAGATCTTTCTAATAAGGTATGGTTCGCATCAAACGGAGATCGTATGCCAAAGTTACGTCCCCGGGAAGTTGAAACACCAATTTACCCAAACGGGGCCCATAGTTTTGGTGCTTCATCTCCTAGGGTTAGGGTTTTGGTTGTTTAGGGTTTCCCATTGTTTCTAAATAATAAATAGGCCCTCGAGCCTCATTGTAACTCAGTTTAGAGGCTTGTAACCGCCACATCTCTTCTCAGAGATAGCTACCAGCGCCCTAGCTAGTTTTATTTCCATTCTGTCTGTAAGCAAATTTCAATTCTTTGATATTAACGAAATGAAGTGTTATTTCCATTGCATCTTTGTATTTATGGTTATATGTTTATTCTGTTGCGTTCCTGCATAAATCCGGATCAAGAAGTCGATGGGAACTTGGAGAAGACACTTGAGAAGTTCGACTTCCTCGACAAATCGATTTCTAGAGATTAGCAACAATTGTTGGAGAGCCAGATATCGAAGCAGAGAGTGAGGGGAGGGGATAGTGAGGCTGGAGGATTTTTTCCAGATCCAACGAGTACATTTGCAGAGAGGTCGAGATTTCTCCAGGAGGTTGCGCAGAGGCAGCGCAAAGCCTCAAGAAGGCAGTTCGATTTGCTGAAGAGGGCAGACATTTTCAGTTCTAGAGGTCGAGCAGAGGTTCCAGAGTGCTGAGAGATGTTTTCCCAGTCAACAGCAGGTAGGACGGCTAGACTAGCAGTCAGTTCGGGAAGTAGTCGCAACAAGCGGCATCAGGTTGACGCAAAGCTTGTGCAGGCCTAGTTGGATGACTTTCTTTCAAGAGGCAGTCTAGTGCCAGAACTGCTTAGAGAGAGGGTAAATTCCCTCTAGATATTTTTGCTAGTATTTTCTTTGCAAGATAGCCAGATTTCAGCATCCAGATTATTGTACTCAAAATTTCTCAATGTTGCATAATAATAAAATCCTCATCTATTGCACCGGTTTTCCTAAGTTGGGTTTTTCCAGGGACATTTGTCCAAAAATAGCAGTCTCATTTTTATGTGTGTGTGCTAGATTTTCTCAGTTTTCAATGCTATTTTCTTCGGTAGTTTTATTTGTGAAAATCACAGTGTGAATTATTTGATATTTGTCTTAGAATACTGCAAATAATTTGTTAAGTAAATTAAGAATTAGGAGAATAATTTTCAATTGTTGTGATAGATGAAATTTTCACACCAACCGCTATCACTCTTACCCCGTAGGTGCTTACATATGCCCTTCCACAAACACAAGTAAGTCAAAGGGATTTGAACGTTGAATCTCTTGGTACATAACACTTCATTTTCATGGAACTTGCCAATTGAGTTGCCCCTCCGAGGGGGCTAACAATCTTGTTCTTTCACATGTGTACAAGGAGAGAAATATGGAAATTGATGGTTTATTTAAAGCTGGAATTTTGATGCAATGAGGTATCTAGATGATAACAAAAAAAAATGGGACATTTTAGAATGTTATCACCCTCATTTTCATTAAATAATGATGGGGGCCAGAGATGTTTCTATTCGAGGTCTTTGTTATATCTAATCAAAGCTTACTCTTTAGCAATTTTGATCATATTATTATTCTATTTCTAGATATTAAAGTCATATCTCCATCATCGAAAGGAAATCCATTCTCTGAGAGAATAATTGCAGTTTTTTTCTTGATGCACTATATCTGATGAGGATGAGGTGAGAGTAGTTAGCAGAATATGCTTGAGAAAGCATGTGAAGAATGTAATTTTGCAACAATTTCAAAGAAATAAGGAAATTACAATTTTTCTAGCATTTCATCAAGAGCATCAAGCCCTCCATATAGCTCGATGTTGGTGGTATTGTTTGTTGAACTCCTTTGTCGTGACCCTAATAAAAATGCACCCATCACCATAGTTTTAAAAACCGAAACCAGGGACCGCCTGATCCACCTATCAAATCAGTTACTGAACTGGAACCAAAAAAAAACACACTGGTAAGATCTCAATGAGCCAGTCTTTTAAAAAATACATGAAATAATTAATTTTTAATGAAAAAAATATTTTTTAACATTTATAATGATTCCAAACCATTAGAAACAAAATATGCAAAGCTTTCTCATTTATATACCATGTAAGGTTGAATATATCAAAATGGAATTGAGTGGAATACATATCAACAACAAAATACATAATCAATAAGGCTTTAAATGGCCTCTACAGTCCAAAAACAATGCTACAAGCCACTGGGCCATTGGCCTACCACAAGTCTTACAAGTCTTACATATTAGTGATCAACATGATCACTCCTCATCAAACTCATCACCACTACTAGAAATGGAATCATCAATAGGAACTACATAAACTCCAAATGAAATGTGTGAGGCAAATCAGAGGGAAAGTATTGTTTAATAGGCTTGGAGGATCTATTTTGGAGGGAAACATACCCTAGTTTTCAAAAAAACCACTCACAACCAGCTAAAATTGCCATTTTGTGGGTGCGCAACCGCATAGGTGCAATTGTTTAATGAACCAATTGGGTTATGATGGGGTCAGCCTGTTCATATCGATTTATGTCTATCTGGTACCAAACAAGGATCTCCCTTGCCCCAAAACAGGGTCATTGGGCGAGTCAACCTCTCTAAGCCTATTCAACCAACTTGTTTGATTGGGTACCAGTTCAACTCATACGGGTTTTAAAACCATGCACATCACTCAAACAAGATCTCCACTTGACATCGTAAGCTTTTTCTATCTTATTTTAATGCCTAATAGGTGGTATTGATGATGGCGATCCCAATATAGGCAATGGTTTTCATGATATGTAGTTAATTGTTGTAGCATGACTTTTTTTGAACTCTAGAGGCCATTTAGAGCCTCTTTGTTGAGTATTTTTTGTTCAAAGATGGATTGCACTTGATGATATTTTGGTTAGATGCACCCTTTCTATATACAAGAGAGACTTAGCACATTTGTGTATAATGGTTTAGATTCCTATGGATGCACAAGAATATAAAGTTTTTCTTCAAAATTTGAATATTTATGTATTTTGGTCAACTAGCTTTTTGATTTGGTTTTTTTCCAGTTTCGGTCCGGTTCGCATTTTTGGAGTCAATTGGTTCGATGACCAGTCCAGTTTTGATGACATTGTTACTATCCTTTTCTGAGAATAATTATATCTGTTATATTTCACAAGGGTCAATTAATATTCTAACTATGAATAAGAACATGGAATCCTATCCATGACTTCCTAACAACCTTCCTTCAGAGAATGATTCTTCAAATGTTTTCAAGGGGTATCTTTCAGCCAAATTGCCAGTGTGGAAATTTGAGATTTCATCCTTTGTTACCACCTTCAGATTAATAATAACGTGTACAAAAGGTTTTATGATTTCTTCGCTTCTATACCATATATCTTGCATATATCTTACATTTAATTATTTAAGAGGCTTATACTCTCAGTGTGATGGATGGATACTTGGATGTGAAATCCTTTATTAGATCATTGATCTTATGTGTACACATTGAACAGCTTATCAAAACTCAGCATATCCTCCCTTTCTAGTCAAGAAGTGAACATCAAGTTCAAAAATTGCAAATGGGTACAAAAATAAGGATTGGGATCTACATACAAAAGGTCAAGAAGGTACTGTTACCCACCAAAACTGGATGACCCCTACGACAAGCTTTTATCCTATTCATCTCTTCCAGTCGACAGCCCTTGAGAGCCACTTTACACTTGATGTAACGTGCCACTCATATCTCCGCCACCTGCATCGGTCATATGTTTCCTCGCTCATTTTTTTTTTAGCACATGTTGGAAGATGGGCTTCTGATCAAAAGGTACTCTATTCATTATGCAATTGGGTCCTTATGCTTGTTTGTATTTGGGAATTTTGACATGAATTATGGGGTAACTTGGAAGAAAGAAGAGTCTTGACCGCAGTTTTGTTCCATCGCCTTAAATGGGGGGTTAATTTTCAATCCTAGTCCAATGGGATCTCCTCTAATGGCCCATGACTTTAGTAAGGGGCACTACTTGGGAAGCCAAGATTGATATAGTGTAGCCCCATCCATCCTTATTCCATAGTTACCACTTTCCATCTTACATTATGATCCCCTATTCCACCTCCCTTCTTTGAGTCAACTAACCATTAAGTTCCATGGGATTTGGCACCCACGCATCCTTATACCTGGGTAAGGCCTGGAAATGCACCTTGGGAGGTTGATGCAGCTAAAAGAAAAAGAAAGAGCATGTGATGGCAACAAGAAAAACAAAGAAAAATCAAAATGCAAAAGATGGTCGGGACATACAAATTAGTATGTGGGAAATACCAAGCATGAGCTCTACCTCTATCATATGGCCATCACCCAATTCCTGGGCCAATGTTTCCCTATCTCATAGAAGAAAAGGAACCCTTGCATGTCCCAACCCCTGATGGGTGATGAATTTCCCCATCCTAAAGCGGGTAATAACTGCTACACATCATACAAAGCAAGCTCTCATTCCTCAAGCTACGAGCAATAATACAAGGAAAAATCAAGAAATAGTAAAAGGAAATATATAGGGGTGGAAAAACAAAGGCCAAGATAACTCATGCATCCACAATTGTTCCCTCCTCACATCTATACACCTAGGATGAGGTATTCCATCATATTTGCTCCCAATCACCATGGCACTTGGCCATGGAGTCCTTTCTCCTTGGTTCCATCATTATTCATGTTGGCTTGTGGCCTCAACGATAAAAGAAAAGGAGTTGTCGCATAAACGAAAAGAAAAACACAGACTAAGAGGGTGGCGAATAGCAAAGATCATGGAAGTGGCTTTCAAAGAACAAGCACGGTGATATCATATATCATATAGAGTATTCACTGAGGAAGCGCACACAGTTCCACAGTGGAACCATGTGCCAAGAGCCTGCGGCCAATAACCATTCCGTCGGCACCCGAGAGACGCTACAGTGGTCGAACCCGACCCCCTGGAGGAGGTGACTTCATCCCTCCTCCGAGCCAATCAGAAGGGTTTCGTGGGGCAAAGAGACGAGGAAGGAGGCCTTTGCTCACCCCACCGAAAATCGAGAGGGCCCACCACAATCGACAGTTGCCTCAGGTAAATTCACAATAAGGTAAGTCTAGGAGGTGATACGAAGGTCGGTACCTGCCTTGTCCGGCACATGGCCCCCACCTACCTAGCTGCTGCCAAACAATCACCTGACGCCACGTGTCTCATTGTCGACGTCCTTACGACGTCAACCCTACAAGTGTCACTCGCCTCGATACTCAATAAAACCATGTTTGTTGTAGCGTGTTTTACTCTTGATTGTGCAATGTTACTGGTTATTTACCGGTATTTCGCTCAGGCAGGTTAAAACTCGAGTACTGGTTGCTTTCATTCTCGCGTCATTTTCCCCTTTGCTACCTCACTGCTATTTCAGGTATTTCGTCGTTTTCCCTTTTCGATATTTGCCTTTTACTTTTATTTCGAATTGTCATGGAAAAACTGAAACACTCCGCGCTCGAAACCTCCCAAGCCCGCGAGGTCAGGACTGCTCCTGGACCCGAACCCCTCATTGATGCTCACGCCCAACTCTGTGACCCAATCTATCCCTTCAATGTAGCCTACACCAGAGTCGAGCTCTTCGACTATCAGCGAAGAGGCGAGGACATATTTAGGGTCGTCGAGTCAGGTCTGTAATATCAAAACGCCTTGACGACACATCTGTTCCCAGAATTTATTATCTGGCTCGGGGAGGCCTATGTCGAGCGTAAGGACATTTTCCTTTCCACCCGAGGCACCAAGATCCTCAAGATTACCCCCCAACTCATAAGGAAAGCCCTTTGTTACCCTCCCGCTCAAGACTGCGTTGAGTTCTCTGAGGTCACTCTCTCCTGCCATTTCTCAAATCAAACCTGGGAAAAACAAAGTGGTTTCCTCAATCTTCTCTCCGACTCGCGCTTATCATCTTTCCCTCACACATATTCTATTCCCCTGTCAACTTTCCGAAGCAACGTACAGCCTATTCTAGTGGTCATCTCAGGAATGTTAGGGTTTGAGGATGCTGAGCAGGTGACTAAGGCGGGTATAGCTTTCCTATGGCTCATGATGCAGGTAGAGATCCTTTTGGATATCCCCTCCTTTCTAGCCTCGCTATCAGGGCTCAATTTCAAGAGATGTCTTCCTCCTGTTCTTTCAAATATTGCTCCCTCGTTTTTTACTTGTTCTTATTTGAGCACATGGATAATTTTGAAGGTTTAGGCCTGAACAGGTTCTCCAGGAGAAACGCGCAACCCAGATCCGTTTTCGAGTGGACTCCGATAGTTCGCCAGCAGCCAGAGGGGAAAGGGTATGCGAAATTCGTTAATGATTTCATGTCCATAGCCTATGCCATCATACACAACAGCCCCCCGCCCAGAATCTTCCCTGAGAAGAAGGACTGGCTCCAGTTTAGCGAAACGGACTGCACAAGTGATTGGTACCTGTTTGAACACCACACCGAGATCAGGGTCTACGGTGCAGAGGTGCCTCCTTACCACTTGCCGATGTTCCCATCCATGCGGGTTTTTGCCCTCGAATTCATCCGACAGGTCTTGAAGGCTGACCAGGTCCACTTCGTGCCTGCGAAGAAGGGACACATCTTCAAACTCCCAAATTCAATTGGCCCTTTCACCATTAGTTCAAGGCATGCCCTCCCCACTATGGAAAAAAAGCTGCGGGAGATGAACTTCCCTCAGGGAGACGTCTGGCACTATGACCCTAAGGGATTCCTCACCAATAGGAAGAAGAAAATAAAATCAACAGCTTATAAGCATGAACTTAGGCCCTTCATTGAATGGAAAGCTAACCTTGATACGTGGCCTTTGGATGCACAGATGGAGGCCGAATCCTCAGCTGCTTAAGGAAAAGGAGATAATGTGCCCGTTGAGGCAGAAAGGAAGGAACAGGGGGACCCCTCGGGAAGTCAAGAGTTCATGGATGTTGATGAGCAAACTCACCCTAGTAAAAAACAGAGACTCGAAGGGCCAAATGACTTAGAGGTTGAGTTATCTTATGAAGAAGTCCTCGTGCTTAGGGAACCTGACAAACACAAGCCGGGATTTCTACTCTCCCTCGACTCTGCCTTGTCTTCAACCCCCTCAGAACTTTCACAGGTAGTCACACTGGGCAGACATGAGGCAAGGGACGAGATTGAGACTAGGAACAAGTTCGCAAGAGAAAGGTTGAGGGTCGAACTTTCTCAATTCGTGGATAAACACCATACTAGGCTTTCCTCTGTGCTGGATATGGATAAAGAACAACTCATATTGGCCATCCAGCAGTCGGCTTTGCAGCCATCACCTTCTGGATCCCAATACAGGGCTCTAGAAATAATTCTAAATCTGGGCAACATTCCCTTGACAGACAAGCTAGATTTGCACCATTGTATCGGGGACATGCTACAGACCGAGGTAGTGAAGCATACAGTTGCCCTACAGAAGCTCGAAAGGAAGGTTGAGCAAATGAAGGAAAACCAACGAAGAGAAAGGATTAGCACTAAGGTCGTCGCTACCCAGCTGGAGAACACCAAGAAAATGATAAGAGGAAAGAGGATTGATACCAATGCAACACTGCAAGCTCTTCTTACCAAATCAAATTTGGAAGTACAAGAGTTGAGGAGAAAGTTGAATATGCCTCGTGCTGAACATATTCAAACCGAGGAACTTGTCCAGGTAGAAAAGGAAAAGACGGTTCTCGCTGATTCCCTTGATCAACAGCAGGAAGAGAACGTTTAGAAGGATAAAGAGATTGTTGGACTTAAGGAGAGGTTGTCAGAATTGCAACTCAAATGGGACAGGCATACATGCGTGGTTCCTATATCAGGAGATCTCGAGACTGCCCCAGAGCAGCTCACCAAGGCCCTGGCCGATTTAAGGATGTCCGAAGATGAGACCTGCTCCATTCGCCTGCTCTTAGACGATGCCCAGGCTGCGCAAGTAGAAAATCAAAGGACGATTTCATCCCTACAGAAAGAGGTTGAGAACCTTCGCAAGGAAGCTCAGGAGCATGAGAAGTCTATCAGAGACTTAAAAGGGCAGATCAAAGGTAACATGTCGCTCGTAGAAGCGAGACGACTTGTTTGGGGGGAAATCATAGCGGAAGTCAAGCAGCATTGGGAGCTTCTTGTGCTGATCAATGACAAGAAGATTGCCATTCACGAGTTTAAGGCCCAATTGGAGCTGGGACGCAGAGAAGGAGAAGAGAAGGCATCAATTGCAAATAAATATGTCAGATACCTCAATGAGCTCTCACCTGAAGAATTGCGCACACAGGGAGTGATCGACCGTTTCAGGATGGTCATGGACGTCAGTAAGATGATTGAAAAAGAAAACGCACGCGTGAACACGTTGGGGTTTTTAGCGCTGGTATCAAAGGGAGTGGAAAAGTTCAATCAAGAGTGGCGCAAGTTGGTAGAAGTTGGCCTCCCGCCATGCTGGAATCCACAGTCAGACGCACTATTTCCCCTAATGGCCTATGATCAAAAAATGTTAGAAATCATGTGCAGAGTAGACATAACACTGGAGAAAACCTCTCGGCTAAAAGCAGAGACCATAATAGCTACACCGCGTAAGGAATTTTTCCTTCTCTGTCAGGTTAAGAAATTCTTTGTTGTTCGTGTGGATTATACGGAACTTGCACAATTGCAGTCTATGTTTGAGACATACACCACAACATTGGTAACTGGGGAAATTTTATGGCAAAAGTGTTACGAATACGTGAATCCTCCATTTTCCTCTACTTCACAACAGTTTCCACCTCCTCTGCCTCGTCAGCATGGATCCTCCTCGTCTTCAATCCATTCACGCCACCCATAAGGCTCGGGCACTCCTCGTCGTAGCAAATGATGGATATCATGATTTGGACCATGTGGCCTGTGTTTAAATTTTAGTTTTCAATTTCTATGTAATGTAAAAATGGCTCTGCATTTCATATTTTCTGTTATGTTATTGTTATACTCTGTGTCGGACCATACCGTTCCGGATGAGATGTTGTTATGCCTCATCATTTTTTATTTAGATGGGAAAGTGTAATATCAGCAGGGAATATTTTGTCTAAAGAAATATCTGGTCTCGCTGTCCATGTAAACAACTATAAAAGACGAAATCGCAAACTAAGTAAAGGTTCTGAATTCTCTGAAAGTTGGAAGTGTATAGTCTGCATATCATTTTTTGTAGTTTTGAGGTTTGCTCTTAATGCATATCTAAATAGCAGTTTTTGAAGAAATAATATAACGAATGTTTGTTGCGAGAATGAATTCCTACTGGACTTATGAACAGTATGCATGTCTCTGATGTATTTGTTCATTTTAATGCTCATTTCATTCATATTTTCCTTCCTGTTATCATTGCTTTCGGAATGCGAGTGGTCTATAGGTTATGTATGAATTTATCTTGAATGGTACTCGTATTATGACCTATAGTATTACCTTAATCAGGCTCGAGGCAGATTGCTGTCTCAAGTTCCTTCTCTTTACCGTTTTCTTCTTAAATCCTGGAAGGATGGATTCTTATGCCTTGTAAGCCTACCTCCCTCGGACGTACTGTTCTAATTCTTCATAATCTTCATCTCCATTGACTCTAAGGACTGTTCGTTAGTTCACATCTGGCCCTGTTTGTAGCAAATCCAATTCCATGTCAGCCACAGGCCCATTTCGAGCAAGCCTTTTCCTTGCAATCAAAGGTTCACAACTATTACTCAACTCTCCTTGAGATCCAGAACCACAGACCAAACTATTTTATCCAACAGATATCCAGGAGGTTCTTGTCTAAGAACATGAAAAGAACCTAAAAGACCTCCTGCTTTAAGATGTCTTAAGCACTGGTCTCATGCAACTCAAGACTGTCTCTAGGAGCGACAACAATTCACATGGCAAGTATCGATTGAAGGGTGGAACAATGACATGTCACTTCCCCTTGGGGGTTGAAAACATATAATAGGGTTCTCTATTAACCACTCCTACCTATGGAGTAACACCATTACGTGACCAAGGCTCCAATTTTGGAAGAGAAGCCTCATATGAAGTGTTAATTGCCCATTTCTTTCAAGCTTGGCTCACTTAGATGCAATAATGATTATTGCACCTGATGGTGAAAATTACAAGACTGGATATTGTGTGCACATAGAAGGTGGTTCCATCTATAGGTTTGGGCAACTTAACTAGGGTCCAAGCTCTCTAGAGGGATATATTGACACCCACAAGTGATGCATTGAGAGCCATGGGACTCCAAACAGTTAAAAAGCATCATTCATAGCCACGGGCACTTTCACCACCCACAGCGTTCCTACATTTGCTTTATTATTCATGGGATGATGCACCTATACCAATATGCCCCCAATTGGCTTAATAGTAATTACATGGTGTGGCAGTTTATCCAGGGCCCAGATGAGGTTTGTCTCATACCTTGAGACACAGGTGGGCTAGCATTATGCTCAATGCCCTCAACGTTGGATCAGAATCGGGCTTATTCATCACTTGGAGACCCATGAGACCCAATTTTGTGCCCCAAACCCACATTTGGGGGTTATAGGATGATTTGCACAGAGATCTAGGGGCCCTCTACACATGTCTTGGCACTAGAGGAGCTCAATGCATGCCCTATAAGGGCCTCCGACAGCATGACTCTAGCATTTCAACCCCCTTGATGGATATTTTATTATGTTTTACATTGGCTACAAGGTCAGCATGTGACCTTGACTAGCTTTTGCCCATTATTTATGATTCGAGGGGCTTATAGGTTGAATTAGACATTAGTAGCAAATGTATATATTGGAGATCATTCATTTGTGATCTCTCATCATCATCATCACTCGGAAATTCGGCCTCATTCAAGAATTCGGCATCTCTAGAGGAACCACACTTGTTCTCTTATGGACGATTTGAATTTATTGGATGTCAACTTATTGTTGGATATTTCTTGGAGCTATTCTATGGATAATGGAAGGAATTATTGCATGTTGTAATGTAAGTGCTCTTTATTATTGAATATCTATTTTTCTATGTCTAATGTAAGGAATTATTGATTCTAAGTCATGGTAAAATTGTGCCCTAATTTGAGTAAGATTAATTGAATTACTATCTACATGAATATTGCATACATTACTCAGGTATTACATGTGATGAATAGTTCTAGCGGTGAACTTTAGAAGCTCTCCCATAAAAATCCTTTTTCATTGAGTGGGTAAATGCTTGAAATTTGCTTGCTAGGACATCAAATTTCGGCTTCCTTGAAAACAATTTTAGCTAACCTAAATCATCCTAGACTCTATTCTCCCAAGGGACAAGGAACTAATCCAACTTGTTGGTGATCATCCCTAAATTTTCTCCATATTTTCTCTCCCTTAAATTTAGTCATTTCAAGGCTAGAGAAGAGAACCAGGGCCTCGTGCAAATTTCTAGGGAAGAAGGATTTTTGTGCTTGGACAACCTAAACATCAAGAGGATAGGGTTTGCCTCAAAACCTATCAATTTGGTGCACATCCACTCCAATTTCATGCATAAATTTCCTTTCCCTAGGTGTTTGCCCTAAAAGGGAAACCCTAGTTTTCCTTCTCTCAACTTAAGGACTTCCTTGAAGGTTTCCTAAGCCTTGGCTTAGCTAATATACCTTGTAAGAAACCTTTTCTCCTTGCCTTGACCTTGAGTTATTCCAACACTTGTCAAATCAATCAAACCATAGGTCGTATGCCCTTGTTTCTAGGTATCTTCATAGAAAGCAAATTGCTTCCTTGTGAAGCCTTGAACATAAATTATGTCTTTCTTGAAGACTTCCTAATCATACCATATCATACCTTAACCCTTATATACCTATTATAAGTGATCTCCTTCCTTCTGGGACTCCTCCCATCAGTGAAAATCTATAAAGAGCAAGTGATTTTGGCTGCGGTGACAGTGGGGCACTACCCCATTATTGCTTATATGTCTAGTTTATACCTTGTAGGGCTTCCCTCTCCAAGGTCTACTAGATTTTGTGGCAACAGGTGTTAGAAACCAGGACAATACTAAGGGGGGGAAGGGGGGGTGAATTGATATTGTGAGGATTTTAAAAACTTTCTTTCACAAAGTAAAGAATACTAAAAACAACAACAATCTCTTTAACAATAATTCAAGTAAGAATCAACACAAGGAGCATATATGCAACACATAAGGACTTCAAGCTTCTCTTCAATTACTTTCACAAAGGCAAGCTTCAACTTTCTTTTACAATGTTCTCTGGCATCCACCAAAAGGAAGCTACTACTCCCTAATTTTTCAACTACCGCTAAAAGGACCTATTGCCCCTAATTTATCAACTACCATTGAAAGGAGCTACAACCCCTAATTGTTTGCTAGTCACTGCTAGAAAGAGCTACAACACCTAATTGTTTACCAGGCACTACTGGAAGGAAGTACAATCTTTAGCTATATACCAATCACTACTAAAACGAGCTATAACCCCTGATTTGCAAGTTGCCACTTGCTTGACCTCCTTGATTCATCTTTCATCAAACTTTCAAACTCAAATCATGAAAGCCACTCTTCTTCATAAAACAAATAAATCTCTCCTCAATCACACACCCAATCACCACAAAATCACCTTCAACAATCTCAGATCACTTATCAGTTCACCAACAACAACTCCCTTCTTGCTAATTCAATTATGCTTATAAAGAAGTAGAGCTGATATTTTTAGATTTAGAACTTTAGTTAAGTTTGGCTCTTTTATTGCACTTAATTGCGGTTTTGATCTTGTCATCTCCTTTTTCATCTACTTTTGTTAAGACCTTTTGGTGTGCATTAGTTGTCTTCAATCTATGCTCTACTGTCTCGATATGAAAAACTGAGTTTCACTGCCAATTTCCTCAATTCATGAATTTTTACTGAGGGTTCAACTGAAGTATTATCTGCATTTCTAATTGTGGAAAACTATTAGATTTGGCCAAAAATGCCAAATATGTCTTCAAATTTATCCATGCCACCAACTAGCCATTATCCATATTTTAGTGCACTACTAGTTTTGGTTGAACTGCCAAATATGGAAAAATATGCCAAAAGTTGTCCACTCGTTCATGTTAATACGCCCGCACCCTCGGTCACTTTATACTACGCATAGAACTGTGTCCTAGAGTGTGCCTTTAGCCCTCGATCCTACTTCCCTAGCGTTAAAACTTGCAACACCTATGGAACCCACCAGGATAGAATCGTCAAGGTTACGTGTCCTATGGGGACTGCCGTGCTAACTTGCACCAATCTACTACTGCTTCTAGCCACTGAGCTTGCCACGTCGTCTGCCACATCCTCCTCTGCAACATGTCATTCGCTGACAAGAGCCATGTGTCACCCATTTTCGACCCACTTGGCCACCTAAAAACACCAAAATGCATGCCACATGTCATCCTTTGATAGGTCCATGTCACACTGTTGTCATGCTAATGTCATCACCCACTGTGGCTCCATGTCATCTTTGTTTTCCAATCAAATTGTGCCATGTGTCCTTTGTTGATAGAGAATATTTTCGTCTCCTCAATCCCATCTCCCTAAAAATAAAACTTCAAGTTGCAATGGATCTCGCTGGGGAGAAATTGTCACGGTGATGTTTAAAGGTGATCCCACGCTCCGATGATGTGCACCAATCAACTTCATCCGCATCCGCCACGTCGTCCTAGCCAAGTCGCCCTGGAACATTAGACTTGTGACTTCCATGGAAACTTTCAAGGTTAGTTCTGTCGGGATTACGTGTCTTGGGCAGGACCTGCACCATCCTTCTTGAGCTTATGATTGGTCCCCCTGTGTGCTCAGACGGCAACGCTTGCCACTTATATGTTGACTTAGCTGCAAGGCTCGTGGCCAAAAACACCAAAATTTTGACTTTTGTCCTCCATACTTTGACCGACCATATCTTTTGATCCAGGAAGCATTTTTTAGACTTTGATATACCGTTGGAAAGCTCTTTTTGAACACTATCCATATATGGAATTTCCATGAACATTTGAGCTGACTTTCTAAGGAAAAAATAGGTTAGAATATAAGGCTCCATAGAAGTACTTGTTCACCAATCTGCTTGCAACCACCTGAGTTGTGTCACTCCTTTGACATCAATGCCGACATATTTTCAAGAACAAATACATATAAGAAGGTCTCATGCAATGCCTAACTAATGGCGAGATGATGACATAGGACATTGCCATCCCTTGAAATATGAATCAAGAACCTCTTGTTAAAGAAGAATATTTCAATTCCAAGAGTCGCATGCATATGAAAAATCCATCACTAATCAATTCATTGTTGTGGAAGCCCTCTATATGGGGCAAACAAAAGTGCAGGATGAAGTTGTTTTGTTCACATGTAATACAGATCAGTTTGTTCTTAAGTGAATACAGGCAAATTTGCAAGTTCAGAAATGACAAATTAGACAGTTAATTAAGAAAAAAAGTGTGCATGGATCAAATAAATAAGAGAAAGAAACAACTATCACAACATCATTCACAAGAACATAAGAAGTTCTTATGTTGACTCACATTCTTATGTAAACATGTACACACGGTCAACAAAGATGGCGGTATGAGGCACAATATACAATGATGCTGCCTCCGCTTGAATTGATAACTCAATTCAAGATAATGGCCTTTTTATTCACATAAAATGGTTGAGGAACACAATCATTCATCCAACTTATTAGAACCTCATAATGACATATCCATAATGATTGCCTCCATAACTTAACTTGTGACATTCATAAAATACTAAAGTACATTATCATATAATAAAACGTTCTCAATGAAAGCACATACAAGTTTGGCAGGGTTTTCTAGTGTAGCTCATACTTCATCTTGAGGACCTAACCCAACCTACTGCACTAGGAGATATACCTACAAAGGAATGAAGGATCAGCTCCCTCCTTGGCCTTCCCGTTCCTCACAGAGCAATATAACAAGCCTAACTTCACGTTCACGTACTAAATGGGATGGTCAGACTGAAAGGATTTTCTAGGGGGAAGTGATTCCATTGAACTTGCACTTGAACTACTAATGGAACCAAGCTACAAATCTTGTTGGCAGTTGGCACTCCCAGTCTGAAGCAGTACACGACCTATAAATGTCTCAAAAGAATCACATGAAAGGTAACAGACTTCCACAGTGCTTCCTAAGCTAGAGCCCTGCCCTAGCTGCCACGGCCACCTTCATTCCTTTCAATGGCAAGTCTCACTCATTTCAGCCTTATGGTGTGAAGGTTGCAACCAAATTTCTTTATGTTCTCCGCCTGTGGGTGCAATATCATTCAAGCAGATTCTGTCTATACCAAGTTTTGTTTCTCCTTCTCAGCCTGCTAGCTGCTTCATCATAAAAAGGTCGTTGTCTCTCAAAAGATCTGCCTCAAATAAGAAGCTTTGGATCAAGTTAATCTTCTTAAGGTTCATGGAGTGATCGATCATTTTAATAGTTTTGATAGTTTTTGGCTTCACCTTCCAAATCTCTATATGTGAGTCTCTCAAATATGCTAGCCCCTTTTTCACAAGGAAGCCTTCATCAATTTGTGTGTTCACAAGTTCTTCACTATAGTGTTTGAATATGTCAAGAGATAGGAATGGATCATCTGGACTAATCCATGGTTTATGGGGCATACAAGTCTTTTTGAATCTTCATTTTTAGGGCTCAAGTCTTTGGCCTCTATCAAAAATGCAGTGGGAAAATTTCACTTTTTTTGCCCCAGTAACCAGCAATAGGCTCATAACAACCTATGTCAAGCAATGTGTAGAAGAGCACTTGGAAAACAGATTGTTGGATGGTAGCGGGCAAGGTACAGATAAATAAATTGAAAAAAATAAGCTAGATTAGGAAGAAGTGGCCTTTAGATGTTGATTACGCTTCAAGCATGGCAATCTGGCAGGCCCCTGTCCTGTTAAGAAATAAGTATTTTGGGAAAGCTCCCAAAAAAAGTGTCAAAATCCACCCGATGGAAAGGTGCCAAGGAGCACCATCTCCTGGTAGAAGTGGAAGCATGAAAAAAGCTTCTTTGTCAGACAGCTTTGGAAAGGAAACCTCCCAGCTATCAGACAAAATCAAGGAGAGGCAAAAGAATGAAGATCAGATAAAAAGAATTAAAATCCTAAGTCTGCTTGAGTTATTAGACTCGGTTTTGTTGTTTCAACTTTCAATGTAAGGCCCAAAAGATATAGCTGGGGCTGGAAACATGTAACCCTTTGGTTCAATACTAATTGAAAACAGATTTGTTATTGTAAAAAGTTTCGTTATTGTTAAAAAATCAATGTTCTGCCCGCCACATTTGTAAGTGACTAGAAAGACTACAAGACCGAAAATAACGTCACAATCAAAACCTATCCTACCCATGGACATACATTTTTCTCAAGCGACCGTTAAGTTGATAAAATTTCATCTCTTTTCTGAAAGAATTTATAAGGTTACAAAGACATGAGGCAGCAAAAGTACTCCTGTGCAATGTGACATTATCCATTTTCCATGTCCACTGACTGTTGTTGGTTACCCACTGTATACTAAGGGATATGGCTAATATTGGCAACAGACCTCAAGATGAGACTAAACATAATATACATGCATCCCTCTATATAAAGAAGTTCTGTAATGATAGAAAACGCTCAAATGAGAGAGGATGTAGATACTAATTTCTCTAGATGATGGAAAATTTAAACACAAAACATCACTAATGTTGGTTGGCATTATACGCACAAGATGTGGAATGAAGGCCTCAAAATATGCCAGTTGAACAAACTGAGAATAGATGGCACACCATTGCCAACACAAAAATTGAATCTTGGCATAACATATCAAATCCTAATATAGTGATAGAAATCAGGGAGTATTCAAATAAACATGCTGAAAGCAAAAACATAGTGATACTGTGCTTACAGAGAACAATAATCTTCACAACCCTCCAAAGCATCATAAAAGAAGATTGCAAGAATGTTATTTACTAAAAATCAACAAGTACACTAAAAATCAAGAAACAGAACAAAAGTATGAAGGACATAGAATGACCACAAACATCTAAAGAAAGCAACACATGCAAAAAATAGAAAGACGAAAAATGTGGAAGACAGCACAGCAGCAAGAAGGTACATCACAAGAAGGAAGATTCTCTAGAAGTGGTTTTAACAATGAAGATATAGAACCAAAGTATATCGCGGTTTCCATTTCTCTTAAATACAAACAACCAAATGACTTGTAGAGATGTTAAGTCAATTAAGAAGGGGGGCAAGAAGCCGAAAATTTCCCAAAGAAAGCTAAGACAAGTGGTTGCGTATAACAAGAATGTGAACAACATAAATAGAGAAAAAAACATAGTAGTAAATGCCACCAAGTTTTAATCAGGAAAGAATGACATGTTGGATAGGTCTCGAAGCTTAGTGACAATGTTGAAGAGTCTACAATATGAACATCAAACAAGCTTTTGGGCCATAATTAGTCCACAGTAGATTCAGATTTATCCTAAAATAGGTTGTGCCTCCTACAATATAGAACAAAAAAATGGAAAACAGAAAAAAGAAAACAAAATAGACCATGGCTTTGCTTGTATAGATGCTAAGAACAATACGGCATGTCTGTTAGGTTCTTTTCAGCAAAAACATATGGACTGCAGTTTCTCAATCTGATAAGTTGCATAATCAATCTCCTCAGTTTCCATCAACTCTAAACTCCTCTTCCTTCATAAAATGAATCCACTTAATCCTGAATGAATCATCCTGGTACTACAAATTAAAAGGACCATTCAATTACTCTTCTTTCTTTCTCAATGTATCAAAGTGTGTATGTAATGTGTCTATAGAAGGGAAAGAACAAAAACCTGGGGTACGATATTCTCTCTTGGTGGATGGAATTTCTGTGTCACAACAGTTGGATGCTCAACTGATAAATCAAGATCAGTTGCTCTATTCATGTAAGGAACCTGTGAGCATGACCCTTGAATAGAATCAAAAGATGACTTTGGAAAACACTTCTTGGATGATAAGATGTCTTCCCCAGGAAACTCATCATTCTTCTCTACACTAGGCAGTTTCTGCTCAACAAAATCTGATGCACTCTGCATATTAGAATCCTTCGTTTTTCCATCAACTCGAGATGAAAAGGATGGCAAAAGCAGAGATATTGGAGAATTTCCTCTTCCTAGTCCATTCAGACCGCTCTCTGCTAAAGAAAGGTCAGGGCCTCCTTCCACATCAATATCCATTTCCTCTGTCTCGGGAAATCCAGCTATTGGCAGTGAAGGTCGAACTGGTGGTGGGACCTTAGCACTTACAGTGCCTGCACTTAGAGTACTTGCTGATAGTTGCCCAGGGGTTCTCTCTTGAGGATATGCCGAGGCTTCAATGCAAGTTGCTTTTCTCTCCCTAAAAACGCCCCATAGATAGAGAAGTCTATTCCAACCTGCAGCAAAAAAACAGCTGAGTTTAATAGGTTATATATTTACCAAGTTTCTTACTCAAAAGATTGAAACGGGACCTTTTTAAATCTTTGCTGGAATTTTATATGAGGCAGAGACCTAGAGAATTTAATTGACATATCAGAGATCGAGGTCAATTGCGAGGAATTTTTACAAGATTACTGACAAGTCGAAACAATTGTGTATAAACTCAGTATCATTAATTAAATCCTCACACACCACAGACAACTTACGCTGGGACTTTTCAGGTAACTGATTGGATGGAAATATCAAAAGCTCAACACCATCAAAGTTTCCTCTAAGTGCAAAATCATTCTTAAGCATGTGCTCCAGCAACATTTTGTAGGACCTTTCATAACTGAGAAGTAAAAGTTGATACAGTTTTAGCCCAGCAATGTCACTACTCAATATAGATAGTTAAAATTATGTGTACAGAAGGATGTGTAGCTTTATGCAAAACTGTTTTCAGGAAGAGGATAAATTTTCACTTTTCATACAATATATCAAAAGAAACTTACTCAATCTTCAGATGAGAAAATTCCCAAGCCTTAACATAGCAACATGTCATTTATTTTAGAATTTATAGCTACAAAGATGTAGGGGATACACATGACCAAACCTCTCAATATCTTTTGCAAAAAAGTAGAGTGCAATATTTTCTTCACATGGACGACTACACTGAAATTGTATTGGCCATGAGCTCAAGCGAGGAACTTCTTCCAATAGAACTCGAGAAGAAAACTTCATAGCAGCATCAAAGACCTTCGGTGCTGCACAAGTTGATGCATGGGCTTGTAATCCATCATAGTAGTTTGAAGGATTTCCCTTGCTCCTCACCTCAAAGCCACCTCTATACAATTAACAATCAGAGATGTAATAATCCAACAAATATATTGTGTGAACTAAAAGCACTATATGCAGATGTCAAATGGAATAAGTATCAAAAAACAAAACTACTTTAAATGGAATTCTATAGAGAGTAGAGAAGGTGTCATACTGCCATAAGAAGTTGTGCTCAGGAAGGGCTGCCAATTTTACAGTTTCAACTTGAGAAGAATGCTGAAATGGCATTACTCTCAAGTAAGTGCCAGCATAGTTTCCATCTGAAGGGGGGGCATATGAAACATCCCTTCTGACAGCTGTAACAGTGCTTTCCGTTGGATGTACTGTAAATGGAGTGGTAGTACTAGTAGCCATAAACTTGGAAAAATCCCCGAGGGAAATCAAAGGTCCCTCTCCATCAACATACATTGTCTGAGATGAATGTATCTGTGTGTTACTATTCCATTTTGCATTCTTTAGAACATTTGTAGGGGAAGCAACCTCAACACCAAGCGTGACGATTGAACTAAAATGATTAATTGAAGAATCTTTAGAAATGTCAGTTGCTGGATCTAATAATCCAATAGGCACATCTCTGCCTAGATCACAGATTGACATGGAAGATTCTTGGCTCACAAAACTCTCCCCATCAAACTTTTCACAAATGCCTGCAGTTTCTTTTGAAAATAATGCACACTTAGAATCACTGTTAGCAGAAACCTGCCCCGGTGAACTACTTTCTGGCCTTCCCTCCGGTTCTTGCTTGTCAACAGGCAAAAGTCTTTGCTCAGAAGTTTGAACATTGTCAAAAGTACTCTTGTATCCTGGAGCTGAAGCCTCTATAAAGTTATTCCATTTTCCACTGCTTGAACCTGATATGTCCCTAGAGTTTCTTGCAGCAGAATGTTTAAGAGTTGATACACGGAGACTACTGTTACAAGTGCTTGGAGAAATCCGATTCGAGCAAAATTGAGCTGTATGGCCCAACTCTTTACACTTATAGCACCTCGTACTTCCAGCCACTGGTAACAAATTCCGAGGAGATGACCATGTTGACGGAGCAAAGTTCTTGGTTTTGTCATCATTTTTGCTGTTCTCAAAAGAATAAGCAGAACCTTCTGCTAGTTTATTCTTTGTACTGATACAGCTTTTTCTGTCCATGGGAAAAGAGCCTATCACTGGAATAGATTTTGTTCCAGATATTGATACTGAGTTGCACTGCTCAGTGGAAATTTGAGATGCACTATAACACAAAGCACCAGATGAGGCAAATGGCTCCAGTTTAATGCTCGTACTCCCTGTTTCAGACATGGTAAAGCATGTCAACAGTGGTTGCAGCAATACAACAGAGCCCATCCCCACCCCACCACATTAAATAGATTTTTATAAGCAAGCTCCTTGGCCAAATTTAGCTGAACAAAGCGACTCATGGTTGAAAACAATGAAATTTTAATCATCATCAGGATGCCTAGCTATAAAAATAATATATTACAGGAAGAATTCATGGAAAGATAATCAAAGTTGGATGGTCTACCTGAAAATGTTGTGGGGGCACATTCTTCTTTGATGGTCTCTAGGGCCACAGGAATTGAACCGACAATTAACTTTCCTTCAGGTGCTAGTGACTTGGGTGTAGATGTCTCCTTTTTAGAAGATATCACTCTCGGAGTTGCCTGGCTGACAGGAGAATTACTAGTGGAAGTCTTTGAACACAAAGGCAGATCTCCCAAAGACACTAAATTACTAGCTGCACTTCCAGACTTCACAAGAGTTTTTCTCGTAGATAAATCTGTTCCATCTTTTCTTGGTTTTCCAACTCTAATTTCCTTTGTTTGAAGACAACTGCCATGCTGGACATCAGTTGATATACTGGTTTCTACAATAGTAGCACCACTTGTGCTCCCCGCCTTTGATTTAAAGGAAGAAGATTTGTTCATTGTCTTGTTCAATCCTCCAATCATAAGCCCACTACTGGTGCTTTCTCTAATTGTTGAAGCTTTTCCATCAACTTCACTAAAGTCTTTCTTAATCTTTGGCATTGTTGTTGCCCTTGGACTATTGATTAATCTTGAACATGGGCTACGGGGCAGCCCCACATCTGCTGCCTTCACTGATAAACCACCCTTGTCAGTCAAAGTAGACAATACAGATGATAATGCATTGCTGCTTGCACCAATACATGGTGAAGACTCAGAAGTTAAACTATTCACAGAGGTGAATTTGCCCTTTGTTGACTGTAAAGCTCCATAAAACCTTGGTGATTGGGCCCCACTTGCAGTTGAAGGCTTCCCACTGTTATGGGGGCCACTAGTAAACTGATTTCCAGTCAAAGCTACAGAAAGAGATGGTTTAGGTCGTCCCGTATCTACTGCTTTGAATGAATTGTCACGAGATATCACAGGCTTTCCATTTGAATTTGAGATACCCTGATGTGCACTTCTAACATCTAAAGCCTGTTTTTTGGTGGCAGGTCCAACTTCTAAATCCTCTGCTCGTCGTTTTATCAAGGACTGGGAATTAGAGATGCCTTTTACCAGCCTCTTTAATTCAGGCTCATATCTTTTTCTATCCATTTTCGCAGAGAGTGTAGTATTGGAGCTGCAGTTTGTAATCTGATTCCTGCTACTTGAACATGCTGGCTTTGAAATTAATGCATTGTTCTGTGGGACTTCAATATTTTTTGTACTACCATTTTGTGGAACTTCAAAAAATTTTGAACTGCCATTCTGTGGAACTTCGATATTTTTTGAACTATCATTCTGTGGAACTTCAATATTCTTTGAACTACCATTCTGTGCAGACTTACATCCTTCACAAAGCCAGTTACCTTCTGGAACTTTGTCCAGCATAGTTTGCATGCAGTAACTACAAATGAATAAAAAACAGAAATGATTCCTATTAGATGATCAAATATATGCATTCTTGAAACAGGAACACTGCTCTCTAAAAGCCAAATTAGGGAACTACAATAAAGAAATAATTAGCAAATCATAACAATACAACAGTGCTTATAAGCAAAGATAAGAAAACTAACATATGCTCCGCACCATCATTACACATGCTACAGATAGCAAGCTTATCCTCAAGACCTGCATCGCCACAGATGTCACAGACTTTCACCTGTTATTTGAAACATAGGCAACAGTAAGTATCTGCCTTTTCAACCGCGACTAGAAATCCTAGCAATGAACAGAGAATTGTGATGAATACTTATTTCTGTGAAAAGACCTCCATTCCCTCTCAAAAGTAAAATTTCTAGAAAGAAGACATTCCAAAATTTGTAACATAAATAAGTGATGGTTGAGATACTCAGGTGATTCAAGATAAAGAACATTTGTTTACCGTGCAAGCATGCATATTTCACATTTGTGCATCATTCATGCATTTATTTGTTCAAGGAAGATTATGCTTGATATTAAAAACCATGCATCAAGAACCATGGCATCGAAGTCATTTGGTTCATGTCTGTGTTCAAATCTAGTGAGAATAGTGTTACCACTCAAACCAGCAGGGGACCTAAAAGGGTTTCCTAAGAGGGCAACTGCTAGGTTAAAGGCAACGGTGGAGGCTTAGCCCATTGTCACCACAGCTAAGGCTCCCTGCTCCTTACGAACTTTCACTGATGGGAGGAGTCCCGATGCTTTTGGGAAGCCCCTTATGAAGGATATATCAATGAATAGTTGTGAAGTGACCCCAATAACCCTTTCCCTAGGATAGAATGAAGAGTGAGACTTGCTTGCCTTTTAAGCAAGGGACTTGATCTTCTAGAGGAAGGGGGTGAAGATTGGAGGGTTGGGATGAAGGGTATAACTTGTAGAGGTGCTTCCCAATCCCTAAAATCCTATAAGAACTTGGATTCCCAAATAGTCTTTGACAACAGATGGGACCACACAGGGCCAAATGGACCCAGCCTAGGTTCGGGGGTGGAATTTAGCAACCAATGATGTTCCTATCCTAGACAAAGTGAGATGGAAGGATCAAACAAGAATTTCTATTTCAAAAGGTCAAATTGATCCTGCCAAGTGCTAGCCTTGGGAAACACAAGGCAAAACTTGATCCTAGAGCTAGGGCTTGAGGTATCTGGAGAATCCATTGTCAGAATTGGCCCAAATTCGTAGGAGAATGAGGGGACCCACCAGTGTAATGTGAAAATTCCTAAACCCAGAATCCCTATTGCAACAAATTGATACCACAGTCTACTTTTACTTGATTAATCATGCAAGTTATTTACTGTTTTCTACGAGTAAATACTCAAGCAAATATAGTGCAACCTTCAGTACATAAATAAACTATGGAAAAATAAGCGCGGAAACAAGATCTGAGCAAGAAGAAAACTAAACGCACACGACGCCGTTATTTTTGGACCAAGTCCCCGGAAAAACCCAATGCGGGAAAACCAGTGCAGCAAATGAGGATTTGATATTATTAAGCATAAGTTTCTGAATACCACTGGATGCCCAAATCTGGCTATCTACGGAGAATCTGACTGACGGGCAACTAGTGAAGATTACCTCACACTGACACTGTAGATCTAGATCTGACCCAACACTGAGTTGGACAACCACACGTTGCCTCTACGTCACCTCCTTTTGTTGGATCTTCTGTTGGCTGGATGTTGATCTCAGGCCCTTCCAGTCTCACACCCTGACACTTTGACACTGGATCTGACTGGTTCTCAGCAAAATCTCGGATCTCCTCAAGGTTGCAACGTTGCCTCTGCATGGCACTGTGTTGCCCAATGTAGCTGCTACGCTGCCTCTTCTGTGTACTACCCTCTGCCTTCTCTGTGTTGAGATTTTGTGTATTTGGGGTAGCATCAGTTATGCTCTAGGTCCCAAATTCTGAGGAAGGACTAGAGTTCACCTGATCTACAAGACCCAAAAATGGATTTGGGAAATTTCATCTAGTTTAGGAGATATTAAATTAATTAATTATTTTAATGTATTTCCTAAGTTAAAACTTAGGAAAATAAAATAATTAAAGTGAATTTAATTAAATATGTGATGAAATTGTCTTAAGTCACACGGATCAAGCTTTCTTTTAATCTTAGCCATTGATTAAAGATTTAATCTTGGTCGTTGATTTGTCAACGAGAAAAGTATAAAGGAAAGGCTTGGGGTCATTTGTAAGACACAAAGGCAGAGCACTGAAGCTAAGCTGAGATTCTAGGGCGAGGTTGCTAAGAATTCTCAAGCGTTTCATTTGCGTAGAGGGAAGGTACAGACCAAGGGGATGATCCGATCTCGGGTCTAGAACACACAAGAAGCAAGGCAGAAGAGATCTAGAAAGACAACGCAAAAGGAAGGGCAAACAAGACAGTGAGACGGACAAAGAACAAAGAAGCAGTTAAAAAGATCAAGAAGGACAACAGGATTTCTTTGGGAAAACCCTTCGTAGGTTACACAGACCCATAGGCAAATAGAGGACTCGTCACCCAGTCCGTAACGCAATCCCTTCCAGTGACATCGCTGAGCATTTGGAGGCCTTCAGAGGCTGACACAGTGTCTTTCATGGGCAGATCTGGGGTTTCCAGGCCTAGATCTGGCTGAGTTCTGTAAATCCCGTTTGAGGGTGTGGATCGGTCAATATTGTTGGTCTTAGATCAGCCAGGTACTGCAGATCTAGAGTCTTCTCTGTAGGGTTTTCCGTATCCGCATGAGGCTCATGCTTATTCAGAAATATTCTTAATAATAGAGCCCTCCAGCAGCCAGAGATCGGTTTTCCCACATTGGGTTTTTCCAGGGACAGTTTGTCTAGAAATAACTGTCACTTTGTCAATGTGTGCATGTGCTTATTCTAGATCTGAATTGGTAGAGATCTGTTATGTGTTTTGCTTTGATGTTGACTTGAATTTATTTACTTG
Organism: Pinus albicaulis; assembly: GCA_034641835.2. NCBI lineage: Eukaryota > Viridiplantae > Streptophyta > Pinopsida > Pinales > Pinaceae > Pinus > Pinus albicaulis. Next base: position 87,195,777 of record CM076572.1, read on the forward strand.
ATAACTTGTATAAGTAGGAGAAACTTAATCGGATTAAGAGAAATAATTTCTGCATAAGAATTAAGATTCAAAAATTTCTACATGGTATCAGAGCGATTGCAGATCTAGAAGGGTCACCAGCTAAAGCATCTGAAGGATCTAGCTGCAGAAAGCATCTAGAAAGGCATCAAAAAAGCAAATCTGAAGGGACAGCGCAGTTTTCAGGAGGAGATTCACGCAGAGGAAAGGGTGACGTTGTCCAGTGTTGTGTCCTAGCAAGCCCACGCAATTACTGCGCAAAGGCAGCTCAGAAACAGCACTGGTTGGGTGTGAAGCCAGCCATTGTGATTCAGATTTGAATCTGTCAGATCCAAAAAAGTCTGCAAAAAAGTTGCAGAAATTCAGAAGAGCTGGTGGGGTTAAACTTCTGAAGTTTTCAGATTTTTAACCTTAGCACAAGGGACAAAGTTTGGGAAGAGATCAGCTTCTTAGAGAGTTTCTTGCCAAAGGAAACTTGCAGTTTGTTCAGAGGATCAAAGAAGAAGTTGAATCATAGTTGATTTGGTAGATTTCCAAGGAGAGAAATCAAGTGTCAGAGGGAGCAAAGGGTTCCCAGTTCGAAAAGGACCCTAGATCCAAGATCTCTAGCATAGAGAAAAGGAGCTCCGACACATTCTGCGCAAATGGCTCCTCATGGAGTGTGTGATCAGGATAGGCTAGAGGGCCTCTCAAACTTTTCGATATGGAAAGCTAGGATCCTAATTGTCCTAGAGGCATATGGTCTAAGAGACCATGCAAAGCAGACCCTGGCCACACCAACAGATGCAGATCTCCTACGAAAGCATAGAGAAGCTGATGGGCATGCCAAGCAGCTGATAATGGACAGTATCAAGGACCATATTGTACCACACACAGCTGAGAAGAGGACAGCTAATGAGATGTGAAAGGCCTTGACTTCCCTATATGAGGGAAAATTAGTCCAAAGAAAGATGTTGTTGGAGGCCCAAACGAGGTCATTCGTGATGACCAAGGGAGAAGACATCGAGCATTTCCTCTTCAGATTGCATTCAATCAGAGATCAGTTGACTGCAACGGGTGCAACCGTAGATGATACAGTGATAGTCAGGACTGCCCTCAATGCAATCACGGATGAGTGGGAAACCTTTGTCCAAAGTATCTTGGGCAGAGTTGACTCAAGCCAGATTGAGTTGTAAACAGGGTCAATCCTCGGCGGCTGCAGAACTGTGCGTATTCACCAAGGCTAAAGACACCTCCGGATTGAGCAAGGTTAAGAAGGAAGAGGAGGAAGATGCAGCCTTGGCATCGAAGAAGCGGCAGAAGAAGAAGAAGGATCTTTCTAAGATCAAGTACTCCCAGTGTGGCAAAATGGGACATTTTGCCAGCCATTGTCCAGAAAAGAAGAAGGACAAGGAAGCATCTTCTTCCAAAGCAGCGGTGATAGATGATGGGTCAGGAGATGATGTAGGCATGAGTGCTCATGAACCACAGAGGTGAGGTGACATGGACATGTAGAGGAGCTACATGGAAGAAAGGCGGGATCCTTGAGCAGCTCATCTCTTGGATCACAAGCAAGCTACTATAAATAAGCAAGACAAAAGAGGGCGGACAAGTTTTGCAATGGCATGGGGATCACAGATGAGGCATGGGCGTACGTTGCATCCGAGGTCGGGAGGAGCAACGCAGCATAAAGCAAGAAGCAGACAGAAGCAAGAGGCAGGGTCGATGTGACTTCGGGAAGATGCTGGGTAACAGTTGCAAAAGCAGCCACGCAGAGCTTCGCAGGACAACAAGAAGGCAAACAGGGTTGCAAGCAGAAGACAGAGAGCTTCGTAGGGATGTAAGACAATGCAACAAACAAGATGATAGATTTCAGCACAAGGAGCTTATGTGACTTCAGTAGTGCAGAAAGAGTCTGATTACACTAGCAGAGTTGTAGCTGTGCATCGTTCTTTAGATGCCAGCACAGATCCGTAGCCTATGGAGCTTCAGTGATGAGGATGTTCATCTCACTTGTCCGTCAAATATTGGGCACGAGATCTCACTTGTTTCTCTCAACAACCGAAATTGCAAAGCAAAGAGATCGCAGGGCAAGGCATAGCAAAATACGTATGCAAAGATATCGAGAGGGAGTTGCAAAGATGCTGGTTGCAAAGTAATGGCAGAAATATGGGCAAGCAGCATGTAATGGCAAAAAGTAGCAAAGGCAGAGTTGAGTGGCAGGAGGCCAAGCTTCAGTAGCACAGAACCAGTGCCCAAAATCATGTAATGCATAAGTGTGATGTATTGCTAGAGCACACCCTTGATGCTAAGAGGGATTGTTGAGATTTTGTGTATTTGGGGTAGCATCAACTGTGCTCTAGGTCCCAAATTCTGAGGAAGGACTAGAGTTCACCTAATCTACAAGACCCAGAAATGGATTTGGGAAATTTAATCTAGTTTAGGAGATATTAAATTAATTGATTATTTTAATGTATTTCCTAAGTTAAAACTTAGGAAAATAAAATAATTAAAGTGAATTTAATTAAACATGTGATGAAATTGTCTTAAGTCACACGATCGCTTTTAATCTTAGCCATTGATTAAAGATTTAATCTTGACCGTTGATTTGTCGACGAGAAAAGTATAAAGGAAAGACTTGGGGTCATTTGTAAGACACATAGAGGCAGAGCACTAAAACTAAGCTGAGATTCTAGGGTAGGGTTGCTAAGAATTATCAGAAGTTTTTCAGTTGCAGAGAGGGGAATTTCGACCAAGGGGATGATCTGATCTCGTGGTCTAGAATACACAAGAAGCAAAGAAGAGACTGGCAAAAGAGCAATGGCAGAGGAAGACAACAACAGACGGTAGCAGCAGATGCTTATCGTAGCAACAATGAACAAGAAGGACAAGCGTGATTTTCAGTGGAAACTCTTCGTGGGGCGTAGACTTTAGGGTACAGAGACCTGCACATCGCCTAGGTGTCAGCCTTCCAAGATAGTTACCGAGCATTTGGAGGCCTCTGGGCATGCATGATGCAGTTGTCTTTCAAAGGCATCCTGGGATTCTAGGCCAGACCAGCTAAGTTCCTCCGTAACCTGGTTTGAGGGTGTGGATCAGTCAGTATTGTTGGTCTTAGATCAACCAGGTGCTGCAGATCTAGAGTTTTCTCTGTAGGGTTTTCCAGATCTGGAACCCAGAGTTGTGTATTCAAAAATATTCTTAATAATAGAGCCCTCCAGCAGCCAGAGACCGGATTTCCCACATTGGGTTTTTCTGGGGACAGTTTGTCCAAAAATAACTGTGTCACTTTGTCTATGTGTTTATGTGTTTATTCTAGATCTGAATTGGTAGAGATCTGTTATGTGTTTTGCGTTGATGTTGACTTGAATTTATTCAGTTGATAACTTGTATAAGTAGGAGAAGCTTAACCGGATTAACAGAAATAATTTCTGCATAAGAATTAAGATTCAGAAATTTTTACACTCTGCAAAGTATTCCCCGGCTCAGGAAGAGATCTTCCAACCAAAACTATCACTGCCCCTAACTGCAATCAAATCAACTCGATCAAACTCTCTTGTTGCTCTGCACTCCTCACTTGAGAAATTCGATTTCTAGACTCACTCGATGTGTTTTCGAAATGCCCATCGAAGTCTTTCTTATAATCTTCTCGTTGGATAACCAACGGCCCAGATTAAAACATAATCAATGGCTTAGATCGTATTGACTCGATCTTCGTCTTTTTCTAGAAGTTTCACACCCAGTTCTATTAATATACTTTAATTATTTTAATTCCCAAAGTTTAGACTTAGGGTCCCATTAAAAATAATTAATTATTTTAATAAAACCCCATTCGGGTGGAATTTCCCAAAATGTGTTCTAAGTATTTTGGAATGCATGTGTCTAAGCCTCTCTGCAAAATTTGAGACTTAAAGCACATCTGATGCTACCAGAAATCAACACTCCCCTTTAGCGAGGAATGTGCTTTAGTAATGCAACCTGTTTAAGCATTACATTGATTTTGTAACATCTGCCTCTGCGTTGCTGATGTCTGACACTGTTGTCCACCAACTACTGCATTGTTGCATCTATGTTGTTGATGACCCTGCGAACTGCTGCCAACTGCTACTGCACTGCAACTCTGCTGCTTGACGCAACAGAAAACATCCAAACATTGAACTAAGTGTTCAGCATGATGCATCTGATACCGAAGATCTGACTGTTGCTAGGCTCTGCGCTGACCCTCTGAAGCAAAAGCATTGCTGCTAAATCTGCGTTGTGCCTTGTTGCAATGTTGCAAACCCTGCTCTGTGGCGTTTAGACTATGGTGCTCTCTAGCCACTACACTGTCACTTCGGCACTCCTCTACACCAATTGACACTAGTCCATCTTGCTACTGCTGATTTGGGCTTCCATAGCAAGGTATTGATCCATGAGGTGGACTCCTCAAGGATCCTGCCCAACTGCAGCTCTTCCGAACTACAATTCTAGATCACCACAATTCTCCCCAGGAAATTTGTGGGCAATCATCGCGAACTCCTCCTCGATCCTCGCAGTTGCAGCCTGCGGATCATGTTTCTCATCCTTGACCTCCTTCTTGAGAGGACACTGCGTAGCATAGTGACCAAATTCACCACACCGGAAACACTTGATCTTTGAGACATCCTTCTTCCACCTCCACTGCCCTTGTTGCCCCTTAGATGCAAGGGCTGCAATCTCATCCTCCTCCTAGGACTTTGTCCCGCTGCTGCTACTGCCATCAAGCTTGCACTTGACTAAGTCTCTCCTCATCTCTTCCTGCTGAATAGCTGCCCACATTCCTTCCCAATCCGACAACTTCTCTCTGCCCAGGATGCTCTGGACAAAGACTTGCCATTCTTCGAAAATGGAATTCGGGGCCAATAGGACCATCTTCGTGGCCTGAGGGGCTGACCCTACAGCTGCTAGCTGATCTCGAACATCCTGATGCTTTGATAGCAAAGGATCTATGCGTTCTCCCTTCTGCATCCTTGTAGACCGCATCTTTTCCTCCAAGAAAATCTCTCGCTACTCAGAAGACCCCTGGTATAGCGTGGCCAATGCATCCCACATCTCCTTGGCAATCCCTTTGCCAGAAATATGTGAGATAAAGGGATCTCTCACTCCGTCAAGGATCAAGCGTTTAACTTTGCCATATTCTTCTTGAAGGCTTTCAACGGATCTGCATCTACAGGTTCAGCTACTGCACTGTCGATGAAGGCCTTGAGCTCATGCTCATCTAGAAGGAAGGAGATACTTGCCTTTCAGATTACATAGTTGGAGGCACCCTCCAACCGATTCTGATCATGCAAACCTAGTGGCTTCCATCTCACCCAACCAAATGTCGAATTGTTGCCTCTAACCCTCTACCTAGTTGACTCTACGCACTCCTTGCTAGAGTAAGCCAAATAAATCTCGATCTCGCTGCCTTTGCACGGGAAATCAGAACTTCTTGGTCAAGAAATTCCCTAAGGTCAAAGTTACCTCAGTATGCTTCTTCTTCCTTCTTCTGACACTTTCTGCACCAACAGCTGCTACTACAAGAACACTGCGTCCCACCAGAACTGGTCTGCACTGAAGCTGCTCCCTTTGCCGCTGGCAAATTGCAAAATGGAAATCGTACCTCTCTGTCAAATCACTCAGAGAGAGATTCCCTTGCAAATCTTGCCCTCCTAGCTTGGACTGCGCAATCCCTTGGGGACTCGATGTACTGCCTACTTAGCTCTTCGATCTGCCTCCTCTTCAATGTTGAACTCTTCCGGACTGCACTCTTGCTTCACCAGCACTATTGTACAGCCTCTGATACCATGTGAAAATTACTAAACCTGAAATGCCTATTGCAGCAAACTGATATTACTTCTTCTACTTAATTAATCATGCAGGTTATATTGTGTTCTACGAGTAAATACAGAAGCAAATACACTACAACCTTCACTACATAAATAAACTGTGGAAAAATAAATGGAAACAAGATATGAGCAAGAAGAAAACTAAACACACATGACACCGTTATTTTTGGACTAAGTCCCCAGAGAAACCCAATGCGGGAAAACCAGTGTAGTAGTGTAGGAGAATACAACTTGATGCCCAAATCTAGTTATCCGCAAAGAATTTGACTAAGAGAGAACTAGTGAGGATTACCTAACACTAACACTGGAAATCTAGATCTGACCCAACACTGAACTAGGTAGCACCACGCAGGCTCTGCGCAGATCTGCGTCACTCTAGTTGGGGATTGCATCACCTCCTTCTGCTGGATCTTTTGTCGGTTGGATGTTGATCTTGGGCCTTTCCAATCTCACACCCAGGGACTCTGGCACTGAATATGACTAATCCTCAGCAAAATATGGGATCACCTCAAGGCTGCAACGTTGCCTCTTCTACGTACTTCCCTTTTCCTTAGACTTAGGCTCCCATTAAAATAATTAATTATTTTAATAAAACCCCATCCGGGTGGAATTTCCCAAAACACTTTCTAGGTATTTTGGAATGCATGCGTAAGCCTCCCTGCAAAATTTGGGACTTAGAGCACATCTGATACCTACTAGAAATCAACAAGCAGTTGCCTCTAGGAGATCGAAGTTTTCTTGCGGCTAGATTCTCAAGAAATTGGTGCCCTAGGTGACCTAATGGGGCTAGACCTGGGAAAAAAGGGAAACATGTGAAAAAGAGAGGAAAATGATCACCCTTTTGTGAGGGACCAGTACCTGATTCACGTGGGTATATGGAGTCAAAGATAATAATGAAGAAGAATTCAATTTCTTGTTCAAGGAGGCCTAGAAAGTCAACTTCATCCAATGTTAAGGGAAAGATAAGAAAAGTGACTTTCAAGCATTTATACTTCATACAAATGGTGCAAGCTTATCAAGATAAAATGATATCTAGGACATTTCATTCATCTAACAATGACACATACATAGAATAAGCTAGATAGACACATAATTCCACATTTCAATAAGCAGTAATTAGCCCTAATTATAGGGAAATCGAGTATGCAACAACAAAAAAATAGCATCAAATTTACACTTACAATGTTAGAGAGTATATCCAACCAACATCACATTTGCAAATAAGAAGCTCCGAAGATAGAAATAGCCCAAATCCATACATCAAAATTCATCCATCATCCAAAAATCCCCACCAAGGAAAAAATGCGAAATTTTATTAAGAGATAGAGCTCCCAATCAAGTGATAATACAAATGAATCCAACTAACTCCTATTTATACACCTTTTATGAGTTTGATTTAGTTAATGAGCCTACATTAGCTCCTAAACATAAAATAATGTGCAACTAACCTAATTTTTGGTGACAAGCCCACCAAACTAGCTCATAAATGAAATAATAAGCCTTTTAGGAGGTCAAATAATAATATGTGCATGTCGTGGGGCCCTCCAAAAGGCCTGAAAATGTCCCGAAGTACCATAATGATAAATAAACTCCTCAAAATGTGATGAAAAAGGGGGTGGCCCCTTGTTCTTCAAGTAGTAGACCTGTGGTGCTCCTAATGGGTGTGGGGCCACACCAATAACCCCATGGGTCTCCATATGTGTCGAAGATGCCTGTAGATCCTCTACACAGGCTCAAATGATGGAATGAACGTTGCCATGTCATCGTACAAGTCTTGGGACACCTTCCAAGTGTGTGGTGCTCCTATCGGGCCTGTTGAGCATAGTGTAACAAGAGCATCATCCTCATCCCAAAAGTGAATCTCCAGTAACCTCTGGACATCGGTGGGGATCTGTGGAGTGTATTCTGCTATTGTGGAGGCCCATGGCTCTCTACACACACCCTATATGTGCCAATGTAGCCCTCTGGGAGGTTAGGACCCCATATAGGGAGACCAAACCCAAATGGACATCACCTACAATCCTATATTAGATCCAATGTGTCCCCTAGCCTTCTAGTACAAGAAGTCATTAGAGTATTCGTGTAAAAGAGCTTACAAACCATAGACAACAAAATGGGTACTTCATAATGGCATGCCCTTCCGTAGTGAGCTTTGGCATGTGCTAGTGTCTCCAACCTCCAAAGGGGGTTAGCCAGGTACCTTATTATGTGGTTTCTACCATTAAAGGGTATAGTATGTCCAAAGTACATCCCTCAAATGGAGGTGGCAAGTGACAAATAACTGCAATTGAATAGGGAATGAGAGGGGCGGTCTTGGGCCACATATTGGGGCTCAAGGGTAGCTAGAGAAGGGGAAGCCTGTGAAATTTTCAATTTGAAAATCTACAGTTGCAGTGATAGATTTATTTCTCCTACTTATTACTTCAATAAGTTATTTACAGAAATCTATCAGTAAAATTCAAAATAAATACTACTGCAACATTCACAATTATATATGCAGAGAAGTAAACAGTGAAAAACATAAGCATAAGAACCAAGCACATGTAGACAGTTATTTTTGGACAAATGTCCCCGGAAAAACCCAATGTGGGAAAACCTGTGCAGCAGATGAGAGTTTTATTAATATTCTTCACCAAATGAATCTTTACAAAGAATACACTAGCAGATAAAATCTGAAAACACCTGAGACAAAATTCTCGGCTCCTCCCGACACCCAGATCAGCCTCTTCTCTCCTTTGTGCATGTTTGTGTGTTTCTATACGCAGTCCCTATGCTGGACTACATAAGTTTCTGTAGGCTCTACGTGGGATCACTGCGCTGCCTCCTGTCACCCACTGCGTCCCTCTGTCGTCAAGCTCAGTCATTGTTGACTCCCTCCTCCTCCTTCTGCAACTTTCCACCCTCCAACTCTCCCACTGAGATCGAATTATATTCCTTCAGAATTGATCTCCTTCGAGTATTGAGTGTCTGCCTGGCTTATTTTCCAAATTACCCTCAACCCTTCTTTTATAATCTTCTCGTTGATGAATCAACAACCCAGATTAGAATTCTAATCAATGGCTAAGATTAAAACTGCACTTGATCTTTGTTTTCTAGAGGATTCACACTTTGTCTCATTAATACCCTTTAATTATTTAATTTCCCTAAGTTTAGACTTAGGGTCTCCATTAAAATAATTAATTATTTTAATAAGACATGAACGGAGTGGAATTTCCAGAAACAATTTCTGGGCTCTTTGGAATACTGATGTCCAAGTCTCCTCACAAAGTTTGAGACTTAGAACACTTTCCGATGCTACAAAAATCAACATTCCCTCTTAGCAAGGAAAGTGTTCCAGCAATACGCCTGTTGCATGTTGCTCTGCTTTTGAAGCATCCTCTGTGTTGTTGATCTCTGGACGTTGCCCCTCATCTGCTGCCTTCTGTACTGTTGCCACTGTCACTGCTGCATTTGTACTACAGCTCCCTCTGAATCCTGATCCTATCCATTCCTACTACTAGAATGGATTCTTGATCATCCCCATCTTCTCTCTGAAGTAGAAAAACTTAGTCATCCCCAGAGCTTTCGTGAGAATGTCTACCACTTGTTCTCCTGTTGGAGTGTACTGCAACTGCACAGCTCCTTGTTGGACACAGTCCCTGATGAAGCGACACCTGATGTCAATATGCTTAGACCGATTATGAAACACAGGATTTTCAGAGAGCTTGATACAACTTTGATTATCACATAAGATATTGGTCGCTTCCATTTTCTCCTTTAGTAGGTTTACAAGCAGCTTCCAAAGCCATATGGCCTCACACGAAAGTGTGCTAGCTACCATATATTCAACCTCCGCTGAGCTCAGTGCCACGGATTTCTATTTCCTGCTGCACCAGGAAGTCATTCCTGATCCTAGACTGAAACAATACTCACTGGTAAGCAAGAAGCCATTCCTGATTCTAAACTGAAACAATACCCACTAGTACTCTTCTGATTTACTAGACTCCCAGCCCAATCTGCGTTAATGAACCCACTCAACCTGACATCACTGCTACGGGTGTACTTCAATCCAAGCTTGAATGCTCCTTGAACATACCTGAGAACATGCTTGGTTGTTGCCCAATGAGCCCTCTTAGGTTCTACCATGAACTGACTGAGGGTATTTATAGCATAATAGATGCCTGGCCCTATGTTTACCAGATACATCAACAATCCTATGAGCTGCCTATACAGAGCAGGATCATCCTCATCATCTTCAGATGTGTCGATTTTCTTCCAGTTGGTGATCATTGGAGTCGTCATGGGTCTACAATCCTCCATCTGAAATCTTTTTAGAATCTCTGTACTATATATTCCTTGACCAAGAAAGATCTCCCACTTCTATTGCCAAACTTCCAACCCCATAAAATAGTGCATTAGCCCTAGATCGTTCATGTCAAATTCTGTAGCCAAATTCTTCTTGCAATCTATGATGAGCCCCGATGATCTCATCAGAAATAGATCATTTACATATAAATCAATATCAGGGGCTCACTCCCTACCCTTAGATAATAGAGATTGGGATCTACGTCACTCTTCGTGAATCCCATCTTCTGCAAGTAGCTGTCAATTCGACCATACAAGGCTCTAGGAGCTTTCTTTATTCCGTACAAGGCTTTCTTGAGCCTGCACACATGAGTCTTCTGATCATGCATCTCGAAGTCTTCTGGTTGTTCAATATACACCTCTTCTTCTATCACCCCATTCAGGAATGCAGTCTTGGCGTCCATCTGGTGAATCTCCCATCCCATATGCGCAGCAAGGTATATCCGGCTACTGGGGCGAAGGTTTCTTTATAATCTATCCCTTCCTTCTGAGCATACCCATTAGCCACAAACCTGGCTTTAAATTTCTCGATGCTGCCATCTGTAGCATACTTGACCTTGTAGATCCACCTTGATCCTACAACTAATACCTCCTGAGGTCTGGGAACCACTTCCCAGACATCATTCTGTTAAAATTGGACAACTAAGTCCAAACTCCGGGTTGTACTACTAAGATGACAATTCCAATATTTTTATTGGATTCCTCTTTCGGAGAGGTGTAAGATTGATCTAAAGATCATCTCAATCAGATGAGCAGAACATGTACTTTGAATTTATTCCACTTATGTGCTAGGTCGACCTGGAATAAAATATAGACTTAGATGTCTTAAAGGACGTGTCACACACCCCCAAAGATTCTTATATATTGGAGAGACTTAGAGTTCATTTGACACACTTTTGTGTGGAGGAATTCTCTCTCTCTAGATAGCATTGGAGCTGCATATCTATGCACTGTTATTTGTTTGGGTTGTTCTGGGGTTATGTGTGACATGCTTGGCTGAATGACCTATTGGAGACTTTGCTAGTAGAAGCATCCTGCTGATCGCCGTAACGACACCATTCATCATCTCTGTTTTTGCTTGTCTTCCATTGATCTATTAGTATGTTCTATCTCCTTCAGTAGCCCTAATCTGAAATGGCATAGAACATATGCAGAAATTAACATGGTATCAGAGCTAGGAGAAGACAATGCCCTAAAAGAAAATAAGGGTGACGTAAGGCTGTGTGGTAGGCCGCAGGCCATACCATCACAGCAGGTGATAGCGTGGGCATATTTAGGGTTGTTTTGTGCCCTAACCATCAGCATGAAGAAGTCTTCTCAAATCAACGTCGGAGAGGAGGCCGAGGAGCTGTAAGTGACAGCGGATTTGTTGAGGGACTGTTTTAGGGTCAAAATAGATCTATGAAGGCTGTCTCAAGTAACCGAGATTGTTGGGCATATAGGCCAAGGAGAAAGTTCCGATAACATATGGAAGCTCTTCAACTATGTATGACTTTGTCAATCAAGGCTGCGTATTGGGCCGTCTTAATCAATTTGATAGATCTGCAACCAAAATTAGTCGTCTTTTGATTTGATTTGAGGTAAGAGGTGTTGAAATTTGGTTACCAGAGGACAGGTGGTTCCCTAAGGCTTTGATCTTTGGCCTAGGGAAAAGTGTCCAAAAGAATTTAATTTTTCTCCTAAAGTGACTTTATAAAGTTATAAAGTCAAATTTAATTTAAAAGTGACTTTAAGTGATAAAGTTACTAAAGTCTAATTTTAAAGTGACTTTAATAAAGTCAATGTAAAATTAGAAAGGAAAAGTGACTTTGGAAATAAATGACTAAGTGGATCTTTATTAAAGTGGGTGAATTAAAAAATAGAAAGTGAGATTTAAATGAGCATTTAATCTCAGCCCTAGATCTCAATCTATTTCAGCCATTGGATTTAGGGATTCCCCAAAAGTCACTTAGGGTTAGGTTAAAGGAGGAAAAGGAGAAAAAGGTCATTCATTCTTTCATGAGCAGATTGGGAGAAGGAGAGAAGGAGAGCAAGGGAGATTTTTGAGCAGTGAGGAGAAAGAGGGCAGCTGATAGAGACTTTAGCAAAATTCGTACAGCAGCAAAGAGACATGGTTCCCAAGGCAGAAATCCATACAATAGGAGGTTGGCACATTTTTCGAGGGAGAGGCACAGTTTTCGAGGAAGACCGTACAACAACTTCAACATTTATTTCTGGGCAGATTTTGGGCACGAAAATTGAGGAGAGAGACTGCTGGTTGGTGGCACGAATTTCTAGAAATTCGTACAGCAGCCGTACAGCAGCTTCGGCACAGATTTTGAGGCAAAGGAGCACGGAAATTGAGGGTTTGCTGTCAAATCCGTATACCGGCATGCCAGCACGGTCGCACAACCGGGCACACATTTCCCGAGTAGGGGCCGTCTGTGATTTAATGTTGTAATAAATGGCCGTAAAATTTCGTTTTGAGTTTTTCCTATTTGGCACGTTTTCCAAGTGTATACCGAAACGAGATAAGTACATTTATCGAGTCGTCGAAATTTTGTCGTAATTTCTATCCTCCACACGTAAAAGTACCTTCGTAAAAGGAATAAGGAGCTCTCAAACTAGTTTTCCCCAAGAGTTGTAGGGGTTTTTCCAGGGTCACCTTGACCAAAAATCTCTGTGTTAAAATGTGTTGAATAGCTGTTTTAAGCTTGCTGATTTTTATTTCTGCATTTTCCAGCATTCTGTAAATTTTCCAAAATTTGTGTTTTCAACAAAAATTATTTTTCTGTTGTTGAATGTAAGGATATGGGAAAGGGCATTTAACTAAAAAGAGAAATAAGGTGAAACTGAAAACCAGGGTGGGAAAAAGGAAATTTCTACATGGTATCAGAGCTTGAGTGCTGACAGTGCAGTCTGGGACAACAAGAAGAAAAATACAGTCCGCTGATTTTTCACTCAGAAAATTCCAGCAAGCTGATTTTTCACACACAGAATTTTTATCTTTACTACAGCAGTGTTATTTTTCAGTTTTTAGGACAGTAGGATGTCATTGGGATTGAGGGTGGAGGATAGGTTGGATGGGCATACCAATTACAACGTTTGGAAGGAGAGAATGCAGAGTATCTTTGAGGAGGCAAAAGTCTGGGACATCATGGTGCATACCACACAGAACCTTGTTGTTGTGCCTACTGATGTTGTTCAGTTGGCAGCATATAATAAAAAGAACAACAAGGGTAAGAGACTGATTCTAGACGGAGTCAAAGACCATTGCATTCCTCATGTGAGAGGAAAGAGAAATGCTCATGAGATGTGGCCAGCATTGTCCAATCTCTACCAAAGTACCAATGAGAACCGGAAAATGCTCCTGAAGGAGAAGCTGAAAACCATTAAGATGGGTAAGACTGATAGTGCAGCTGGATATCTCACAAAGATTACTAATGTGAGAGATGAGTTGGCAGCAGTTGGAGAGGTCATTCCACCCACTGAGCTGGTGCGGATTGCAGTGAATGGCTCTTCTCCTGCTCATGGATGAACTTTGGCTGATGGGGTTTGTGCATCGCAGGACCCTTCCCACAAGGGAGAGGTTTTGGGATGATCGTATCTGCACAGATCGCAGTTACCGCCAGTCGCGCTCGCCTGAGCAGATGAGGACGTAAGATCATGGATGGAGGCAAGAAAGGCAAAGGGAAGAAGGAAGCCCACAAGCAATGGTGGGGGCAAAGGCAAAGGTAAAGGTAAACAGTGGAACACGCAGAAGAACTATTCCAAGGTGAAGTGTTGGAATTGTCAGAAGATGGGACACTATGTAGTTGTGTGTCAGAAGAAGAAGAAGAAGGGGAAGAACCAGAGCATGGCAGCATCAACAGAGATAGAGGACTTTACAGATAGCTTTGACCGAGAGTTTGGGTTCATTGCTTGTGAGTCCAATAGTGCGTAGATCACCTCGTCGCAGGTTCGCAGGGAGTATTGCATTTCGACTACGAGCATCTTCAGGTATCTGGTATGTTGACAGTGGGGCTTCACGTCATATGACAGGAGTCCGTGAGTACTTCTCAGAGTTTTCAGAGAGTGGCATTGATATAGAGGTAGTACTCGGAGATGACAACATTGTTAGAGCAGTCGGTGTGGCGACATTAACATTTGATAGGGAACCCAAACCTCCCTTGAAAGTGTCAGATGTTCAATATGTGCCAAGGATGAGGAAGAACCTCATATCCGTCTCAGCATTGGAGGACAGAGGGTATGAGATATTGTTTAGGAGAGGAGAGGTGCTGATATATCCTAGGGGCACTCCAGCTGATTCAACTAGAGTGATTTTTGTATGCCATGCAAAGGTGTACAAGTTTGCATTTCAACCCCTTTTGACATTGAGCAATAGTGCCAGTAGCAGAGCTAGTAGTTCAGAGCTGTGTGAGATTTGGCACCGCAGGATGGGGCACATGTATCATGGAGCCTTGATGACATTGTGGGATATCACTACAGGTGTGCCAGATTTCAGCATTGATCACTTTGATACATGTAGAGGGTGTGCTATGGGAAAGTTTGCCAAATCCCCTTTTCCCAACAGTGATAGCAGATCGACTAGGATACTTGCTTTGATTCATTCCGATGTGAGCGATCGGATGTCTCATGTTTCCTTGAGTGGATATGAGTATTATCTATTATTCATTGATGATCACTCCAGGAGGACCTGGATTTATTTCTTGAAGACCAAGAGTGAGGTCTTCAAGCGGTTTCAGGAGTTCGCAGCTCTTGTGGAGACACTGCATGTTGCCTAAGATCCAAGTCCCTGAGGTCAGACAATGGAGGTGAGTACACTCTTGGAGAGTTTGTTGAGTATTGTGTGGAGGCAGGCATTAGAGGGAGTTCACTGTTCCTTACAACCCCCAGCAGAACGGGGTTGCGGAGAGGAAGAATAGATCCATCAGAGGGGCTGCCAAAGCCATGTTACATGATCAGGGGTTGCCATTGTTTTTGCGGGCAGAGGCCTGCAACACTGCTGTTTATTTGCAGAACGAGAGTCCGCATCGTGCCTTGGGGCATATGACTCCGGAAGAGGCTTTTTCTGGGAAGAAGCCTGATATTGGTCATCTTCGTATCTTTGGGTGTATTGCATACTCCTATGTACCCAAGGAGAAGAGGACCAAGCTAGAGCCCACCGTAGAGAAGGGTATCTTTGTGGGCTATAGTGAGACCTCGAAAGGCTTTCGGGTCTATATTCCCGCACAGAGGAAAGTTGTTGTCAAAGTGATGTGAAGTTCGAGGAGGATAGACCTTTAGGAGTACGCTGATATCCGGATCGCCTGTACCCTCACAGCTCGAGCCGCCGCAGATCCAAAGGGGCAAGGACCGAGGATCCGAGGTACATCTATGACGATGTCCGTCCGTCGCTGAGCAGCGGGCTCGCGTAGTCGACGGTGGTGCTTCGTAGCTACGTGCAGGCAAACACAGAGTGCTGCACTAGGGAGTCCACTAATGGACAAAGCCTTCCGCGCGCATTTCAAAGATTCACAGTTCGTGCGGGGCAGGAGGACACGACGTACGCCGTATTTATGCTACCGATGATGATGAGGAGTTTCATTCTCCAATGGGAGAAGTATGCTCAGGGAAGAGGAAGCCCAAGTGGCTTCAGGACACCTTGAGAGAGGCCACATCTGTTGCTGGGCCTAAGAGGCCGGTCAGAGAGAGCAGACCACCTGAGAGGTTTTGTAGCTATATGGCAATGGCTACCAACATCCTTGACTCTGAGCCTTCTAGCTATGAGGAGGCAGCTAGCCAGCAGGTCTGGAGAGAGGCCATGTAGGAGGAGTATTCTTCTATCATGAAGAATGATGTTTGGGAGGTGGTGCCGAGGCCCGAGGGCAAATCCGTGGTTACTTCCAGATGGCTTTACAAGGTAAAGCATGCTGCAGATGGCAGCATTGAGAAATTCAAAGCGAGGTTTGTGGCTAGAGGGTTCTCCCAGGTAGAGGGAGTAGATTATGAGGAGACCTTCGCTCCCGTGGCTCGATATACTTCGATTCGCTCCATTATATCGATAGCAGCAGAGATGGGTTGGAAGATCCACCAGATGGATGTGAAGACCGCATTTCTCAATGGCTTCATACAAGAGGAGGTGTACATTGAGCAGCCACAGGGCTTTGAGGTGCATGGGAAGGAGTCCCATGTGTGTAGACTGAAGAAGGCCCTTTATGGCCTGAAGCAAGCTCCCAGAGCTTGGTACTCCAGGATAGATACATACTTGCAGAAGATGGGTTTCACAAAGAGTGAGGCAGATCCGAACCTTTACTATATTGTGATAGGTGAGGAGCCTCTCATTCTGGTGCTGTATGTGGATGACTTGGTCATTACAGGTGCATAGAGACTCATAGAGCACTGCAAGAGAGATCTTGCGGCGGAGTTTGAGATGAAGGACATCGGCTTGATGCATTACTTTTTGGGTTTGGAGGTGTGGCAGGAGGAGGGGCATTTCTTCCTGGGGCAGGGGAAGTATATTGTGGACATCCTTGGAAGATTCCACATGGAGGATTGTAGACCCATGTTGACACCGATGATCACCAACTGGAAGAAGCTTCATGCTTCGGATTCCGAGTTGGTGGATCCCACATTGTACAGATAGCTGATTGGTTCCTTGATGTATTTGGTCAACACTAGACCAGATATTTGTTTTGCAGTCAACACGATGAGTCAGTTTATGTGTGAGCCTAGGAAGGTTCATTGGGTGGCTGCAAAACACATTTTGCGATACTTGCAGGGGACAGTGGATTATGGTCTGGACTATAGGCAGGGGGATGGAGTGAGATTGGCAGGTTACACTGATTCTGATTGGGCAGGTTGTGCTTCTGATAGGAAGAGCACTTCAGGGTGTTGTTTTGGGTTGGGTTCGGCAATGGTGTCATGGTTCAGCCGAAAGCAGCAGTCAGTAGCATTGAGTTCAGCGGAAGCAGAGTATATGGCAGCCAGTCTAGCTAGTTGTGAGGCCATCTGGCTTCGCAAGATGTTGTGTGGCTTATTTGGTCAGCCGTTGAGACCTTCAGTGATTTACTGTGATAATCAGAGTTGCATTAAACTCACGGAGAATCCAGTATTTCATGACAGGTCAAAGCATATCGGGATCAAATATCACTTCATCAGAGACTATGTTCAGAAAGGAGCTATGAAGCTTGAGTATATTCCCACTGATGAGCAGGTTGCAGATATTCTTACCAAAGCCTTACCACGGGGCAAGCATGTCTACTTCAGAGACAAGATGGGTGTGGTGAGGAACACCTTCCTCGGTAAGAGGGAGTGTTGAAATTTGGTACCGGAGGACAGGTGGTTCCCTAAGGCTTTGATCTTTGGCCTAGGGAAAAGTGTCCAAAAGAATTTTAATTTTTCTCCTAAAGTGACTTTATAAAGTTATAAAGTCAAATCTAATTTAAAAGTGACTTTAAGTGATAAAGTTACTAAAGTCTAATTTTAAAGTGACTTTAATAAAGTCAATGTAAAATTAGAAAGGAAAAGTGACTTTGGAAATAAATGACTAAGTGGGTTTTTATCAAAGTGGGGTGAATTAAAAAAATAGAAAGTGAGATTTAAATGAGCATTTAATCTCAGTCCTAGATCTAAATCTATTCCTGCCATTGGATTTAGGGATTCTCCAAAAGTCACTTAGGGTTAGGTTAAAGGAGGAAAAGGAGGAAAAGGTCATTCATTCTTTCATGAGTAGATTGGGAGAAGGAGAGCAAGGAGAGCAAGGGAGATTTCTGAGCAGTGAGGAGAAAGAGGGCAGCTGATAGAGACTTCAGCAAAATCCGTACAGCAGCTAAGAGGCACGGTTCCCAAGGCAGAAATCCGTACAGCAGGAGGTTGGCACATTTTTCGAGGGAGAGGCACAGTTTTCAAGGAAGACCGTATAGCAGCTTCAGCATTTATTTCTGGGCACGAAAATCGAAGAGAGAGACCGCTGGTTGGTGGCACGAATTTCTAGAAATCCGTACAGCAGCAGTACAGCAGCTTCAGCACAGATTTGAAGGCAAAGGAGCACAAAAATCGAGGAGGAGGGTTTGCTATCAAATCCGTACAGTCCGTACAGCAGTACGGCCATACAGCTGGGCACACATTTCGAGAAAGTCAGTTCAACATTTAATGCTGTAAAATTTTTGTTTTGAGTTTTTCCTATTTGGCACGTTTTCCAAGGCAGTGTGAATGCACGGAAATCGAGATAAGTACATTTATTGAGTTGCTGGAATTTTTGCTGTAATTTCTACCTCACTGTAAAAAGCATTTTCAGAAATAAGGAGCTCTCAAACTGATTTTCCCCAAGAGTTGTAGGGGGTTTTTCCAGGTCACCTTGACCAAAAATCTCTGTGTTAAAATGTGTTGAATGGCTGTTTTAAGTTTGCTGATTTTTATTTCTGCATTTTCCAGCATTCTGTAAATTTTCCAGAATTTGTGTTTTCAGCAAAAAATATTTTTCTGTCGTTGAATGTAAGGATATGGGAAAGGGCATTTAACTAAAAGGAGAAATAAGGTGAAACTGAAAACCGAAGTGGGAAAAAGGAAATTTCTACAAGAGGGGGAACACAGCACTGTTTTCTGTTTCCGATCTTCATTCTGGCAATTATGGTCTTACCATTGGCGAGTGCGGCGTAGAAGAAGGTCAGGAGCATTTGCCATTGTTCTGTCTGCTTTCACGCTGGAAAAATACCGCACGTCCGTGGCCAAGTAGATCTAGAAAATTTCAACATGTAGCAACTTGATGCTCTGTCTGCGGTGGGCGATAATGTTTTTTTTCTCTCTCATCAAAGCATATTACTCGCAAGGGTAAATTAGAGTTATGTGGATTGCCAACCCGATCTGGAATCCAAGTCAACAGAGCCCGATGGGACTTCTTCTTGCCAAAGAATCGGTGCCAGGAATCACGCCGTAGCGTATTCACTTCTAAGTGACAGCGTGGAGATTGGTCGATTCATCGTGAGGCTGAGTCAAATTGACGTAAAGCATCCTTGGTTGAGTTAGCTGAATGTTTTCCACGTCGGGACCTCACTGAGCAAAATCATGGCTGATCGGGTGAGTTGACTGCGTAAATTCCTCAAGCATCAATCTGTGTAAATTCCAGATGATCAGTTTTCTCGTGGTCGAAGCCGAGTACGTGCCACACTTGCGATGCAAGATACTTGCAGGGTCATGAAAATTAATCGTGTCGCAGAAATGGTCGATTGCACTCACCGTAAGGATTGGGCGTGACATATTGAAACCAGTCAACATATTCCTTTGAAGTGTGGTGAACAACCAAAACCGAGTGCATTTGTGGAGGGGCAAGTTCCATTCCAGCTCGACAATTTGGAACGCCGAATGCTGGGAATTGGGTTCACAATTAATTAGGAGGACCATTTTCAGGGACGCAGGCTGAACATAATTAAATGATCCTCACCCAAGCTTTTGTTCGGAAAATCTACGCAACAGTTTATTAGTTTCATCGCAAGCATAAAAAGCTATTTGTAAAGCACTGTTATGGCTTAATGTAAAAGAAATAATTATGTTGTGCGTATATTCATACTAGTCACAACAACGAGCTGGGGTACTTCTGTAGGATACTGTCACGTTGCGTTTGTTCCAGGTTTATTTCTGGACTTGAAAAGGCTTGTATTTATGCCTTATAGATTTTGGTCATTAAATTTCTAGTCCTGCTCAGCCAAGTCTTATAACACTGGTCATGGGTTGACATGCTGCTGTTGTAAGCAAAGATCATAGTCTCGAAAGTTATCTCTAGTTGTCCGTGTGGGAAAATGGTCATAGTACCATCTATGGAATCAAAATGATGGCTCCTGCAAATTTTTTTCTGGGATTAAGAGGGAGATCTCTATCTGTCTATTCTCCTGAGAAAAAATGGATTGCTGGAAGCTTCTACTGTGAGGAGCTGAACTTTCTAAGATGATGCCCTCATTTGTGAAGTCATCTTCTCTAGGAACATCTGTGGCCTACATCATATCTTCAAAGGCATATAAGAGCTATATGCAGATGTCTTGTGATAAATCCTCCTAGTTCCAAGGAAGACTATGTTGCAGGGACAGAAGAACAGGAAGTCTCAAAGGATGATTACATTCTCAAATTGCATTGCAGAACTGAGACCTGAAGATTTGCACCCTAGATCACTGAACCATTAACTGCAGTTGGACAGAACTAGAAGCCCTAGGAAGCAGTTCTTTTTTTTTATGGAATTGGAAGGTTTTTTTAGGGTTGAAGAAGCCCTTGATGCAATATTATGAAACAGTCAGATTGTTGACAAGATGGGCAAATCTGTAAACCCTAGGGAAAGTGACAAGAAAATTTGATTTGTCATAGAGTTGGGTCAATTTTGGTAGCCTTAGGAGCAGTCTTCTAAAATGACCAAAAGTATGACAAATGGGCAGATCTGGAAAATAAGAAGCAATGCAGGATCATGGAAGAAGGAATCATGATATATTCTCCCTATTTGACAATGATATATGGCAAAATATGTATGACCATGAAGTTTGAAATCTTCATACTATATGGCAGTATGACAATGATGAAGAAGATAGTAATGGGTATGATAAAATTATGGCAACACCATAATCAGCGATATGACAAAGGTGATAGTTCCAAATATGTGATTCTATGTCACTGTCATTATGACGGTGACATAGATAGACACCCATGTTTATATAATTCATCATAGCAGTAATATGTATCAGTCTTACTTTAAAGCATAATGATAAACTTGAAGTGTGAACTGAGAAGTCTTTGCAGCCTTCAGTCACGTCATTGGAGTCTTGAACCATGATCAGCAAAAGCCTATTTGGATAGCTTTGACTGTGGGAGAATAAGACCCCTTTTCCAAGTTGGTGTGTGGGATGCTCTCATTTAAAATAGATGTCTTCTCTCAAGAGAGAAGTTGGCATTAAGAGGGAGAATACATCTGTATATGCTCCTGAGCTAATATCATTTGCTGATCGAATAAAGATCCTCATGGCTCAAAGACATATGGCTTCAGAGGGGGAAATTCCGAAAGAAAACCAAGAAGCCATATAAATACCAAACGTATCTAGCTGCCACGAGTACAATATGAGCCTGGATCATTTGAAGTAGCTGTAAAGCATCAAATCTGCTAGGATGCGAGAGTGATGTCTAGGATATGGTTCCTAGACCATAGAACATAGCTGTTGTCACCTCGATATAAGATCAAGCATGGATCTGGTGGGAAAATGTGTTGCATGAGACTTCTCTAGGAAGGCACTGATTATTATAGCACCTATAATCTATTATTTCCCTTCCTGATACGCAAGGACGGAAGCTTCTACAGATGGATGGAAAGATCGTCTTTTGACATAGTGCGGTAAAGGAAGAGGTGTATGTAGAGCAACCTCTGGGGATCGAAGTCCAGGATCGGGACACCCATGTCTGCAGGTTGAAGAAAGCCCTCTATGGGCTGAAGCAAGCACCCAAAGATTGGTACGAGAGGATAGATAACTACCTGATGAAGTTGGGATTCACTTGTAGTAATGCTGATACGAACCTTTACTCCAAGGTTGATAGAGAGAAATAGAGAGAAGCCTCTCATTTTGGTGTTGTATGTGGACGACCTCTTCCTGACAGGTGTTGACCCTCTCTTTCATCAGTGCAGGAGGGAGCTTGCTGCTAAGAGCGAGATGAAGGACCTAGGACTGATACACTACTTCCTAGGCCTAGAGGTCTGGCAGAGACCTGGTGAGATTTTCCTTTCTCAAGAAAAATACATTGTGAAGCCTCTGGAAAGATTTGACATGATGGACTGCAAGTCCGTGTCGACATCAATGGAGCTCAACTTCAAGAAGTTGAGAGGCAGCACTACTGGGCCCGTGTTAACAAATCCTACTGAGTATCGCCAACTCGTAGGGGACCTGATGTTCTTAGTGAACACCCGTCCGGACGTATGTTGTGCAATGAACACTTTGAATCAACACATGGTTAATCATAACATTCACTGGGTTGGTGCCAAAAAACTCTTGAGATATCTTTGAGGCATGATAGACCATGGGCTGAGATACACTGTCAAGAGTATGACACTCTATGGATATACTGATGCCGATTGGGCTGGCAGTGTGGTGGATCGTAAGAGCACATCTGGATGCTACTTCACAAGTAGATCTGCTTCGGGCAGGAAACGAAAGTCGGTTGCCTTGAGCACCGCTGAGGTCGAATACATTGCAGCATGTATGACCCGTTGTGAAGTCACTTAGTTGCGAAAGCTCTTCAGTGAGTTGTTCGAGCATGTGCTAGATGCCACTGTTATCCTTTGTGATAAGCAGAGGGGGATTCATTTGTCATAGAATCCTGGGTTCCACGATTGATCCAAGCATGTTGATGGCTGGTACCACTTTATCTGGGAGATGGTACAGTGAGGCGCCGTAAGGCTCGATCATATAGGAACTGATGAGCAGGTCGTAGATATTCTCACAATGCCCTTGGAGAAGGTCATGTTCCTAACCTTCCATGAGAATCTTGGAATCATGGAACGACCCTATGATGTGGGTCCTGTTGGACGATGAGCTCTGGGAGCTCTAGGGGGCTTTGCAGATAGCTTCTCGAAGCTATAAGCAACCACAAGGTTAGGCTTGTCGAAACATGTTGGTGTGTTTGGGCCCCACCGTTGTGATTTTGAGTTGGTTCACCTTTCATTATTTGTGCCCCGTATGCATCCTACCCACTGAGTTCAGGGCTCATGGGAAGTACCTCTCATTTGGCCAATGAGGTGGGAAAAGCTAGAGACTAGTAGCAAAGACTGATGAACGCATCAGAGATTGTCGTACTCTCTATGTCTAGGATGGCACGTGTCCAACCACTTGATCTGGGATCAAGTCTAGTGAGGTTTCGGACCTCCAACTAACTTCGGGTCAGTGAACTAACTTCGGGTTAGTATATGACTCTCTTGAGTCCCAGTGAGGTTTCGGACCTCCAACTAACTTCGGGTCAGTGAAACTAACTTCGGGTTAGTATATGACTCTCTTGAGTCCTAGTGAGGTTTCGGACCTCCAACTGGCTTTGGGTCAGGTAAACCAACTTCGGGTTGGTATGAGACTCCTTGTGAGTCCTATAAAGGTTTCGGACCTCTGGGTTGAATCTGTCAGCAGGGTATGATGTCTTTGTGACTGACCCACTTTTGTTCTGAAATAAAGAGGCCAGCAAAGCAAGTTACGGCGGGATGACGCACGATGTTTGGATTGCACTTGTGGACGAAGTTCTCCCTAGTTGAGAGGGAGTGTTAAAATTGGACAACTAGGTCCAAACTCCGGGTTGTACTACTCAGATGACGATCCCAATTCCTCTTTCAGAAAGGTGTAAGATTGATCTAAAGATCATCTCGATCAGATGAGCAGAACATGTACTTCGAATTTATTCCACTTATGTGCTAGGTCGGCCTAGAATAAAATATAGACTTAAATGTCTTAAAGGATGTGTCACACACCCCCAAAGATTCCTATATATTGGAGAGACTTAGAGTTCTTTTGACACACTTTTGTGTGGAGGAATTCTCTCTCTGGATAGCATTGGAGCTACATATCTATGAACTGTTCTTTGTTTGGGTTGTTCTGGGGTTATGTGTAACACGCTTGGCTAAATGACCTATTGGAGACTTTGCTGGTAGAAGCATCCTGCTAATTGCCGTAACGCCACCATTCATCATCTCTGTTTTTGCTTGTCTTCCATCGATCTATTAGTATGTTCTATCTCCTTCAGTAGCCCTAATCTGAAATGTCATAAGAACATATGTAGAAATTAACACATTCATCATGATGGAACTATACTATTCCACCATTGCATCTACCCACACCTGGTGTTGAGTTGCTTCCCGAAAACTGGAAGGTTCCCCAACCTGTGCAACCAAGCTTTGATACCTCTCAGGCTGCTTACGTTGTCTCTTCTCATTTCGGGGGACTCCGACAAAGTCTTCTACGTCCCTCAGAATTTGTCGTAATTCCCTGCTCGTTCTGCCACTGTTAGTGGGCGGATTTACCTGCTCTCCCTCCTGCAAGTCCTTGGGAGAAATGACCCTTGGATCCTCATGGCTTGGAGAGGCAGCTGAATTTTCTGTTGTTGGTTGTTGAGGTTGAACTAGCAGATCATCCTCAGACTGCGTAGCAGAAGGCAACTCGCGAGATCTTCTGAAGACCTTCTCCTCCAAGAATTTCACATCCCTACGCACCACAATTTTCCTGCTCTCAGGGATGTAGATGCAATATGCCTTTGCATTCTCACTGTACTCTACCATATACCCCTTTTCTGCAGTCATAACCCACTTCTTCCTCTTCTCACTGGGCACATGACAGTAAGCTATAAGGCCGAAGATCCTAAAGTGACTCACTTCAGGCTTGCTGATAGTGAAGACAATTTCCGGTGTGAACTTTCCCAATGCAGTGTGAGGGATGTTGTTCTGAACATAGACGGTTGTATTACAAGCTTCAGCCCACAGAAATTCGGCATGTCTTGATCATACAGCATTGCCCTTGCGACCTCGACAATAGTCCTGTTTTTCCTTTCTGCCACACCATTCTGCTCCGGATTATATGGAGCGGTCCACTCCCATCTGATACCTTCCCTTGCACAGAACCCAATGAATTCCTTGTCTATGTATTCATCACCATCGTCTGAACGCAGTACCTTGATCTACTTTCCTCTCATATTTTCTCCCAGAGCTTTAGACTCTTTAAACCAACTTAAGACTTCATCCTTGGTCTTCAAAATATAGATCTAGGTTTTTCTAGAATGATCATCAATAAAGGTGACGAAATACTCAGCACCACTAAGAGCTCTAGTAGATATCAGTCCACAGATATCCGAGTGTATCAGGCCCAATACACCTTTGGCCCTATTGCTGCTTCTCTAATAAGCTGCCTTGGCATATTTCCCCAGTACGCACCCTCTACAGAAATCGTCTCGCTTGGTGCTCAGTTCTGGAACTCCTATGACAGTTTTCTTCAAAAATTTTAACGCCCCATGATGCAAATGCCCCATTCTTCTGTGCCATAGTTTATTCAGGTCCATTTCATCAGCTTTGCCAATCAATGTCATCGGGGATTCGAGCTGTAACTTATAACGTGTGTTGCTCCTTACTCCAATCTGTGCTTTCTTCTTCCAACTGGGATGTTTCACGTAAACCCTGTTACCAATAAAGTAAATGTCATAACCTCATTTTTAAAGTTGAGACACTGAGATCAAGTTCATCCCTAGTCCGAGCACATGCAGTACATTAGCGGCCCGAAGCTTATTTCCAGCCTCAGTCTGAAATACTATGGTACCTCTTCGAGTAGGGGTACATTTTTCTTTATTACCCATGGTTATTTTAAAATTCATCTGCTCCTCTCGGTAGTTGGAAAAACATTCCTGTACTCCTGTCATATGAGCAAAAGCTCCACTGTCAATGTACCAAACTTCTGGAGAAGCAGTGCTTGACACACAAGCAAATTCTTCTGCAAGTCTGGATGCAAGTACAGAAACATCGTGATTCATCTATTCTATCATGCTTCTTTCCCTCTCTGGAGAATTGCGTGAACCCCTCCAAGCTGTTGCCGCAATGTCAGATTTATGTTCACTTGTCAATTCTTCAATCCTATTATTCATCTCTGGCTCTGATACCATGTGAAATTTTCAATCTGAAAATCTACAGTTGCAGTGATAGATTTATTTCACCTACTTATTACTTCAATAAGTTATTTACAGAAATCAATCAATAAACTTCAAAATAAATACTACTGCAACATTCACAATTATACATGCAAAAAAGTAAATAGTGAAGAACAAAAGCATAAGAACCAATCACATGTACACAGTTATTTTTGGACAAATGTCCCCTGAAAAACCCAATGCGGAAAAACCGGTGCAACAGATGAGCGTTTTATTAAGATTCCTCAGCAAATGAATCTTTACAATGAATACACAAGCAGATAAAATCTGAAAACACCTGAGACAGAATTCTCGGCTCCTCCCGACAATTTCCCGACACCCGAATCAGCCTCTGCTCTCATCTGTGCCTGTCTGTGTGTTTCTCTGCGCTAGACTGCGTAAGTCTGTGTGGGATCAATGCACTGCAGCTTTGCGCTGCATCTTGTGACCCACTACGTCCCTCTATCCTCGAGCTCAGTCACTGCTGACTCCTTCCTTCTCCTTCTACTTCTGCAACTTTCCGCCATGCAACTCTCCCACTGAGATTGAATTCTATTCCTTCAGAATTGATCTCCTTCGAGTACTGAGTGTACACCCCGCTTATTTTCTAAATGACCTTCAAGCCTTCTTTTATAATCTTCTCATTGATGAATCAACAACCCAGATTAGAAGTCTAATCAATGGCTAAGATTAAAAGACTTGATCTTTGTTTTCTAGAAGATTCATACTCTGTCTTATTAATACCCTTTAATTATTTAATTTCCCTAAGTTTAGACTTAGGGTCTCCATTAAAATAATTAATTATTTTTATAAGACATGAACCCAGTGGAATTTCCACAAACGGTTTCTGGGTTCTTTGGAATACTGATGTCCAAGTCTCCTGACAAAGTTTGAGCCTTAGAACACTTTCCGATGCTACAAAAATCCAATTTTCCACCAAGTTTTCGGTACGGGGAAATGCGGGAGCGGGGATACGCACAAGGGGTACGTATATAAGTAACCCCAGAATTTAGGGAAATTTCGGGGAAACGGGGGGACGCCAAAGACATAAAAATTATAAAATTATTAAAAATTTAATATATAAAAATAAAATCCCAACAATTTGTTAATAACTAAATTAGTAGATAGCAAATCTTATTAATTATGAAATGCACATCTAAATATGATCATCATTTCGTATTAGACTATTGTGAAGTAAAATTATCATTTGAAATTTTTGAAATCATCAATGTAAATGTAAAAATAAATTACTAAATTAAATCTATCATTTGACATTATGCAATGTTCCATCTAAATTCATCATTTGGCAATGGGAATTGATATTATGCAAGGTACTTCTAAATTAAATTCGGCATTTGACAATTGAAACTACGGAATGCACATCAAAAATTAAATTCAACATATAAAAATGACATTTGAAGTCTAAAACAGCCATAGAAAACTGAACTAAAAATAAACAGAGACAGCAGTGAAATACAAATTTGTTTTTTTCAATTGTTATTAGCGAAAAAATGCGGGGGACGCGCCCCTCTTGCATCCCCCCTACATCCCCTCATCCCCCCCACAAGAGAGACGCATTTCGTCACCAAAAAAACACCCCCCTAGAGTTTCCCCAAGTTTTCCAAAAAAGGGGACGTGGGGAAAGTTTCTCCAGGAGTTTCCCCATCTCGGGAGCGAGGGGGAGCGAGGAAGCGCGTCCCCCACCCTGGGGAACGCGTCCCTGTGGAACACTGCAAAAATCAACAAAGCCCACACCTGAGTATATAATATATAGGAGGGAGCAATCGTGGTACATGAGGTGCCGCGACCTTGACTTTTCCACCCTTCTTTATATGTCTTTTTGCTTTTATGAATTTTCTTTAATTAACTACTCGGGGTTCAAAGGACAAGAGCATGATGTGTAAGATATAGCAATGATTACCCCATTTTAGGTAGGGCAGTTCATTTCCCTCCAGGGGTTGGGACAATCATGGGCTCCTGAATGATAAAGGAGGCTCATCTAGGGCCTATGGAACCAGGGTGATGAACATGGGTATGGGGTAGAGCTTATGTATTGGCTTTGCCCACGTGCTAATTATTTTGTGCCAGCCATCTTTTGCATTTTGTGGTACAATTTCCTGTTGAATGTGGCCATTTCTGCTTTTACTTTTTCTTTTCGCTACTTCAACCTCCAAGGCATCATTTTGGGCCTAACCCAAGGTGGGGGCAAGGGGATAGGGAGACTGACCCTATGTGGACCCAGAGAGGCAATGTGGAACCAGGTGAAAGAAATGATGAATGGGGATATAGTGAGTGGAAAGGGAGTAATATATGTAAATAAATGAGCGAGACCACGCACCCAAAGTCGGGATTTCCCAAGTAGTACCACCCTATAACCAAATGGTCAATAAAGGAGATCCCATGGGACTAAAATCCAAGGGTAACGTCCAAAAGAGATCAAGGGGACAAGAGCACAAGCTAATCCCACTCTTTCTGCCAAATCCCCCCATCAATCCATGCCCAGAAGTATCGATGATAAGTAAACCCAATACTCAATTACCAAATGACAAGACATACTTTCAGATTCGGGAGGCCCACCTTCAAACATATGATCAATACAGATGGGTGAGGGACCACATGGTTGTCTCAGGAGGCGGAGAAATGGCACAACAAGCTAGATGAAGGATACAAGGGTTTTTTCGTTGTCGACTGAAGTCCATCATGGAGTTATGCTAGGGATATCACCCACGAAGTGGTGGGTAACATCTGGCTCCAATTGGGACGTGATCTCTCGAAGAAGTGGGCAAGGCTACTCGAACGAGATGTCATGAGAACTCCATCAATCTCTTGGTCACTGTAGACCTGTTATCTGCACATGTCAATGACCAAAGCCATGGGGCAGCATCTTTTTCACAATGTCTTATGATCACCCATGCTTAATGTTAGCAAATAAAATTAAAAAGTAATAAAAAGATGCAATTTTTAATTTAAATGCAACTAATCTATTATGAGAAATGGCATATGAAATTAGTTATAATGCAGAAAATTAGCATGCAATGCATCTTACCCAAACAAGCATATAGTACAATGATAATGCTAAGTGTAATCATAAAGCCAGTGCAACCAACATATCATCAAATTAATATAAATCTGTCGACCAGTATGATTACCCATGTAGCAAATCCCAAATTGAGTGAGGATACAATTATATGGAGGATAAAGTGGGTGGGAGATGGGAAAATATGATGCACACACATGGATGATCAAGTGAGAAAAGTAAGAAAAGGATGTAACATAGTCCATGAGATCCTCTCTTCTAACCAACATATAGAGATGTCAATGATTAGGCTCATAAATTTTTTATGGATGGCAACCTCATGCATGTTACTTCCATTATCATTTATGTCATATTTTATTGCCTCAAAAGGGTTACAATTAATAGGAAAAGGAGACTGGTGAGATCGAGAAACACAAGTAGGTCGCCCATGACGATCACACTGAATAGGGGAGATTATAGATTGGTCATGATCCTGAGGGGGTGCCCAAGAAGACAGAGTATATTCAATGAGGGGTTCTTCCTTGACACAATACTCAAAAGGAGGAAAGGGCTCATGGTCACTCGAGATTATTTGAAAAGGGGCGAGGGAATCACTTCTGGAAGACTTGAGGTGATGAACAAGACGATGAGGCAAAGGGGGGGTAAAGTATTATATTCAACGGGTTTTTCCTCCTCAAAATCATCCTTTTCATCTAAGGGGAAATGATGATCCCTCTTCTCAAGGGTATCGATGGATATGTCATCATAAATAATCCTTGAGAGAAAGGGGATACCACTTTCAAACAAATCTTCCTTGTCAATGTCATAAATGGGAGCACAATCAAATTAAGGACCAACAATTTCCCATTTACCCCTTTCAATGTGGAAGTACTCTTCAATGTCATCTTCCAAGGGGCTAATGGGATCACCTTCCTCAAGGTTCCCAAAAGAAGATTCATCAAGAGTAATATCCTTGAGAAAGGTAAGGTTAGTCTCAACTTCACTTTCCATGGACTCATCCTTCCCAACACATGTGTTCTCAAAATCATCCCTTTCATCATGTGGACCCACTGAGGACTCATCTTCCCATTTATCACTTAGGTTATCAAGGTCTTGATGATGCTAGACGAAGGCTTCCTCTTGAATGCTCAATGCGGGGCGTACTTGAAAATGTCTAAGAAAGCCATCAACAAACTCCTCAATAGATGAGATGCTCCTAGGTTCGTGATTTTGCAACCATGAGTTATGACCATAGAGGGAACTAAAGAATAACAACATAACGAAATCCCGGTGGACCACTTTCTCCTTTGAAGTATGTGTGCATTAAATCTTTCCATATGGTCAATTGCGGAAGTTTGGTCACCATCAAATACAAGTACCCCACGTACCATCCTTCCTGTGACATGATTGGGGTGTCGTGGGATGCTAGCAATGTCCAAAGCGGGGGAAATTTATCAAAGAAGAAGAACCTATTTGAGATATGCATGGAAAATACATAGGAGTCGTCGGGGTCAATTTGAATATGCCTAGAAAAATACCTACTTCACCCTACAAGCATTGACCTTAAAGTTCAATGAAGAACTAGGGCTTCATTCTTCCAATGGAGTCACCAATAATGATATGTCAATATGTCAAAAGGGGAACAAAACACGCGTCTCATGTCCCCGACAACGGCGCCAGAAATATTACCATTCAAACCAGCAGGGGACCTAAAAGGGTTTCCTAAGAGGGCAACTGCTAGGTTAAGGGCAACAGTGGAGGCTTAGCCCACTGTCACCACAGCTAAGGCTCCCTACTCTTTATGTACTTTCACTGATGGGAGGAGTCCCGATGCATTTGGGAATCCACTTATGAAGGATATATCAATGAATAGGTGTGAAGTGACCCAAATAACCCTTTACCTAGGATAGAATGAAGAGTGAGACTTGCTTGCCTTTTAAGAAAGGGGCTTGATCTTCTAGGGGAAGGGGGTCAGGATTGGAGGGTTGGGATGAAGCGTATAACTTGTAGAGGTGTTTCTCGATCCCTAAAATCCTATAAGAGCTTGAATTCCCAAATAGTCATTGATTAATATTCTTTGACAACAAATGGGACCACACAGGGCCAAGTGGACCCAGCCTAGGTCTGGTAGTGGAATTTAGAAACCAATGATGTTCCTATGCTGGACAAGGTGAAAGGGAAGGATCAAACAAAAATTTATACTTCAAAAGGTCAAATTGATCCTGTCGGAGCTAGCCTTGGGAAACATAGGGAAAAACTTAATCCTAGAGCTAGGGCTTGAGGTATCTGGAGATTCCACAGTCGAAATTAGCCAAAATTTGGAGGAAAGTGAGGGGACCCACCAGCGCAGTTGCCACTAGGAGATCGAAGTTTTCATGTGGCTAGATTCCCAGGAAATTGATCCTTAGGTGACCTTATGGGGCTAGACCTGGGGAAATAGGTAAAAATGTGAAAAAGAGGGGAAAATGATAACCCTTTTGTGAGGCATCAGTGTCTAATTCACTTGGGGATATTGTAGAAATTTTGACCCAACCCCGGTTATATGTTTCTCATTATTACTCCCATGTAGTTAAATGCCCATTCCCATAAACATACATTCAACAAGCTGGAAATAATAAATATTTCTGAAAACACAAATTCTAGAAATTTCAAAGTGCTGGAAAATGCAGAAATAAAAACTCAGAAATAATTTCAGCGACACACACAGAAAATGACACGTTGATTTTTGGTCAATATGACCATGGAAAAACCCCCTACAACTCTTGGGGAAAACCAGTTCGAAAGCTCCTCTTTATTTCTGAATATTGTTTTTACAAAGAAATGAAAAGTACAGTAAAAATTCCAGCAACCAATATTTTTACTTACCTCGAAAATCGTGCACAAACTCTGCCTCGATTTTCATGCCAAATGCAAACAGAAAAATTACAGCAGTAAGTACATCCTTAAATGTTGTACGGACAGAACTGAAAACAGTGCCGGAAAGTTGTACGGCCTCCCTCGAAAATTGTGCCACTAGTTGCCTCGATTTCTGTGTTGTACAACTTCATTTTGCGTGTTCTTAGCTGTTGCACAGATTCTAGAAAAACAGTTCTATTTTGCTGTTGTATGGACTTTGATTTCCATGCCTCCCTGCTGTTGTACAGACCTCGAAAAACATGCTACAATAAATGTTGTTTTTCACTCCTCGAAATTCATGCCACTTTCCTTGAACTTCGTGTTGTTGCTTGTACGTATTTGTTGAATTTAGCTGCATCGGTATGCATGCCAAGATACAGTTCTTCCTCCTCTGCTCAGAAATATCTCCTTGCTTTCTTCGCCTCCTCTCTCAATCTGCTCATGAAAGACTGAATGATCTTTTCTCTTATTTTCCTCTTTTAACCTAACCCTAAGTGACTTTTGGGAAATCCCTAAATCCAATGGCTGAGATAGTTTTAGATCTAGAGCTGAGATTAAATGTGCATTGAAATCTCACTTTCTATTTTTAATTCACCCCACTTTAATAAAGACCGTTTTAGCCTTTTATTTCCAAAGTCACTTTTCACTTTCTAATTTCACATTGACTTTTATTAAAGTCACTTTAAAATTAGACTTAGAAACTTTATCACTTATAAAGTCACTTTTAAATTAGATTTGACTTTACCACTTATAACGTCTCTTTAGGAGAAAAAGTTAAATACATTTGGACATTTTTCCCAAGCCCAAAAATCAAAGCATTAGGGAACCACTTGTCCTCTGGTACCCAAATTTTAGCACTCCCTCTTACCGAGGAAAGTGTTCCTCACCACACCCATCTTGTCTCTGAAGTTGACATGCTTGCCCCGTGGTAAGGCTTTGGTGAATATATCTGCTACCTGCTCATCTGTGGGAATATACTCAAGCTTCACAGCTCCCTTCTGAACATAATCTCTGATGAAATGATATCTGATCCCGCTATGCTTTGACCTATCATGAAATACTGGATTCTCCGTGAGTTTAATGCAACTCTAATTATCACAGTAAATCACTGAAGGTCTCAATGGTTGACCAAATAAGCCAAACAACATCTTGCGAAGCCATATGGGCTCACAACTAGCTAGACTGGCTACCATGTACTCTGCTTCCGCTTAACTCAATGCTACTGACTGCTACTTTCGGCTGAACCACGACACAACTGCCGAACCCAAACCAAAACAACACCCTGAAGTGCTCTTCCTATCAAAAGCACAACCTGCCCAATCAGAATCAGTGTACCCTGCCAATCTCACTCCATCTCCCTGTCTATAATCCAGACCATAATCCACTGTCCCCTGCAAGTACCGCAAAATGTGTTTTGCGGCAACCCAATGCACTCTCCTGGGCTCACACATGAACTGGCACATCATGTTGACTACATAACATATATCTAATCTAGTCTTGACCAAATACATCAAGGAACCAATCAATTGTCTATACAATGTGGGATCCACCAACTCAGAATCTGAAGCGTGAAGCTTCTTCCAGTTAGTGATAATAGGTGTCAACATGGGTCTACAATCCTCCATGTGGAATCTGCTAAGGATGTCCACAATATACTTCCCTTGTCCAAGGAAGAAATGCCCCTCCTGCCACACCTCCAAACCCAAAAAGTAATGCATCAAGCCAATGTTCTTCATCTCGAACTTTGACGCAAGATCTCTCTTGCAAGTTGCAACCTTCTATGAGTCTCTCTGCACCCGTAATGACCAAGTTATCCACATACATCACCAAAATGAGAGGCTCCTCACCTACCACAATAAAGTATAAGTTCAGATCTGCATCACTCTTTGTGAAACCCTTCTCCTGCAAGTACGTATCAATCCTAGAGTACCAAGCTCTAGGAGCTTGCTTCAGGCCATAAAGTGCCTTCTTCAATCTGCATACATGGGATTCCTTCACATGCACCTCAAAGCCCTGTGGCTGCTCAATGTACACCTCCTGTATGAAGCCACTGAGAAATGTGATCTTCACATCCATCTGGTGGATCTTCCAACCCATCTCTGCTGCTATCGATATAATGGAGCAAATGGAAGTATATCGAGCCACGGGAGCGAAGGTCTCCTCATAGTCTACTCCTTCTACCTGGGAGAACCCTCTAGCCACAAACCTTGCCTTGAACTTCTCGATGCTACCATCTGCAACGTGCTTTACCTTGTAAAGCCATCTGGAAGTAACCACAGATTTTCCCTCAGGCCCCGGCACCACCTCCCAGACATCATTCTTCGTGATAGAAGAATACTCCTCCTGCATGGCCTCTCTCCAGACCTGCTAACTAGTTGTCTCCTCATAGCTAGAAGGCTCGGAGTCAACGATGTTGGCAACCATTGCCATATAGCTACAGAACCGCTCAGGTGGTCTGCTCTCTCTGACCGGTCTCTTTGGCCCAACAACAGATGTGGCCTCTCTTAAGGTATCCTAAAGCCACTTGGGCTTCCTCTTCCATGAACACACTTCTCCCACCGGAGAATGAAACTCCTCATCCTCATCAGAAGCCTGAACTCCTAAATGTTTGTCTATTGTCCTCCTGCCTGAATCTGTACCTGTAGATGTTGAAGTACTGTGTGAACTGTCCATCAATGGACTACCTAGTGAGCTGCTCTACGAACTGCTCTGCATGCTGCCCAAAGCACCACCCCTCTGACTATGCGAGCCATTGTTCACTGATGGACCTGACACCGTAATCAATGTACCTCCTGATCCTTGTCCACTAGATCCCTATGACTGACTTTGTTGCTCCCAAGGGTCTGGCCGATCCAGATACTCTAACTCCCGTGACCTCCTGAAAGCTCTCTCCTCCTCGAACTTCACATCCCGCCTGACAAAAACTCTCCTCCGTGCAGGAATGTAAATCCAAAAGGCTTTTGACATCTCACTATAGCCCACAAAGATACCCTTCTCTACGGTGGGCTCTAGCTTGGTCCTCTTCTCCTTAGGTACATAAGAGTATGCAATACACCCAAAGATACGGAAGTGACCAACATCAGGCTTCTTCCCAGAAAAAGTCTCCTCTGGAGTCACATGCCCCAAGGCACAATGTGGACAACAGTGTTGCAGGCCTCTGCCCACAAAAACAACGGTAACCCCTGATCATGTAGCATGGCTTTCGCAGCCCCAACGATTGATCTATTCTTCCTCTCCGCAACCCTGTTCTGTTGGGGGTTGTAAGGAACTGTGAACTCCCTCCTGATGCCTGCCTCCGCACAATAAACAACAAACTCACCAAGGGTGTACTCCCCTCGATTGTTCGACCTAAGGGACTTGATCTTCCGACTTGTCTGAGTCTCCACAAGAGCTTTGAACTCCTGAAACCGCTTGAAGACCTCACTCTTGGTCTTCAAGAAATAAATCCAGGTCTTCCTGGAGTGATCATCAATGAATAAAACATAGTACTCATATCCACTCAAGGAAACATGAGACATCCGACCGCTCACATTGGTATGAATCAAATCAAGAATCCCAGTCGATCTGTTCTCACTGCTGGGAAAAGGGGATTTGGCAAACTTCCCCATAGCACATCCTCTGCATGTATCAATGTGATCATAACTGAAATCTGGCACACCTGTAGTGATCTCCCGCAATATCCTCAAGGCCCCATGATACATGTGCCCCATCCTAATGTGCCAAATCTCGCACAGCTTTAAACTGCTAGCTCTGATGCCGATACTACTGCTCAATGCCAAAAGGGGCTGAAACACAAACTTGTACACCTTGGCATGGTGTACACCAATCACTCTAGCTGAATCAGCTGGAGCGCCCCTGGATATTTAAGCACCTATAGTCTCTTGAACAATACCACATACCCTCTGTCCTCCAATGTTGAGACGGATGTAAGGTTCTTCCTCATCCCTGGCACATATAGAACATCCGACACTTTCACGGGAGGTTTGGGTTCCCTATCAAATGTCAATGTCCCCACACCGACTGCTCTAACAATGTTGTCGTCTTCGAGTACTACCTCTATATCAGTGCCACTCTCTGAAAGCTCTGAGAAGTATACACGGACTCCTGTCATATGACGTGAAGCCCCACTGTCAACATACCAAATACTTGAAGATGTTGTGCTAGTGGAGGGAAATGCACACTCCCTCTCAACCTCCATGGCAGGTGATCCTACACTAGTGGACTCACAAGAAATGACCCAAACTCCTGGTCAAAGCTCTCTGAAAAGTCCTCTATCTTTGCTTATGCTGCCATGGTCTTGTTCTTTCCTTTCTTCTTCTTCTTTGGACACACAATTGCATAGTGTCCCAACTTCTGACAATTCCAACACTTCACTTTGGAATAGTCCAGTGTGTTCACCTGTTTACCTTTACCTTTGCCTTAGCCCCCACCACCACTTGTGGAAGCTTACTTCTTTCCTATGCCCTTCTTGCCCCTTGCTAACAATGCTACATCCTCATCCTCCTCAACTGATTTGGCTGCCCCAAGCTGGTTCTTTCTGATTTCATTCTGTATGCAATCATCCCACAACCTATCCCAAGTGGGAAGGGTCTCCCGTGCAACAATCCCATCAGCAAAATTCAGCCATGTACTGGGAAGGTCATTCACTGTAATCCGCACCAACTCAGTGGGTGAAATGACCTCTCCAACAGCTGCCAACTCATCTCTCACATTAGTGATCTTTGTGAGGGATGCAGTAACACTATCAGTCTTTGCCATCTTAATGGCCTTCAGCTTCTCCCTTAGGACCATTTTTCTGTTTTCATTGGTACTCTAGTAGAGATTGGTCAAGGCTGTCCACATCTCATGAGCAAGCCTCTTTCCTCTCACATGAGGAATGACATGGTCTTTAATACCATCCAGAATCAATATCTTTCCCTTGTTATTCTTCTTATTAAAATCTACCAGCTGAACAGAGTCAGCAGGCACATTTACAGAGCACTGTTGGGTATGAACCATTATACCCCAGACTTCTGCCTCCTAAAAGATGCTCTGCATTCTCTCCTTCCATGACCTGTAGTTGTGCCCATCCAACCTATCCTCCACCCTCAAGCCCAAAGACATGCTTGTTGCCCTAACAAACTGAAAATTTCAATGTTGTGGTAAAGGTTCAGTTTTCTGTGTGAAATATAAGTTTGCTGTAATTTTTCACTTGTTGTCCCAAACTGCACTTTTCAGCTACCCAAGCTCTGATACCATGTAGAAATTTTGACCCAACCCCGGTTATCAGTTTCTCCTTATTACTACCATGTAGTTAAATGCCCATTCCCATAAACATACATTCAACAAGCTGGAAATAATAAATATTTCTGAAAACACAAATTCTGAAAATTTCAAAGTGCTAGAAAATGCAGAAATAAAAACTCAGAAATAATTTTAGCCACACACAGAAAATCACAGGTTGATTTTTGGTCAATATGACCCTGGAAAAACTCTCTACAACTCTTGGGGAAAACCAGTTCGAAAGCTCCTCTTTATTTCTGAATATCGCTTTTACAAAAAAATAAAAAGTACAGTAAAAATTTCAGCAACCAATATTTTTACTTATCTCAAAAACCGTGCACAAACTCTGCCTCGATTTTCGTGCCAAATGCAAACAGAAAAATTACAGCAATAAGTACAGCCTTAAATGTTGTACGGATAGCACCAATAATAGTGTCGGAACAGCGGTACGGCCTCCCTCGAAAACTGTGCCACTTGGTGCCTCGATTTCTGTGTTGTACGACTGTTGTACAGACCTTGTTTTGCGTGTTGTTAGCTGTTGTATGGATTCCAAAACACTAACAAAAAAAACAACAACAATTATGTTTTACTATTGTACGAACCTCGATTTTTGTGCCTCCTTGCTGATATACAGACCTCAAAAAACATGTTGCAATAAATGATGTTTTTCACTCCTTGAAATTCGTGTTGCTGCTTGTACGGATTTTATGAATCTAGTTTCCTCGGTATGCGTGCCAAGGTATTGTTCTTCCTCCTCCTCTGCTCAAAAATATCTCCTTGCTTTCTTCTCCTCCTCTCTCAATCTGCTCATGAAAGACTGAATGATCTTTTCTCTTATTTTCTTCCTTTAACCTAACCCTAAGTGACTTTTGGCGAATCCCTAAATCCAATGGTTGAGATAGCTTTTAGATCTAGGGCTGAGATTAAATGTGCATTTAAATCTCACTTTCTATTTTTTAATTCACCCCACGTTAATAAAGACCCCCTTAGCCTTTTATTTCCAAAGTCACTTTTCATTTTCTAATTTCACATTGACTTTATTAAAGTCACTTTAAAATTAGACTTAGTAACTTTATCACTTATAAAATCACTTTTAAATTAGATTTGACTTTACCACTTATAAAGTTACTTTAAGAGAAAAAGTTAAATACATTTGGACACTTTTCTCTAGGCCAAAGATCAAAGCCTTCGGCAACCACTTGTCCTCTGGTACCCAAATTTTAATAGATATGGAGTCAAGAATAATAATGAAGAAGAATTCGGTTTCTTGTACAAGAAAGCCCAGAAATTCAACTTCGCCAAATGCTAGGGGAAAGATAAGAAAAGTGACTTTCACGAATTTATACTTCATATAAATTGTGCAAGCCTAGTGAGACAAAATGATCGCTAGGACATTTCATTCATCTAACAATGTCCCATACATAGAATAAGCTAGATAGACACATAATTCCACATTTCAATCAATCAACAATTAGCCCTAATTATAGTGAAATCCAATAGTATGCAGCAAACCAAACATAGCATCAAATTTACACAAACATAGCATAGAGAGTATATCCAACCAACATCACATTTGCACATAGGATTCTCCAAGATAGAAATAACCAAAATCCATTCATCAAAATTCATCCATCATCCAAAAATCTCCACTAAAAAATGTGAAATTCTCTAAAGAGAGAGAGATCCCAATCAAGTGATAATACAAATGAATCCAACTAACTCCTATTTATATACCTTTTAGGAGTTCGATTTAGCTAATGAGCCTACATTAGCCCCTAAACATAAAATAATGTGCAAATAACCTAAATTTTGGTGACAAGCCCACAAAACTAGCTCATAAATGAAATAATAAGCCTCTTGGGAGGTCAAATAATAATATGTGCATGTCGTGGGGCCCTCCAAAAGGCCTGATAATGTCCAGAAGTGCCATAATGATGAATAAACTCCTCAAAATGTGATGGACAAGGGGGTGGTCTCTTGTTCTCCAAGTAGTAGACCTATGCTGCTCCCAATGGGTGTGGGGGAACACCAATGAACCCATGTGTTAGGTCCCTATATTACTAGCCTAGTCCCTTATTATGTTAGAGTAGCCCCCCTTATTG
Source organism: Pinus albicaulis (assembly GCA_034641835.2). Taxonomy (NCBI): domain Eukaryota; kingdom Viridiplantae; phylum Streptophyta; class Pinopsida; order Pinales; family Pinaceae; genus Pinus; species Pinus albicaulis. Next base: position 87,234,866 of record CM076572.1, read on the forward strand.
TTATTGTTGTACCCCTGTAACCCCAATATTGTTATTATTGTGCCCTTACATTATTATTGTTAGGTCGGCTAGGATTACATTGTGGCCCTGTGGACTCCTATATATATATATATATATATATAGGAGGTTTTGTCATTTGTATCATCCAAGAATTGTTCATTTATGTAATGTATTGGAGGTTGCCCCCTCGAAATGGCTTATTTCTAAGACGTTGATCTCTCTTTTATTTTATTTTTGGAGCTGGTTTCATAACATTTGGTATCAGAGCTTTGGATTCTAGGGTTTCGCTGCTCCAAATAGGTCATCGTGGATTTTTCATTATAAATTTTTTTTTACAAAGGTTCAGAAGCTGAAATTTTTAGAGTGCGGAGCCGAAATCCTGAGGAACATCGTCACAAAATTTCAGATCTTGGTTCGCAACATTTTCGGAGATATGATCTGTGGAAGTTAGGGCTTTTTGGAGGCTCCTCAATTTAACCTAAACAGGTCATCGTGGAAGTTTCGCTATAAAGTTTTTTCTACGAAGGTTCAAAAGCTGAAATTTTTAGAGTTGGAAGCCGAAATCCTGAGAAACATTGTCACAAAATTTCAGATCTTGGTTCGCAATATTTTCGAAGATATGGTCTGTGGAAGTTAGGTCGTTTTCAGGCTCCCAAATTTCATCTCAAAGAGGTGATCGTAGGAAAATCTTCATAACTCTCTATCTGAGCATCAGATTGGAATTCTGTAAAAAGTGGCCGCAAGCACATAGACTGTAGTTTCCTTTCTATCAATTTCAGAGCCGAAGGAGGAAACAGTGACACGTGGCAAGTCATACAATTTCGCTCTACTGAACCAGTCCATAACTAGGTCATCGTAGGATATTGGGCACAACTTTGTCTTCAAGAATCCAAATCAGGTCAGACCTGTGATATTTGATAGAAGCCTCAGAGAGCTACTATAGGGCCGAATTTCAGATATTGAGGATCTGCAATTATAGAGATAATTCAATTTCAATATCGAGCTCCTCAAAAGCAAGAAAAAGGTGTGTATTTGTTTTTTCGAATTGCATAAGTCTTGTGTGAAAAATCAGTTTGAAGTGATTCCAAAGGCATATTGAAGCATAGATATCAGTATTGGGTTCTAAAATGCCACCTAAAAATAATTCCATACACATTAAGCCCTCAGAAAGCTATACATGACGCCTGAAGAGGAAGAATTGCAATATGAGATATCAAAATTTCGGTACCAAGTGCAACAAATTTTGATCTTACAAAGGGCAACCAAAGATGACATAGATGGTTTAAAAGGAGAAATGGAGGATACGTTGGATGGTTTGAAGGATCAAATAAAATCTAATATGGATGGTAAAGTAGTGGAAGATCACATCAAGCATCAAAAACAAGTTCTCCAACTCTCAAAGGATAACCTAACTTTGGTGCAGAATCAAATGAAACAACAGGAAAATCAACCTCACATTGAAAGATGTTCTGAAGCAGTCACAGAAACAAGAACTCAACAAGTACGATCAATTTCAGAGTATCTCAACAAGTGGAAGAACTTTCCTGTAAAAGATTCCACATGGGAGGATGAGAATTTTATACAGAAGCATCAAGAAATAATCAAGCGTTAAGGACAACATTTGTTTGAAGGGGAGGGGCATGTTAGGTCCCTATATTACTAGTCTAGTCCCTTATTATGTTAGAGTAGCCCCTCTTATTGTTATTGTTGTACCCCTGTAACCCCAATATTTTTATTATTGTGCCCTTACATTATTATTGTTAGGTCGGCTAGGATTACATTGTGGCCCCACTAGGATTACATTGTGGCCCCGTGGACTCCTATATATATAGGAGGTTTTGTCATTTGTATCATCCAATAATTGTTCATTTATGTAATGTATTGGAGGTTTCCCCTGCGAAGTGGCTTATTTCTAAGGCGTTGATCTCTCTTTTCTTCTATTTTTGGAGCTGGTTTCATAACACCATGGGTCTCCATATGAGTCGAAGATGGTTGTAGATCCTTTGCAAGGGCTCAGATGATGGAATGAACGTTGTCATGTCATCGTACAAGTCCTAGGACACCTACCAAGTGTGTGGTGCTCCTGTGGGGCCTGCTGGGTATAGTGTACCAAGTGCATCATCCTCGTCCCAAAAGTGGATCTCTAGTAATCTCTGGACATCGGTGGGGATCCATGGAGTGTTGTTTGTTGTTGTGGAGGCCCATGGCTCTCTACCCACACCCTACATGTGCCAATGTAGCCCTCTGCAAGGTTAGGACCCCATATAGGGAGACCAAACCAAAATGGACACCATCTGCAATCTTGTATAAGATCCATTGCGTCCCCTAGCCTTCTAGTACAACAATCATTAGAGTAATCGTGTAAAAGAGCTTACAAACCATAGACAATAAAATGGGCACTTCATAATGGCATGCCTTTCCGTAGTGGTCTTTGGCATGTGCTAGTGTCTCCAACCTCCAAAGGGGGTTATCCAAGTACCTTATTAGGTTGTTTCTACCCTTAAAGGTGATAATATGTCCAAGGTACATTCCTCAAATGGAGGTGGAAAGTGGCAAAGAAGTGAAATCGAATAGGGAATGAGAGGGGTAGTCTTGGGCCACATATTGGGGCTGAAGGGTAGCTAGAGAAGGAAGCCCACACCTGAGTATATAATGTATAGGAGGGAGAAATCGTGGTAAATGAGGTGTCCCAAACTTGATTTTTCCACCCTTCTTTATATGTCTTTTTCCTTTTATAAATTTTCTTTAATTAACTGCTCGAGGTTCTAAGGACAAGAGCATGATGTGTAAGATATAGCAGTGATTACCCCATTTTAGGTAGGGCGGTTCATTTCCCTCCAGGGTTGGGACAATCATGGGTTCCTGAATGATAAAAGAGGCTCATCTAGGGCCTATGGAACCAGGGTGATGACCATGGGTATGGGGTAGAGCTCATGTATTGGCTTTTTGCCCACGTGCTAATTATTTTTGTCTCGGCCATCTTTTGCATTTTGTGGTACAATTTCCTGTTGAATGTGGTCATTTATGCTTTTACTTTTTCTTTTAGTTGCTTCAACTTCCAAGGCATCATTCTAAGTCTGACCCAAGGTGGGGGCAAGGGAATAGGGAGGTTGACCCTATGTGGACCCAAAGAGGCAATGTGGACCCAAGTGGGAGAAATGATGAATGGGGATATAGTGAGTGGAAAAGGAGTATTATATGTGGATAAAGGAGTGGGACAAAGTCGGGATTTCTCAAGTAGCATCACCCTAGAACCAAATGGTCAATAAAGGAGATCCGACGGGATTAAGATCCAAGGGTAACATCCAAAAGAGATCACGGGGACAGGAACAAATCTAAGCCCACTCTTTCCGCCAAATCCCCTCATCAATCCATGCCCAGAAGTATCCATGATCAATACTCAATTACTAAATGACAAGACATACCTTCAAATTCGGGAGGCCCACCTTCAAACATACGATCAATACAGATGCGTGAGGGACCACATGGCTGACTTAGGTGGCAGAGAAATAGCACAACAAGCTAGATGAAGGCTGCAAGGGGCTGTTGGCTGCCGGTTGATGTCCATCATGGAGAAAAAAACTCTCCTAGGGATATCACGCACGAAGTGGTGGGTCGCAATTGAAAACATATATAATAAAATTCCATGCTCTGGCAAATTTTAATCAAGTTTTATGAATGAAAACAAATTTAATTAGTCAATTCGAGTCGGATCGAATAAATTCACCAATAATACACCAATATAAGTGGATTTATTTGTTGGATCATGGTGTTTGCAGAATTTAAATTTTTTCCTTAAAATTTAGCATACACTTAGCATACACAGTGACTAAGCATAGCATTCAAACTGAAATTTTATTTTATACCAAAGTCCTGAATGCCTCTATTAGAAGGTTACAAAGAAAAAGGTCAGAAAGATGTTCTCTGGAAGAGAAGAATTCTCTTCACAAGCTTTCAATGAAAAATAACATAGCTTTCTTATTATGTCCTTCAGGATCGTGGATGTTTACAAGGTGGGAGATAAGACAGCCCATTGTTTTAAGTTATATTATCTCCAACTATGAGATTTTGAAAGGCTTAATAGCTTCTACTTACTTTTATTGGTGGATATGCAAACAATTTCCTTTTCTAGGAAAGAAATTACTTATTTATGCCTCTTGTATACAATATTACATTGAAAACCCAACATATGCAGACAAACAAAGACGGAACGTTTCTATAAGAGATCAGCAAAGCAGCATATTGCTGTAATCAGTGATATTTGGAACCTGAAATAGAGGAAAATAATACTCACATCATCCTCTACCATGTCAGGATCATTTGAGTTGTCTTCAAGTACTGGTTCAGACGTAACCAAAGGCTCTTTCATTTCAGATGGGCCAACATCCACATTGTATTTATCTGCAAGTCTGTCAAGATCCATTTTATTGCCTGCATCTGTAGACAACGAATTCTTATCAATAACAGAATGGGATGGTTGTTCAAGTGCCATCTGAGAATCTGGAGTTACTTCAGCTAGAACCTCGTTGCCAGTCATACTAAGTTGTGATGATGAATGTAAAGTTTTCATGACTAGGAAACCAGCCTCGGAACTAGTTTTTGGACATCCATCTTCAGGGTCTTCTGGACTTTGGACAGCACCTAAAAGATTAATTGTAGCATCTATGTTTTCCTGTATTGTAGTAACCACTGGTTTCTTAGATGAAGGGAATCCCATTTGGCTGGATGAGCATCCAGGAACAAGATCTTGCCCTTGCTGATCACTCAACTTTGATTCAAAAACATTTGTCATTGTGAGATAATCTGCACTAAAATGGTCATGTGTTACAGAAATAGAGGGTGACGAAACCACTTCCTGTGAGATGTTTCCTTCAACAATATGTCTGTTCTCGCTTTCCTTTTGCATAGGTGAACCAGTTGGAGAGAGCTCTATTGAGCTAGACTTGACCAACTTCATGGATTCTCTATAAGTTATCATCGGCATTTCTTTCAGATGAGGATCTACACATATATCTACAGCTTTAACGTTAGCATTTGCAGATATCCTACCTGAAATATCAGAATCATGGTCTTGCTCTGACGTAAATTTCACCTCATCAATCACAGCTATGGAATTTCCAATTCCACCAGAGTCCACCTTCTTGACAACCATGCAAGGTATTTCTTCAAAGCATGCAGAAATTGTATCTACTGAGTTCTCAGTCAATTTCATAAGATTATCTATTGGATTGTATACATTTTCTTGTGTACTCTGACCACCTATAACAAAGTTCCTTTTCTCACATTTAAAATTGCATGAATCATCATTGACATACATTTCTGATATGTTTTCTTTGTGCTCACTGGAAATAACATGTATATCCAAATTAGAGTCTGGTACAAAATCAGGTGAGTTGTAAACATTTTCTCCTTGCAGTTGATTTGATTGAATTTCAGTTTGATTTCTCTGAGCTGTTATACCTGTCGAAATATTAGAAAACATGTCTGGGTTATTTTTTTCCACTCCGTTGATAGCACAAGGATTGTTTAAGTCTGTCTCATTTCCAACATTTTCTTTTCTCGAAGGCAATTTCTCACCAAGGTCAATAGTCTCCTTCATGTCAATATCATCACAATAATCCTGTGCATTCAAGTCAGTAACATGGGTTATGTCCTTTGATCCTGAAACATTCAAATAAACTCCCACAGCCGATTCACAAGGCAGAGGACCAGCCTGTGATAATTTCTGGGGTTCCTGGGAAGAATGGCATTCTACATGATTCTCCTCTAACTGCTCTCCACTTGAAATAAGATTACCTTTACAATATGATAGTGAGGAATCTGTGCGCTTTACAACCTTTTCACTGTCGCCAATAACATTTTCCCCATCTCCTTTTTCTGTTTCATGGTTATAATCTGAACTGTTACTGGCCAAGTCTCCGATATTTGACTTAAAAGCCCTTGGTCTCTTTAAATGATCATGTCTTCTTCTGCTGACACTGGCTAGAGTTTCTTCCATTTCAATTGAATCTTTTTTAGTTGAATTTCTTGTATTGCCTTTATCAGACATGTCCTTCACTGTTATCTTGCCAGTTGACAGTATGAAAGATGTTTTATCACCACAATCAACAATAGAGTCTAAAGTGTGATTATCACACTCTAGAGCAACATCTGTTTCTGTAGCACCCATGCGCTCAGTTGAGCTACCTATCAAGACTCTGTTTCCATTGTTGTCCACCTGCTGAGCCAAAAAAAAAACATTATAGAAGAAATGAAACAATAATTTCCATACCCTTCTCATTAACATAATATGAAAGCAGTGGAAGCCCTAGTTCTCCAGAAGCACCACATTCAAGAAACAGGAATTCCAACAAAAAGCAAAGTCAGTTTGAAACCATCCAAAATTATTAGAATGCCGCAGGAATTCTCCTGTATTTCCACCAACAAAATCCAATAGTTAAAAAAAGGTTAATAAGCACTCCAAGGAAACATTTTTGAACATAGGCCATTTCAATTTTTTCCATAGTCTAGACACCATTGACAGGAAGTGAACTCATTAACATACCAAATATTATACTCTTTCAGGAATGCATATCTAGAACTGAAAACCAACAACATATATCATATTCTTTGGAGATGAAGGGGTCAAGGATTTGTCAAAACCTATGTTACAGGAAGCAAATATGCAGCAGGCAGTTCAAGCCAAGAAATGTTTCCAGGATGAGAAGTATCCCAAAATTGTTCCCAGGACAGAAAGCACCCAGGAAATGACAGGAAACGGCTTCCTGATGTTTCTGGTAATCAGGAAACATCCGGGAAGGGTTTCCCAACATTTCTCATGTGTCCTGATTTTTTGAAACATTTCTCACCTGAAATGACTGGAAACACCTCACCTTTTCTTTTCTTTTGTGTTCACATCGCAAGGGCTGAGGGCCCATTGCCAACTATTATGAACCACAAAAACAGCCAATAATCACTAAATTCAAGGAACTTATTCTCCCAGTTTTCAAAGCAATCTTTTTAATTTGCTGCTTCATAGTGTCAAAGACAAATTTTTCCTTGCATGGCTGGAATTTGTCTCCATATATCTGAAATTTTGCCTACAATTTGTTTTCTACTCAGCCGTGTATTCGCTTTTCTGGCTAGTATAGAATCTAAGGCAAAAAAACCACGAATTCTTGGTTCTCTCACATTAGCTGGAATGTCTTCAAATGAAGCAATTTTTTAACAAATTTTATTATGTTGAATAATTTAGGGCAAAATTCAATACAACAGTTTTTTTCTTCCTTTGCAAGAAGCTGGAATGTATACTATTTCCATACTAGCTGGGCTACAACAAATTTCTGGTTTTCTTCCCTCTACTATGTATGGGCCATAATTTTCTGTAATTTGGCCTATTTTATATATTTTTTATATGTTTTCAAATATTTATTTTTTCAGAATTTCAGCAAATACAATGGCCGATAATACAATGGAGAAAAGAGAATAATAGTTCAATGATTATTAATCATTGATGTAATGTCATAATACATAGAAAAGGAGAGGGATGTGCGTTATGGTGAGTTAACATCCACGGAATTCCGGCTAATCACATAACTTCAATCTTATTTAAAATCACATTTATATTATGACCTCTTCATACATTTATTACATAAAGTGACACTGTGACAAAGGCACAAAATGTCCAAAAGCTTCCAAGTACTAAATATAACCGTTACATTAGTTTCTATTTTTTTTATTATTCAATACCCACATTTTTACATCTTTCCTGAAGTTTCCCAGTGAGTACGATGACTTTTTCATATGTTCTGTGCTCCCCAGAAATAACAACTTACAGTCATCATAGTTAATATAACCTTTACAATATTTGCAAACATTTTTTAACTATTCAATACCCCCATTTTTCCATGTTTCCTAAAATTTTCCAGTGTGTATGATGACACTTTCTGATATGTTTTGTGCTCATCAGAAATAACTACTCACAGTCCTTTTAAAGACAGTGCATACTGTGTTTCATGATTCACCCACAGCTCTCTACTTAACTGCCGCTGCACTTACACTAAAGCTCCCTCCTCCTAACTGTGCCTCCACTTCAAGGCTACAATCTGCACAGGAATCAAGGCAAAAGTGATCCACTGAAGCATGCTAAACTGCAGAAGCAGATTCAACACTGTAGCAACCAGGAAAGCTAACAGATAGCATCCAAACACTTGCAGCACCGTCAACAAAACAGTCAGCTTGTGTGAATCGTCATGAGAACTACAATCAGCACAGTTCATGCAGTCAACGGATTTGTAGGCTGCACAAAGAATGTGAACAAGTTGTCAAGAGAAGCCACGAGTAAAGAATACTAACCACCAGGAACAGAGACATTGTGCATTGGGGTGTATTGACATAAATATTCAAGAATGCAACGGGTCCCCTATTCAATCATAGTGGGGAGATGCATCGAAAAGTGGACCTTCACAACCAAGGTTGCATAAAGCAGGAGTGTTTTTGAGAAGCGAAGCATTGGAAGCATCGTTTTCCAAAAATATTGGAAGCAAAGGATCCTGCATATATATATATATATATATATTCAACAAAAACATCCAGGTTGCCATATTAGTTGCAGAATAAATGAAAACATGCATATTTGTACAGAAATCAAGATGTCTATAACACATTAAAGATTAATTATTTGAGCATCAACCATCTAGAATCTAGATTCTATCAATTACAAACAAACATACAAATTTTCAAGTCATATAATAGGAAGTAGACCATTAACTTATAGAATGAAATAGGTTACCTAACAATTGTCAACAATAACATGACCATATAGTTATGTTTACAAAAGAGGCCATCTACACACCGAAATATGAAGACCAAAAGGTCCAAAACTAAACTGAGCTACTTGCTACACACCTCTCTACAGAAGAAGTGTTCACCAATTGTGAAAACACCCATGTTGCCAAATGTTGTAGCTGGGAGATGCATCGAAAAGTAGACTTTCACAACCAAGGTTGCATAAAGCGAGAGTGTTTTCGAGAAGAAAAGCATCGGGAGCATCATTTTCGAAAAATCCTCGGAAGCAAACCATGTGTATATATATATTCAACAAAAACATCCAAGTTGCCAAACTAGTTGCAGAATATATGAAAACGTTCATATTTGTACAGAAATCAAGATAGAAATGGCGTCCATAGCACATTAATGATTAATTATTTGAGCATCAACCCTCTGGAATCTAGATTCTATCAATTACAAACAAACATACAAATTTTTAAGTCATATAATAGAATTTCTCCAAACGCTTTCCGGGTCTTGGAGATCTCATGTGTCTTAGCCCCTCCACAAAGTTTTGGAACTACAGCACACGTGATGCCAATTTGGAGGCTTGATTGGGTGATCATAAGCCTTCATTGATGCAGATCTTGCAGTGTAGTATTGGGTGCAATTGATTTGGTGGAGGGTAGTGTGTTAGCTACCCAAAGTAGCCATAGACAAGCTATCTTGAAGTGGCGAAGAGGAGCTGAAGGTTAGGTGAAGATTGGTGCCGAAGTGCAGTGCCTTGATGGACAAGCTAGCTTGCTAGATTAGAGCTCGGGATTAGGCCTACCCAGAGAGCAGATTAGATCAGCCCGTGTACATGCTACAAAAGTGACTTGTAGCAGTGATAGGTGGCGGCCCTCCTGGAGTCTCGATGTGTTGTCCTTTGAAGGACTAAGGGGCAGCTAGTGAGCAGTACGAAAGCGAAGGACCGGCAGGACAAGATACGACATCGAAGATGCAACGAAATTTTTCATTGTATCTTGTTGTAACAACTCCCACTAACCAAAAAAAAAAAAATCTATAATACTATTTCTGGTCACGATGATTGTTCTGTTCCAACATACTTGTCATTTTACTTTAATAATGACAATGTCAACCACAAAGTTTGTCTTTGTTTTATTTTTATCATCCTCAAACTCTGTCTTATAATTTATTCCTTATGTTGATTTATACAACGCATTCATTACAATGAATTCTTAAGAGCCCTATTTTTTTTTCCAAAAAGGGATTCTCTTAATTAGATTATTGTACATAATTGCCATATGTATATTATCCCCATTTCAATTTCCTTGTTATTATTATTCCCCTTCACAATGTTATAACTTACCCTTGTTATAACCTTATAACAGATCTACATACTTTGTTTTATTTAACTCATAACTATTATTCAAATCATGTAATTAAACTTACCATTCCTTCGTTGGTAGCATAAAAACCTTCTACACGTTATCACATGAACCATACAATGGAGGAATATATATTAATTACATATAATGCATATAACTCAACATAGTGTTAGATACATAATACATATAACTCAACGTATTGTTAAATACATATAATTCCACGTATTATTAACTATTGAAAACCCATCATATTTCTCCAATCAATTTATCATAGTTTAATAGTTATTTTTAATTTGTTTGCATAACCTTGATAGTTCGATTTATGAACGATGGGATTGTACCCATATTGTATTAACTATCTCTCTGTACCTTATTGTTTTGTTTCAAGAAACCATTTAATGATAATACGTTGTCACCTGAATATCACATGGTCTATGTCCTGTTAGAGGACACCTGTAGGATGGATATTGTCTTTCAGGAACGGTTGAGATTGATCCATAACCCTAAGGCATTGAATGTCTTGCGTTTTTGGGTTTTCCCTGTTTCAATTCTTAATTGGGATCTTCGTTTACTTCTTATACTTCTTAGTATTAGAATTTCCATTTAATTTTAAATGTTATATGTAACATTCATTTTGTTTATTCCACCATGTACTCACTCTTCTATTTCCTGTGTGTAAAAGAAGAATGACACAATTATATAGGTTACTGGTTATATATACATAATTAATAATTGTTTCACTGCTATTCAAATTAACTCTGTATAATAGCATTTTGACTATATTAATATAGTCCCACTTCTGAAATTAATTTATCTCTAATTACATTTCAGATCTTTATTTATATCATAATACTCTGTACATTTAGAGTGAATGAATTTAAAACTAATACTTCCAGAATTTAATTATGAAAAATTAATTTATAATAATTTTCCATCTGGAACTAATTTGGGAATCCTCTTCCCAAATTATCATGGTCTTTCGCAACTCTGTATAATACTAATCCGCTTCAGGATACCTCTTCCCTCAGGTCAGTATTGAGATTTTCCCATTTTTGTATTAATTACTATCACATTTTTAAATATGTTCTTTTTGTCCACTTCTCCTTACAATTTCTTTTATTGTAGGTACAGGAAGAACACTTCAATACTGAAGATAATTTCACAAGTATTATTATTTTATTTGCATTTTCTAAGTTTTTCCTTTTCGTTTTCGTCATTAAAATTTTCTAACTTTGACTGCATTGTTTGTTTCAGGTTTGTCTTATTGTTTTCATTCTCTGATAAGATTCCTTGAAATCAACAGTGAGAATCCCTGACTATCAATTTCATCTTATTTTAGGTCGGTCATCAAAGAAATGGAGGTTCTTCCACCATTTTATCCACTCTGCATAATTCATCTTTCATACATTGTATATTGAATTTAGATGATGACCCTTATGAAATTGTAAACAAACTTTTGTATAATAGATTTATTATTTAAGGTTGATAGTATTATTTCATCTTAAACTCCACTAGAGTATTTTATTGAAAATGATTGACACATGTACAGAAGTATTATAATACAGCTACTTACTTTTTTCTATATTACAATTTTGCATAGATGACTACATATATATGTTTGTTTCTATTTTCAATCTGAATTGTATATTCATAATTTAGATGTGTATTATAAAACTTGTTGTATACCTAGAGTCCATTCTGTTTATAATTTCATATCTATTGATAATTTTCTGTTATTACTATAGCTGAAATATATTTACATTCATAGTACATGTACTGTAAATTTTGCAGTGAAATTTCAGATATTTAGTTTGGACTTAAACAACAGATTTAGACCCTGAAAAAGGGTTTAGAGATTTTGTATGTTTGTCCCAAATTTCTAATAAATCTAAGTAACAACACAGAAGTATTAATTGTATTCATCTATAGTTAATCTCTGTCAAATACATATGACACTTAAATTTTCTGAAACTAAACACTGTAGAATACACATAATTTCTATAATTTAATCTACGTAAATTCAATTCAGAATTTATAAAATAATAGTTTTTCTACATTCCATTCCAGAATTAGACAACTAATAACAGCAGCATAAAACATAAAAATTTCACAGAATGTGCATACCACTATTATAAATACTATTTGCTCCCAACCTTCAACTTATTCCACAGCTCTCCCCCAAATATAGACCAATTCTTCCTTATTAGTGTAGACAACCCCTTTGTCATACTAGGAATAATTTATTTAAGCTTGCTTTCCCTCAGCCTGTTTCCATAACTGCGTCCAGTTATTTTGGGATGTTGTTCCCTTAGCCTAGGCTTTGCTTTTGTTTTTTCCACAAAAACTTCTTTTAAAACTAGTTTTTCCTCTTTCTAGTTTTATTCTTACCTCTTCTCGGTAACTTTCCACTTTACTGAGCTTTTTATTAGATTTTTTTCTCCCATCTAATAATTTTAATTTTATTTTATTTTTCTCTAAAGATTTCTGGAAAATTTTGGGAAAGTCTTAAGATTCTAGTCCATCCTCATGAATTTGAATTCCTTGTCTCAAATTTACTCTAGTCTTTACACAATAATAAAAATTCACATTCATTTATTAATTTCGAAAATAATGTGTCCACACATAGTTTTTCCTTAGGTCCACTTGACCTTTACGTTTATTTTTTTTTTATTTTCTAACCGTGGTGAATCGGTAACTCTTTAGACTAATCTAAGGGAGGTCCCAGGTTTATTAACTATCTATAAAAGCTGAAAAAATAGGGATATTACACTTGTATACCATAGACTATGTATTATTCAAAATTGGTTTAATATAACGAAGATTGGGTTGTACATTATTGTACAATTTTGTTAAAAATTGTCTATCTTGTGCATATGTGATTTATTGCTTTATATTTTTTGTTGTGCAAAGTAGTTCTGGTTGAGATTCTTGGTTTGGTCATGTCAGTGATTTTAAGACTCTAACCTAGACTCAAGATCATGGAAATCCAACATGGTTTCAGAGCATATATGACCTACTTTGGAAGTCAGTGAATCAGAGTTGTGCGCAGCGAAGTACAGCGTGAGAGGGAGTTGGTCACAATCTAGGTGACAATGTCAAAGTTGCAGGCAGGACTCTGGTATGAGGACAAGTTGGAGGGGTTTTCCAACTATAGTCCTTGGAAGGAAAGGATCAGGTTGGTCTTGCAGGTCAACAAGATCTAGGATTTTGCCGAGAAAGCCATCAAGAAGCCAGTCGACCCTAAGGAGCTGGAAATGTATGAAGATTTGGATACGAACGCGAGATTGATCATCCTAGATGGTGTGAAGGGTGCCCTAATACCTCATTTGTCTAGAAAGAACATCGCACATGAGATGTCGATGGCTCTTCAGAATTTGTTCCAGAATAAGAACGAGAACCAGATACTGGTATTGGAGGATAAATTGAAGTTCACCAAGATGATAAAGAATAAAGGAGTGACTTCGTATCTGACGAGATTTTCTCAGGTCAGAGGTGAGCTTGTTGTCGTCGGTGTGAAAATTTCAAATGGAAATATGGTGAAGATTTCCTCGAAAGGGTTCACCGAGGAATGGAAGCCCTTCATCAAAGGGATCGTTGCCAGAGAGAAATTGCCAAACAGGAATAGGCTGTGAGACGACTTCATTCAAGAAGAGTTGTGAGACGAAGATCTTCATCCAACGAAGAGGGCAGATGAGGATGTAGCACTTGCAGCGCGAATGAAGGGTAAGCAGAAGAAGGACTTTAGTAAAGTCAAGTGTTTCAACAGTGGCGAGATGGGTCATTTTTCGTCAAGATGTCTGATTAAGAAGAAGGGAGATGACGAGAAGAGGAAAGGAAGGCAGGTCGCTGGTGTTGCCACTTTAGCTGAGATAGATGATCTCTCCAAGAGTTTGGAGGAGGAATTTTTTATGATCTCTCATTTCTCGCAGGGTAATATCAAGGAGGATGCATGGTATGTGGACAGTGGTGCAACAAAACATATGACAGGGTCACAAGAGGTTTTTGAAACTCTAGCTAAACGAGACTCGATGTTGCATATGGTGTTGAGCGACAAGGGTCAGTCGGAAATCTGAGGATCAGGAGTTGTGCCATTCAGGATGGAGACAAAACAAATGATGCGGGTCCAGGATGTATTGTTTGTACCAAGACTTAGATATAGTGTGATTTCCCTCTAGATGATCAAGAAGAAGGGGTTTGAGGTCTTGTTCCAGGATGGGAAGGCAAGACTCAGGCCTAGAGGCTCTAGCTCCGCTGGTATCGTGCTTGGAGTTAGAGAGCATGGTCTATATAAGTTGACGCGCAAGCCTATGGATCATGAGAAGCAGGTGGAGCAAGTACAAGTTCCGAAGGAGCAAGTACAAGTGCATGCTTCAAAGGGGCACGTACAAGTTCCAGCGAAGAAGGTCCATTTTCCAAAGGCTCAGAGGGAGTTGAATTCTAGTAGGAGCTTGTAGGTTCAGAGGGAGACTTTGCAGCCCAAGAAGAGCCCGTGGTCGATGGGCAGCAAGGGTGCTTCCACATCTACCATGAAGGAAACATGGAGAGATTGGAAAGCGATACAGGAAAAGAAGAAGAAGCAGGATGCTTCCAGTAGTGACAATGACACTTTCGAGAGAGACGTAGTTCACAGAACAGGGATTGTTGCAATGGTGAGCACCAAGAGTTGGGCGAGTGTTGCAAGTAGTGACGATGATGATGAGTTACTTCCTAGTCTTGGAAGTACCTCCCTTGCTAAGAGGGAGTGTTGATTTTTGAGTAGTTTGGGAGATACTCCAAGCCCTAGGGTTCAGGGTTTGGAGGGAAAAGTGCCATAAGGGTCACTTGTGGGCTTGGAACCCAAGGATGGGGTTTTGTAGCAAATCATGTTTTGGGCACTTCCATGAGCACATTTCTACATGTCATGGATGAGAATGATAGCTCTCAGCGAGACGAATCTAACGCAATGAGAATCGTCCGATTCTGAGTTGTAGAAGTGGAGATATGAATTTTTGAAGTTATTTTTGGGGTTGACACCATAAGTGTCAAGGTTGGCCTAAGGTGTTTTTAGGCTCATGACAGTTGGCAGCCCCTTGCGATGACGTTTTGGAGCCCTTCATTTATGATATAAATAGAAGGTGAGTGGGAGCGCTTTAGATCATCCAAAAGTGCAACAAAATACAAGAGAACAGCTCGTGGAGGAGAGGAATACTTTTGATTTGGGCCGCAGCAAGGAAGGCAAGTCCAACGAGGAGTTCAGAGACTGTTTGAAGGGTTTTTTGTTAAAATTGGACAACTAGGTCCAAACTCCGAGTTGTGCTGCTTAGATGACAATCCCAATATTTTTATTGGATTCCTCTTTCGGAGAGGTGTAAGATTGATCTAAAGATCATCTCGATCCGATGAGTAGAACATGGACTTTGAATTTATTCCACTTATGTGCTAGGTCAGCTTGGAATATAATATAGACTTAAATGTCTTAAAGAGCGTGTCACACACCCCCAAAGATGCCTATATATTGGAGAGACTTGGAGATCATTATATACACATTGAGTGGAGGATTTTCTTCTCTCTTGATGGCGATGGGGCTGCGTTCTTGGTGTTGCGTATTTATGGAGTGTTCTTTGTTTGGGTTGTTCTAGGGTTATGTGTGACACACTTGGCTGAATGACCTATTGGAGACTTTGCTGGTAGAAGCATCCTGCTAATCACCGTAACGCCACCATTCACTATCTCTGTTTCGGCTTGTCTTCCATCGATCTATTAGTATGTTCTATCTGCTTCAGTGTTGTGTGGCCTAATCTGAAATGGCATAGAACATGTTCTAAAATTAACATGGTTTCAGAGCTTTACGAGGAAGACAATGCCCAAATTGGTTAAAAGCAATCTCTGATCTATTGATCCATCAAGTGCATCTCATCCGGCTGAACAAGGAGGCTTGGAACAGCTTGAGGGAGTCTGCCCTAGATAGCGTGGAAGGAGTTGTAGGTGACAGCATATGGTTGAGGCATGTTTGTGGGCAAAACAGATCCGAGAAGGGTTGTTTTAAAGGGCCAATTTGCTGGGCTAGTTGGCTGAGGTGCATATATACAAAACACTGCCATGTGTGGGTAGCTGGAACATTGAAATGTTTGCGGCCTTGTTTGAAGGCCAAACCAAAGTTTCAGGAGGCTGTTTTTAGGGTTGTTTGAAGTCTATTCTGAGTAACCGAGTGCAGGAAGAGAGGTCGAGGTTCCTGTGGAAGAAGACTGCAGGAGATGGGCTACCACAAAGGTTTCATGGTGCCTTCCAGCAGTTGGTTGTGTGGATGTTTCACCTAGCAGCAAGGCTGAGTAACAGTGGATGATTTGAGGATTGTTTGGGCATGTTTTGGGTCCGGTTCTGAAGTTTTTTTGTGGGCAAATCATTTGTAATAAGGCCGCAGTCCTGTACTGAAGCCAGAAGGAGGGTCGAGCCCTAGATCTCTGTTTGTGAAGGGTCGTGAGTCTGAACAGAGGGCTGGAAGTAGCCCTACCTGCCAAAGAATTATAGAGAAGACTCATAAGGAGGTAGCCGCAGTTTTAGAAGAATACTTCAGCAGAAGATTAGGGATGGAGATGATTGATGATTAGCCCTAACCAGACCGAGTTCAATAACAGAAGGAGAAAACTGGATAGTGATTTTGCCATCCTCATCTTCAGTAAAGAAGGATGCATAGAGGTAAGGAGAAAGTTATTTTGGATTATGTTACAACATATTGTTGTGATAGGCCGCAGGCCTCATCAACCTCAAATAAGGGCAGCGTGGGAGTGTTTGGGGCTACAAATTGCCCAGAACTTCAGCCCTTGGGACCAGCAAAGGGCAGCGTAGAGTATGCCTAAAAGAGGTCGAGTTTGCTGAAGATACAGCAGACTGTTAAGGGTTGTGTGCAGGGCTAGTCACTTGAGTTCAGGGACAGCATTACGCTACAGATTGGTGACTGTTTTGAAGGGTTGGAAGCTACAGGATAACTGTGGTGCTAGGCCGCAGGGCATAGCACACAGCTGGGCCAAAATTAGAGGGTTGTCAAGGGTGGACAGCAACCTAAGGAGGCAGTGTGGCATTAGAGGAACCCTTCCAAGGTGAACCGCAACCCTAGAAGGGCTTGTTTGCTGACTGTGTGGTGAAACTAGGGTTGTTGTACGTGCCCTAACCAGCAGTGCAGTGAACTAACAGTGCAAACAGTATTACATCAGTGTCTTGTGGAGGTTTGTTGGGTCCATGTTTTGTGGACCAGTGTTTGGATCATGTGCTTGTCATCTTTATGATGTGCTAAGGTGACAAGGTGCCTTAGACTTGTTGTCATAAAGGACCTTGTACAACAAAAGGTGGGCACACTTGGAAATTCATGATTCTGATGAGGGCAGCCGGACTGGAGATGAGGGCAAACGTATGTTGCTGTATTAGGGAGCTGCTGGCACAAAGGACAGTCCATGTTTTGACAAGATCAAATATGTAGATTGCACGAATTGTATGTTTAGCAAAGCTCAAACCAAAAAACAGAACTTGTCATGCAAGCTTCAACAGTTCAGGAGCTGTTTGGAAAGTATTGTCTAGTCAACAAGGCATCATATCAAAATGACATAGAAGGCTTAATGGCCTGGGAATTATATGTACTAAGAACTGAATGATGCCCCAACTGAGGGTCTCCTATGTGTAAAGGAAGCTAGAAAAGCTCTATCCCTAAGTGGCCCAGATCTGTGCATAAACAAAAGAACACATGTAACATGTATTGATGACTTGAGGGGCAGTGCAGTGCCTCTTCTTACAGTATTATGATACTGTCACAGTTGACTAGTGACAGTGGTTGTGAACTAGTAGATACCTGAACTTAATCTAATGGCAGTGACCTTAGAAAGTGTCTTGTCCAGATTTATCCTATTGGATGATTGAGGCAGAAACATTGATGAGAAGGAGTACCATTATGACTGTGCTGGATCTGCATGGACTGACATAAAGAAAGGACTACTCTGTGATTGGAACATCTGTATGATCGGTTCCTAGATCTGTGCAATTTAGAAGACAAATTGCAGATTTGAGATCTGAAGAATTGTAGCCTTAGATCAGTCAACTATTAAACTATAGTTGGGCAGATATGTAAATAAGAAGCAGTTGAAGATGAAACACCAGATGTGGTAGATGAAGCCCTCTTGTGCAGAATCATGAGAGAAGGAATCATGATTAGATCCCTAATTCTGTGGATTGTTGTAAAGAAAATCTTAGAGGGCTGGTTAAGGAAGCTACAGCAGATCTCCACAGAACATCAGCTAATTGTTGTAAGCTTGAAATCTTCAATTTTGTTAATGATGAAGAAAACAGTAATGGCAGTTCAGAAGTTATCTCTGTATCCACTATTTTTAGGAGCTAAATCTGTGATTCTATGTCACTGTCATTATGACAGTGACATAGACAGACACCCATGTTTACGAGATTCATATTTGCAGTTACAGCGTAATAATAAACTTGAAGTGTGAACTGAGAAGTTTTTGCAGCCTTCAGTCACGTTGTTGGAGTCTTGAACCATGATCAACAAAGCCTGTTTGGATGGCCTTGACCGTGGGAGAATAAGACCCCTTTTCCAAGTTGGTGTCTGGGATGCCCTCATTTAAAATAAATGTCTTATCTCGAGAGAGAGAAGCTGGCATTAAGAGGGAGAATACATTTGTATATGCTCCTGAGCTAATATCATTGTTGAACGAAAGAAGATCCTCATGGCTCAAAGTCATATGGCTTCAGAGGGGGAATTTCCGGAAGAAAACTGAGAAGCCATATAAATACCAGGGGTATCTAGCTACCATGAGTATAATATGAGCCTGGATCATTTGCAGAAACTAGAAAGCACCAAATTCTGTATGGATGCGAGGGTGATGTAAAGGATATGGTTCCCAGACCACCAATCAAAGCTGGTGTCACCTCGATTTAAGATCAGCATGGATCTAATCGGAAAATGTGTTGCCTGAAGGCACTGATTATTATTGCACCTATAATCTATTATTTCCCTTGCTGATATAGATGGATGTAAAGACTTTTTTTGTGGCATGGTGCGATAAAGGAAGAGGTGTGTGTGGAGCAACCTCTGGGATTCAAAGTCCAAGATCGGGACACCCATGTTTGCAGGTTGAAGAAAGCCCTCTATGGGTTGAAACAAGCACCCAGAGCTTGGTACGAGAGGATAGATAGCTACCTGATGAAGTTGGGTTTCACTCATAGTAATGTTGATCCGAACCTTTACTTCAAGGTTGATAGAGAGAAGCCTCTCATTCTAGTGTTGTATTTGAATTTTGAACGACCTCTTCCTGACAGGTGCTGACCCTCTCATTTATCAATGCAAGAGGGAGCTCGCTGCTGAATTCGAAAGGAAGGACCTAGGACTGATGCATTACTTCCTAGACCTGGAGGTCTGGCAAAGACCTAGCGAGATTTTCCTTTCTCAAGGAAAATACATTTTCAAGCTTCTGGTAAGATCTGATATGGTGGACTGTAAGTCTATGTCGACTCTGATAAAGCTCAACGTTAAGAAGTTGAGTGGCAGCACTGTTGGGCCCGTGTTAGCAAATCCTACTGAGTATCGTCAACTCGTAGGGGCTCTAGTGTTCTTAGTGAACACCCGTCCAGACATATGCTGTGTAGTGAACACCTTGAGTCAACACATGGTTGATCATAACATTCACTGGGTTGGTGCAAAGAAACTCTTGAGATATCTCTATGGCACGATAGACCATGGGCTGAGTTACACTACCGGGAGCATGACACTCCTTGATATACTGATGCCAATTGGGCTGACAATGTGGTGGATCGTAAGAGCACATCTGGATGATACTTCACAAGTAGATCTGCTTCGAGCAGGAAACGGAAGTCGATAGCCTTGAGCACCGCTAAGGTCGAATACATTTGCAGCATCTATGACCCGTTGTGAAGTCACTTGGCTGCGAAAGCTCTTCAGTGAGTTGTTCAAGTATGTGCTAGATGCCACCGTTATCCTTTGTGATAACCAGAGGGGGATTCATTTTTCATAGAATCCCAGGTTCCACGATTGATTCAAGCATGTTGATGGTTGGTACCACTTTATCCGAGATATGGTACAGCGAGGCGCCGTAAGGCTCGATCATAAAGGAACTCATGAGCAGGTCGTAGATATTCTCACAATGCCCTTGGGGAAGGTCATGTTCCTAACCTTCCGTGAGAATCTTGGAATCATGGAACGACCCTGTTCTGAGAAACCTGTTGGACGATGAGCTCTGGGAGCTCCAAGGGGGTTTTTGGGGATAGCTTTGGTGCTATAAGCAACCACAGGGCTAGGCTTGCCGAACCTAGTTGGTGTGCTTCTACCCCACCGTGATGATATTGAGATGGTTTACCCGATCTGTGCCCCGTATGCATCCTACCCATGGAGTTTCAGACTCATGGGAAGTACCTCTCATTTGGCCAATGAGGTGGGAAATGTGAATAGAGACCATAGCAAGACCGATGGACGCATCGGAGATTGTCGTACTCCCTATGTCTAGGATGGCACGTGTCCAACCACTTGATCTGGGATCAAGTATTAGCGAGGTTTCGAACCTCCAACTGACTTCGAGTCAGTGAAACTAACTTCGGGTTAGTCTATGACTCTCTTAAGTCCTAGTGAGGTTTTGGACCTCCAACCGACTTCTGGTCAGGGAAACCAACTTCGGGTTGGTATGAGACTCTTTGTGAGTCCTATAGAGGTTTCGGACCTCTGTGCTAAATCTGTCAACCGGTTATGATGTCTTTGTGACTGACCCACTTTTGTTCTGAAATAAAGAGGCCAGCAAAGCAAATTACGGCGGGATGATGCACGATGTTTGGATTGCACTAGTGGACGGAGTTCTCCCTAGTTGAGAGGGAGTGTTAAAATTGGACAACTAGGTCCAAACTCTGGGTTGTGTTGCTTAGATGACGATCCCAATATTTTTATTGGATTCCTCTTTCGGAGAGGTGTAAGATTGATCTAAAGATCATCTCGATCAGATGAGAAGAACATGGACTTTGAATTTATTCCACTTATGTGATAGGTCGGCCCGGAATATAATATAGACTTAAATGTCTTAAAGAGCATATCACACACCCCCAAAGATGCCTATATATTGGAGAGACTTGGAGCTCATTATATACACATTGAGTGGAGGATTTTCTTCTCTCTTGACGGCGATGGGGTTGCGTTCCTGTTGTTGCGTATTTATGGAGTGTTCTTTGTTTGAGTTGTTTTGGAGTTATGTGTGACATGCTTGGCTGAATGACCTATTGGAGAATTTACTGGTAAAAGCATCCTGCTGATCACCGTAACGCCACCATTCATTATCTCTGTTTTGACTTGTCTTCCATCAATCTATTAGTATGTTCTATCTGCTTCAGTATTGTGTGCCCTAATCTGAAATGGCATAGAACATGTTCTAAAATTAACATTTTTCAAGGGTCCGAAGTGCTAGAAAAGGGGCCAAGTTCCCTTGTTGTGACACTGCAGCCTCTGGGACTGTTTTGAGGGCAGAGGAAAGGGTGCAGACCCTTGAGAAGGGCAGTCGCATACAGAAAGAGGCTTGTTGTAGCAAGCCGCAGAAAGTTAAAGGTAGGTCAAGGGTTGTTTGAGGGTTGGGACAGCCCAAACTTGGAGCAGACCTCCTTGGCCTCTCAAGAAAAGGGCAGCTGCATACTTTGGTACAAATATGGGCAGAGAAACAAGGCTGGAAAAGGGACTGATTTGTGCCCTAACTAGGCCTAGTTGCAGCATATGTAGCAGACCTCAAAACAGTGAGTTAAGGTGCATCTTGTAGGTGTTAGATCTGAGATTTTTGGATCGGTTTTGGATCTGATTGTTGGGCAGCTTGTAGGAGCCAATTTGGAGGCTTGATTGGGTGATCATAAGCCTTCATCGGTGAAGATATTTCAGTGTAGTATTGGGTGCCATTGATCTGGTGGAGGGCAGTGTGTTGGCTACCCAAAGTAGCCCTAGACAAGCTATCTTGAAGTGACGAAGAGGAGCTGAAGGTTGGGTGAAGATTGGTGCCGAAGTGCAGTGCCTTGATGGACAAAGGTGACTGTTACCCTGGATATTGGAGCTCGAAATTAGGCCTACCCGGAGAGCAAATTGGATCAGCCCATGTACATGCTACAGAAGTGACGTGTAGCAGTGTTAGGTGGCGGCACTCCTGGAGTCTCGATGTGTTGTCATTTGAAGGACTAACGCGCAGCTAGTGAGCAGTACGGAAGCGAAGGACCGGCAGGACAAGAAACGACATCAAAGTTGCGGCGAAGTTTGTCATTGAATCTTGTATACCATAGACTGTTTATTCTTCAGATTTGGTTTAATATAACGAATATTGGGTTGTAAACTTGTACATTATTGTAAAATTTTGTTAAAAATGGTCTATCTTGTGCATATGTGATTTATTTCTTTATATTTTCCGCTGTGCAAAGTAGATTGGGTTGAACATTATTGTAAAATTTTGTTAAAAATGGTCTACCTTGTGCATATGTGATTTATTACTTTATACTTTCCGCTGTGCAAAATAGTTCTAGTCGAGATTCTCAGTTTGGTAGCGTGAGTGATTTTAAGACTCTAACCTACACCCAAGATCGTGGAAATTCAACATTTTTCTCTTGGGATGCTGTGTGAAATTGTGTTGAATGGAAATGAAATATTACTGCTGTAATTTAATATTTTAAATCAACCTCAAAGAAATAGATCCAAGTAAGATAAAGATTGAGGTTAAATTTCTAAAAGTGGCCTTTTGAATAAATTCCACACCCCCTAGAGTGGAATGTCCTAGGGTAATTTTTTTGCCCTAGGGCTTCTTCTTCAAGCTGGTGTTTCCAACAGAAAATCAACAGAAATTTATTCATCCATACAATAGCAGATATTCCTTCCAATAATTTTTACAAGTCATTCAACAGTAACAGTAGACATCCATGAATAATATGTTCAACAATAAGATGATATTCCTCAATTCCACAATAAACAGGACTGACCATCCAACAAACCACGAATTTACACAGCCAATACTTCAATTCAATATTGTTTGCAAGTATAAATAATCGGATCTGCTGCTAAACCAATTTGAGTGAGTTCTATTAATAGCTAATTTACCCTACTCTCCTACACAGAACCTGGACTGTCCTATCTTGCTATGCTGGCCTGAGAGACTGAGCACAGTTAGCATGGTTGTCCTCCTGGTGTACCCACAGCTCGGATTATTGGCTCCATCCTCGGAACATCTTTGAGACAGCTCGCACTAGGTTTGTATGTCTCTGTTAGTAGCTCAGTAGTCGCTCTGTAACAATTTGTAGCCCTAGGAGGGCTGAATGCCAGATCTCTACTTCTGTAACAGTCTGATCCCCTTCCTTTTGCCTTTGTTACCTCAGACTGGTGTCCTCCTGTGGTAGACCACAGCCCTAGAAGGGTCGAAACTCCTAAACAGTGCGGACTCCATCGTTGTCTCAGAAACCTCTGAATTGCCACCGAAACCCTTAGGCTGAGCATAAACCCTCAATCTGCACCAAGTAATTAATCAAGGTTTTTCCCTAACACGGATTTTTCGCTGCTCCTTGGACAGAATGGTTTGATCCAAGGTTGCGGGGAGCGATGCCCCCCTCAAATCCCGCTCTTGAGGCGCACTCCACTCGGAAGCACTAGGGGAGCAACCCTGGGAGCACGCTCCCGATTCGCTCCTGTTTGGAAGCGAATTTTGGGAGGATGCTCCCGCCAAAAAAAAATCGCTCCCTCCCAAGTTCTTTCACAGGTGGTTAATATTCTCAAACCAAGCAATGTTGGCAATCAATGGTAATGTTAAATTCTTAAAGTAAAAGTGACAATATCCTTTTACTTAAATTTTTAACATTACCATGAAATGACTCAAGCTGTTTGAGAGTGGTTTCGACTTCATTGGATTTCATATGGAGAAACTAGATTTTTAGATATCACTCAAAATCCAACAGGCTTAATGGTTTTCAAGATTTCAAGATTTAGGGGATTGCAATGTTTCATATTGATTATGTCATGCGTGAGGGTATGAGATTGGCATTTGATCAAGAGCATGAAGCCCTTTAAATACTTTGATGTTCGTGTCATTGATTGTTGAACTTCGGTGATGTTGGTGATATTGCTTGTTCAACTCCTCAACCATGGCCTTAACTATAATGTACCCTTCACTCAAAGGAAAATAATTGATTAGGCATGCTAAGCTTTTTCTACCATATTATGTTGATTTTTTGGTAGCATTGGAAGTGCTTTAAGTCTCAAATTTTGTGAAGAGGCTTAGACACACATATTCCAAAGAACCCAGAAATCTCTTGTGGAAATTCCACTCAGAACATATTTTATTAAAATAATTAATTATTTTAATGGTGACCCTAAGTCTAAACTTAGGGAAATTAAATAATTAAAGGGCATTAATAAAACAAAGTGTGAATCTTCTAGAAAACACGAATCAAGTCAAGTTATGATCTTAGTCGTTGATTAGAGATCTAATCTCGGTTGTTGATATATCAACGAGAAGATTATAAAGGAAGACTCCAGGGTCATTTGCAAGATACACCAGTGTAGATAATCAGTTTCCTGAGTAAATTGATTTTCGCAATGGTCGAAGTTCAGGCAAGAGAAAATCAACTCAGAGGGAGAGTAGCAGGTGGAGGACAGGCAGAGAGGGTTCAACGGCAATCCAGGGTGCAGGGGCAGGTGACGCAGTGCCAGGAAGAGACAACGCAAAGGCTGGGAGGAAAAAGCGCAAAAGGGTGACACAATTCTGCGCAGTCTCCACGCAGAGCCAGCGTAGTGATGACGCAGGAGGCTCAAGAGGGTCCTTCCGGGGTCATTTCTCATCTGATTATTTTGTGAGGAATTTCTCCAGTGCTTTCATAGGGGATTTCTCTTCGTCACTGCTGATTGTAAATTGTACAAGAATACTCTGTTGAATAATAGAAACCCTCATCTGCTGCACCGATTTTCCCACATTGGGTTTTTCGAGGGACAATTGTCCAAAATGTCTGTGTCATTCGTGTGCTAGTATTTTCCTTATTGTTATGCTCAGTAATTATATGGTGAAGTCTGCATTTGAATTTATTTCGATATTTACTAAAGAGATTTCCGGAAATAACTTGTTTCTGAATAATAAGTAGAAGAAATAACATCAGATAATGTAGTAGAAATTCAAGTTGAAATTTTCACATGGTACCAGAGCAAGGTTAAGCAAGGAAGCAGGAGGGACGATGCCAAAGGGGATTCGTGGTGCTGCCTTGGCAAAAAATCGTACACCCAAGGGCTTATGCATTTCTTCTACAGAAATTGTCCGTGAAGTGAAAAGCACGAAGAAGATGGAAGATCGAGTTTTGTCAAAGGTGGCCTATAGGCTAGAGAAGGAATGTGAGTAATTATCTAGCACTGCATCATCAAATGATTGGTATATTGATAGTGGGCCTTCAGCGCATATGACTAGAGAAAGAGATCATTTCTCTAGCTATCAAGAAGAACGGATGGACTTCCAAATTACTATGGGAAAAAAGTCAAAATGTACCCCTGTAGGAAAAGGTACCGTAGCATTTCAGAAAGAAGCAAGAGAGATTCTCCGAGTCACTAATGTGTTAAATGTGCCAGGTATGGGAATGAATTTACTTTCAGTGTCTCAATTGCAGGACAAGGGATATGACGTATAATTTATCGAGAGAAAAGTCTCTGTCAAGCATCCAAGCTAGAAGAAGAAGGCTCACATTGGAACTTGAAGCAACAGATTATACAAGTTGCAACTCGAATCTTCAATGGCACTGATAGGCAGCAATCAAAGCAGTGAATCAGATCTGAATGAACTATGGCACAGACGAATGGGGCATCTACACCATGGAGCTCTAAGAATGCTCAGAGAAACAGTTACAAGAGTTACAAATATTAGTACCAAACATGATGACGTGTGTAGATGGTGTGTTTTAGGAAAATACGCTAAAGCAACATATTCCAGGAGCAACAATAGGGAGAAAAGTGTATTGGGGTTAATACACTCAGATATCTGTGGACCAATGTCCATTAGAGCTCTTGGTGGAAGGGAATATTTTGTCACTTTCATAGATGACCATTCCAGGAAGACTTGGATTTACTTCTTAAAAACCAAAGGTGAGGTCTTTGATCGATTCAGAGAATTCAAAGCTCTGGTAGAAAACCTGACTGGGAAAAAAATCAAAGTCTTGTGTTCAGATAATCGAGGTGACTACACTGATAAGGAATTCATAGATTTCTACATAAGGGAAGGCATCAGAAGAGATGTTGAGAATTTGTAGGGCTTGAGATAAATACAAAAATTCTCTTCTTGATAATTACTTGTGAGTTGTTTATGTATCCTCTTCTTTAACTTAGTTAATCTTTCATCAAGTCAATTATCAAAGCACTTAGTCAAATGTAGAGACAAGATTATTAGTAACTGAATATCTTGAAATATGGTTAGGAAGGTAAATCTCTGATTTACCTTCCTCACTTTCTACCACCTTTAGATCAGCCTGTCTTCTTACAATCACTATCTTTGTCTTTGGCAAACTCTTTTCTTAGATTCTTCAAACTTAGAGATATCCACACTGCACCCTTCCTGCATCTATCCGTAATCTGGCTGCACCACTTCACAATCCTGTACCTTACTTATCCGCACACTATACTTTCTTGTACCTTCCGCAGACTGTACTCTTCGGTTCCTTCCTGAATCTGCTTCCTCTTGTATAATCTGCAATCTGTACTCCTTTATTCGCACTAACTTTTGTCCTTTAGATCCGCATTTAAACTCCGAGTAACCTCAGACAAGTCCGCATTCAATTCTATCTTAGATCCGCTCCCTTATACGCTATCCAATCTCAGACTTATCCGGTCCTTATGCACTATCCAATCTCAGACTTATCCGCATTTCTGTACGTTCAAATGATCCGCGGTGCAGTGTATATACAGTGCACTGTTCTTGCCTTTAGGCCGACCAAACAGTCATTTATTGAGCCGACTTTATTACTGAGATTTAGGCCGACAGGAGAGAGGTTATCCCAGCATTGAGAGATATGTTCTTCACAGTATGTAGAGATGTCTTCCTACGTTGTTCGAGGGTTGCTATTTTTTCTTCTTCCACAAGGTCTTGGAGCATATTAGACTGAACTGGATCCTTCATGATTTTGACACTTAATCCTATTAATACCTAGAAGACAAGAACCTAATAGACATCAAGAAGAAGTCTATCTATACATAATAAAATCTTGCTCATGAAACCCATGAAGCAAGTACAACAAAATACATTTTATTATCTTTGTCTCCTTTTCATAATTACATAATCATGAAGACTGACCTAGTTACATTTCACAACAAGAGAATGGACAGCTCCTTACAATCTAAAGTAGAATGGGGTTGCAGAACGGAAGAATAGGACTTTTGTTGGGGCAACAAAGGCAATGTTGTATGACCAGGATATGCCTAGAATTATGTGGGCAAAAGCACGCAGCACAGCTATATATATCCAGAACAGGAACCCTCACAGAGCATTGGGCAAGAAAAAGCCCAAGAATGTATTCACAGGGGTGAAGCCGGAGGTAAGTCACCTCAGGATTTTTGGGAGTGTGGCATATCGTCATGTTCAAAATGAGAAACAGAGAAAACTAGATCAGACAGCTGAGAAAGGGTATCTCATGGGATATAGCGAGACATCCAAGGCATACAGAATCTACATTCCAGGGAACAGGAAAGTAGTAGTGAGGAGGGATGTGACAATCATGGAGCGTCAAGCCTTCAGAAAATCCCGTGAAATTCCTACCAAAGAAGAGTCTAAGGATGTGCCTCTTGTCCAACGGCAACTAGGAGAGGATCTAGCAGATGGACAACCATCAGGATCTAGCACTGTGACTAGTACTAGTATTTCTTCGAGAGAATAAAATCCAGATAGCTTGCAGCTGATGGGATAGCAAGAGGAAGAGATGACTGAGCCAACCACTACTAGTCGCAGAATCAACAGAGAGGCATGACAGACGTTGAGGGACGCAGAAAGTTTGTTGGAGCTCCTAGAACAGAGAAAGGGCAGCATAGACAGCTTGACAGATACCAAGCATTGGTAGCACGGGTTGATGAACCCTCTAGCGTTTAGGAAGCGATTCAGCACCAAGTCTGGGGGGATGCTATAGTATAGGAGTACAACTCTATCATGACCAATGTTGTCTGGGAAGTCGTACCTAGACCACAGGACATGTCAGTTGTAGGGTCCAGGTGGATCTGCAAGATTAATTATGCTGCAGATGGCAACGTAGAGAAGTACAAGGCTAGGTTTGTGGCTAAGGGGTATGCTAAGAAATAAGGAATATGACTACGAAAAAACCTTTGCCCCTATAGCCAAATATACCTCTATCAAATCCATTATATCCCTTGCAGTGCAGATGGGATGGGAGATTCACCAAATGAACATCAAGACTACATTCTTGAACGAGTTGATAGAAGAAGAGGTTTAAATCGAACAACCAGAAGGCTTCGAGATGCATGAGAAGAAAACTCATGTATGCAGACTAAAGAAAGCCCTGTATGGACTCAAACACGCACCGAGAGCATGGTATGGTTGAATTGATGGTTACTTGCAGCAGATGGTATTTGATAAGAGTGACGTTGATCCCAAACTCTACTATCTCATAGTAGAGAATGAGCCACTGATTTTGGTATTATATGTAGATGATTTATTTTTGACATGATCATCTAGGCTCATCAAAGACTACAAGAGGAACCTGGCAGAGGAATTCGACATGAAGGATTTAAGGTTGATGCACTATTTTTTGGGATTGGGAGTTTGGCAACAGAGGGGAGAAATCTTTCTTGGGCAAGGAAGATACACTACAGAGATTCTAAACAGATTTAGAATGCAGACTGTAGACCCATGGCTACTCCAATGATCACCAAATGGAAGAAAATTGATGCATCTGAAGATAAAGAAGTGGACTCCACCTTGTACAAACAACTCATAGGATCTCTCATGCATTTGGTCAAAACCAGGCCAGACATTTGCTACGCTATTAATTCCCTCAGCCAGTTCATGGTAGAACCAAAGAGGGCACACTAGGCAGCAACTAAGCACGTTCTCTGATATATCCAAGGAACAGTCGGATATGGATTAAAATACACACAACGCGATGACATCATTCTACGTGGATTCACAGATGCAGATTGGCCAGGAAGTTTGGTGGATGGGAAAAGTACCGCAAGGTACTAGTTCAACATTGGATCAGGTATGACTTCCTCGTGCAGTAAGAAGCAGAAGTATGTAGCACTAAGCACAGCTAAAGTAGAGTATATGGCATCCAAAACAACTTCGTGTGAGGCTATATGGCTTAGAAAGCTTCTAGTGAATTTATTTAGAAGGATGATGGAGGTGACCAGTGTTTTATGTGATAATCAGAGTTACATCAAGCTCTCTAAGAATCCAGTTTTTCATGATCGGTCGAAACACATCGACATTAGGTGTCTTTTTTATCGGAAACTGTGTTTAGCAGGGAGCAGTACAGTTGCAGTACATTCCCATAGGAGAACAAGTAGCAGACATTCTCACCAAGGCCCTAGGGAGAACAATGTTTGTTTATTTCAGGGAAAGGATAGGGATGATTGAGAATCCGTTTCAGTAACAGATGAAGCTGCACTTAAGAGGGAGTTGCAGTACGAATGCAACAGTGGTAATGGCAATGTCATGGGCAGCGGTACAGTTGCAGCAACAGCACAGTGGTTGATGGACAGGTTGTCAGATGTTAGCAGCGTAGAGGATGCTTAAGGATTAGAACAGTATGCAGCAAGCATATTGTTAGAGCACTTTCCTCGCTAAGAGGGAGTGTTGATTTTTTGGTAGCATCGAAAGTGCTCTAAGTCTCAAATTTCGTTAAGAGGCTTAGACACACGTATTCCAAAGAACCCAGAAATCGTTTGTGGAAATTCCACTTAGAACATGTTTTATTAAAATAATTAATTATTTTAATGGTGACCCTAAGTCTAAACTTGGAAATTAAATAATTAAAGGGCATTAATAAAACAAAGTGTGAATCTTCTAGAAAACACGAATCAAGTCAAGTTATGATCTTAGCCGTTGATTAGAGATCTAATCTCGGTTGTTGATATCTCAACGAGAAGATTATAAAAGAAGACTCAAGGGTCATTTGAAAGACACACCAGTGCAAAGGGAGTTGTAGTACGAATGCAACAGTGGCAGTGGCAATGTCATGGGCAGCAGTACAGTAGCAGCAACAGCGTAGTGGTTGATGGACAGGTTGTCAGATGTCAGCAGTGCAGAGGATGCTTCATGATCAGAATAGTATGCAACATGCATATTGTTAAAGCACTTTCCTCGCCAAGGGGGAGTGTTGATTTTTTGGTAGCATCGGAAGTGCTGTAAGTCTCAAATTTTGTGAAGAGACTTAGACACACGTATTCCAAAGAACCTAGAGATTGTTTATGGGAATTCCTCTCGGAACATGTTTTATTAAAATAATTAATTATTTTAATGGTGACCCTAAGTCTAAACTTACGGAAATTAAATAATTAAAGGGCATTAATAAAACAAAGTGTGAATCTTCTAGAAAAAACAAATCAAGTCAAGTTATGATCTTAGCCGTTGATTAGGGATCTAATCTCGGTCGTTGATATCTCAACAAGAAGATTATAAAAGAAGACTAAAGGGTCATTTGGAAGATACACCAATGCAGTGGCAGTGGCAATGTCATGGGTAGTAGTACAGTAGCAGCAGCAGCGCAGTGGTTGATGGACATGTTGTCAAATGTCAGCAGCACAGTGGATGCTTCAGGATCAGAACAGTATGCAGCAGGCATATTGTTAGAGCACTTTCCTCGCTAAGAGGGAGTGTTGATTTTTTGGTAGCATCGAAAGTGCTCTAAGTCTCAAATTTTGTGAAGAGGCTTAGACACACGTATTCCAAAGAACCCAGAAATCGTTTGTGGAAATTCCACTCGGAACATTTTTTATTAAAATAATTAATTATTTTAATGGTGACCCTAAGTCTAAACTTATGGAAATTAAATAATTAAAGGGCATTAATAAAACAAAATGTGAATCTTCTAGAAAACATGGATCAAGTCATGTTATGATCTTAGTCGTTGATTAGAGATCTAATCTCAGTCGTTGATATCTCAACTAGAAGATTATAAAAAAAGACTCAAGGGTCATTTGGAAGATACACCAGTGCAGATACTCAATTGCCCGAGTAAATCGATTTTCTCAGTGGTCGAAGTTCAGCAAGAGAAAATCGACTCAAAGGGAGAATAGCAGGTGAAGGACAAGCAGAGAGGGTTCGGCAGCACTTTGAGGTGCAAGAGCAGGTGACGTAGTGCCAAGAAGAGATAGCGCAGACGGTGGGAGGGTGCAGCGCAAAAGGGTGACGCGATTCTGCGCAGTCCCCAGGCAAAGCCAGCGCAGTGATGACGCAGGAGGCTCAGGAGGGTCCTTTCAAGGTCGTTTCTCATCTGATTATTTTGTGAGGAATTTCTCCAGTGTTTTCATAAGGAATTTCTCTTCGTAACTGTTGATCGTAAATTGTACAAGAAGACTCTGCTGAATAATAGAAACCCTCATCTGTTGCACCGGTTTTTCCACATTGGGTTTTTCCGAGGACAATTGACCAACATATTTGTGTCATTCATGTGCTACTATTTTCCTTATTGTTTTGCCCAGTAATTATATGGTGAAGTCTGCATTTGAATTTATTTTGATATTTACTAAAGAGATTTCTGCAAATAACTTATTTCTGAATAATAAGTAGAAATAACATCAGATAATGCAGTAGAATTTCGAGTTGAAATTTCCACATATTATAAGGTTGAGGAGATGAATCCTTCACTCCAACAAAAATCATTGGTTAGGCATGTTAATAATTTTCAATTTCTACCATATTATAAGGTTGAGCAAACCAAAATTGAAGACTTTGAGCTAGATGATGTTTATGTAGCTCTTGTTAATTATCCCATTTCTAGTAGTGTAAAAGCAATCATGAGTTTCATGACTGATCATGTTGATCAGTGATTTGTAGTTTTTATGTCTAGTTTTTTTGCTACTACTACTATCACTGAGGTTGCAGACTAGTCTGAGGAGTCCTTAGACTTTGAGCCAGATGATGGTTATGTAGATCATGTTGATGATCCCATGTAGTGGATCCCATGTCTACTCGATGATTGATGTTATATGGTTCAATCCATGAGTTATGATTTTTATAGCTAATTCATCATTCTAATTACTTTTGTTGACATATATGCATAAAAATATATAAAAATATATATTATATAAAATCCACTCCTGATTCGATCCCGGCCAAGAAGCTTCTGAAAATTGTCACTCCCCACTCCCGCTTCTGCCTCCCGCTTCCAAGCAGCCTAGGTCTGATAATAGAAAACGTCCACAGAGAACCTTGACATTGTTGTGCCAAACCGATCCAAGCTACTCAAGAAGAAATGTTGTGCCAGAACAAGGAAAATTTGCCAATCTTCAATCAAAAGCAGGACTGCTCCAATGTTGTGTCAGAACAAAAGAGAGGGTGTTTAGGTAGTGTGGGATCAACTCCACCAAAATTAGACAAAGGTTAGATAGGGTGGGATCAGCTCCACCAAAATTAGACAAAGGTTAGATAGGGTGGTATCAACTCCACCAAAACTAGACAAAATTTAGATAGGGTGGGATCACCTCTGCTGAAGTTAATCAAGAAGGGGTATTAAACCCTTAGGGCCTCAGCACAAGAAAACAGAGATATCAGATCCAAATTAATGATGATAAATGACTCCAACTCTCCTTTATTTATAGATTTCCCCATGGGGTTTCTCTAATGTGAGGGGTTGCAAGTGCAATCCCCAATTTGGGTTTTTTCTCCCATTTGACCCAAACTTTACCCAATGTTACCGAAAACAATGGATAATTTGGGTTTTCCCCATTTATCAAGACTATAACCTATGGGGTTGGATAGGCTATTCTGTCCCTATGGGCAAGTAATCCATTGGGGACATTACATAGGGTTTAGGTAGGTTTTTCTGTCTTCTTATTTGAGATGTTCTCCTTATGTGCATCATTATGAAGAAATCATGGGAGATGCCAAGGTGCTCAAGGGAGATAACAGTGGACATCGAGAGTTTTCATGAAGACCTCTCTCACGTCTCTCAAGGTGACTCAAGGGGTGCCTATTATTATTCTTTAAAGGATAGGGATTAGCAAATTCAATATGTTTGACCTTGGCATCTCCCATCTCCTCTATTAAAGTGGTAGCTCTTCCTTCTAGAGTCTCATATTCGAATTGGAAAGATGGGTTTCCAATCCCCCCACTAAATTCAAGTTATTTTAATGATTCTTTCATTAATCTATATAAATCAAAAAGGACCACTAGAAATCAAGCAGGCATTGGTCCTAGTGATGGATGAATAGAATAGTTTTCAATAATGAGGTGAGGGGAATAGGCCACCGACCCATCATAAAAAGGGTGGAGGGTCGTTGACAAATGAAATGTTGCATCTGTCCCCTATATCACGCCCTTCAAATGCTTCCAATTGTTATATATAAAGGGGTGTATTGATGGATGCCACGTGTTGAGTCGTGAGTGCACCATGTTCCATAGCCTTAATCTTCATTAAAGTTTGAGAAATCATTATTAAAACAAAGGGGTGATAGTGAGGAAGTACAGGGAGGCAGCAAGTGGGTTTGAAAAGGGTGGCACTCTCACCAACACTGACAATAATTCATGAATAACAATAATAATAAGTGCTTTTAATTTAATAATTGCAAGTCACTCAAATAATAGACGGCTCTCTTGCATGTATATGAACTTCCTTCCAAAAATTATACAAATATTCATTTTCGGGGAAGGAAAAATCCTTTTCTACTCTATTAAAACTAGTAAATGTTTCCTAATGAGACAAACTCCCAAATTAGAGACTCTTGCTTACTCTTAAAAAGTTGGCATTCAAGAACTTGATACAATTAGAAAGGTAGGGGTTCACCTTTTTAGGATAGTACAACTTAACCTTTTCCCGATTCCTTAATGAAGTGGCTAATTTCATCAGGAAGGCAATAACTTCATCATGATTTAGCTTGATTGAAGGCACTCACTGAAAGAAGGCAGTAACTAATCCGTATTTTGTGCATTCCTAAGAAGTAACTTCACGAAACAGTGCGCATGAAAGAACCTAATAGAAGGGAGATGCCTGATTTAATTGAAGGCACTAACAAACATAATACCTCATATTAAGGGAGGCCCCCTTTTAGTAGTCACCGAAATGGCAGATTCTTAGAGGGTCGGACAAAAAAAACCAATTCTATAAGGCACTAACAGATTGAATAGTTACCTTTTAAGAAACCTTCTCCTTTTCTTTTATGGATGACCCTTTTTATAGTAGGTTGTATCGAAACCTTCCCCTTGGAGGTTGATTCTACCCCTTAATATGAAAATTTTGTTGTTTAAAGAAGCATCTTCTATTAAGAGTATTATTATCCAATATTTTCTCTATTTATTATGAGGGATGTTTCTGTTATCTATTTATTTCTTTATCCATTTATTTCTTTATCCATTTATTATCATTTAAGGGGCAGGCACAACGGTTTGATCATTTCCACTTGAGGTAGAAGTAACAAACCATTCCATTGTTGAGCAAGTTACAGATGTTGACACAGCTAGCCAATGAACCATTTTATGTTTATGACCAATTTAAGGTAATTGGTTAAAAGAGGGAGGCAGGTTCAGCTGATCAGAGAGTGGCTTCATGTATGTAGGTGTGTAACACTCCCCCTCACTTCCCAGATTTAAGCTTGGGGGTATGCCTACAAGGCTCCATGGATTTCCTACTACTCACTCTGCTACCATGATAAATGTCCCAAAGAGTGTATGTCATTGTTAATTTTGGGAAACTAGGTCCAAACTCCATGTTGTACTGCTCAGATGATGATGTCAATATTTTTATTGGATTCCTCTTTCGGAGAGGTGCAAAATTGATCTAAAGATCATTTGATCGGATGAGCAAAACATTTATTTTGAATTTATTCCACTTATGTGCAAGGTCGGCCAGATTTGTAATCTAGGCTTGAGAGCCCAACAGATGTGTCACACACCCTCACAAATGGATATAAATTGGAGAGAATTGGAGGTCATTTCATCATATGCTATCTTTGAGAGTTGTGCGTGTGACACTTGGAGTGTTCGCTGACCTGAGCAAGACTTTGTTGGTCGAAGCATCCAGTTGACTGCCTTAACGCACACTATTCTACATCTTTGTTGTACAAGAAGATATGTAAATTTGATCTATTTTATTGGCTTGTCTTCTGTTGATCTATTGGTATGTTCTATCAGCATTTTGCTTTCATATTTATGTGATTGCTATATTGTATTAGGCCCTAGAAGATTGAAGTAAATTTGCATTAAGCATAGAACATTCTGTCTATCCAAAATTTACATGGTATCAGAGTTGAGGTGAAGACAAAGCCCAAGATAGTGTGAAAATAAATAACCGAAGAAGAAGTCTTGTCAAGGACCAATGGTCTTGTTGTCGCACAGAATGTCTAAGCACTGCGACAACGGCTCAAATCAGGGGCTGTCACCCTGATCCTCAATCTCTCTATCTAAGTTGTCTCCTTGCAAGCTAAGGGAGGTAGACCCTAATGAAAATGAAGAAGGAGAACTAGTTGGAGACCAACCAATTCAAGAGACACAGCTAGATAACCAAATACTTGTTAAGATTTACGAGATTTTACAGATCCAATTAGATTTGAAACTTTAAAACTAGTGCCTTATGGAGTCAAAAAATCTCGTTATAAATTCAAGATCAAGTAATTGATATGTAACTGTTGTTATGAAAATCAACCACAATGATATTCAATAAAATACCCTCACAATTACGCATTAACAATGTTCGATAAAGGCATGCAATTTATCATCACTTGAAATATTTCCAAAGTTGATTTAAACAATTAACTATCGATTTCAAGTAATTTAAAATCACATTTAAAGATAGCTCAACAATCATCAACCACAGCTAAGCGTTAAACTTCGAAACAATTTAAATTCGAAACAAAAAATGTTATCACAAGATACCCATCAAAGTTAAATCCCAGATATTTCCAATATTTCCGAATTTGTGATATTCCAAATAATTCCAATTCAGAAACCTATAGTCAAACTTTAGATAAAAAATTAAAGCTTCACTTGACTATGTAAAATTTTTAAATTTTTTGAGAATTTTCTAAATTTTTTATATTTTTCATATTTTCTTTTTAAAATCTAAAACTAAAACCCAAAAAAAAAGTGTATATACAACTAAAGCTAAAGTCTAAAAATGAGAAAAGTTAAGAATTTTGGAATTTTTTATTTTATAATTTTTTTTATTTTTATATTTTCTTTTTAAAATCTAAAAGCAAAATATATATACAAATAAAACTAAAACTAATAAAAGAAAAAATCAAATCCTAGAATTAAAACACTAACTAAACCAACTAAAAAATCGAAAAGCTAAAAGTTAAGAACTAAGACTAAAGGTTTTAAACGAAAATCTAAAATTTTATTAAAACTAAAACCTAAAATCTAAAACTAACGCTAAAGCTTACAAAATCTAAAGTCTAAACTAAGACTAACACTAAAAAAAGAAAAAAAAAACTAAGGCTAAACTAAAGAATTAAAACCAAAACTAAAGCAAAAGTTTTTTTTTTTTTTTTTTAAAAATCGAAAATCTAAAATCAAAATAAAAAATTGGATTTGCTTCAAGTTTTTTGGCTTGTGCAGATGCGTATGGACAGCGTACGGAGAACTGCATGAGTGGAGAGAGGAGGACGCAGGGCAGGTTGGAGCAAAGGTAGCGGAGTTTTTTGGAATTTGACAGCGTTAAAGAGCAGATGCCGCAAGCAAAGAGGGCAGCGTGAGGGATGGGCTGCGGATGTATGATCAAGGATAGACGGCAGCAAGAAACGAACAGCAAGGAAGTGATAGCTGCATGGGTGAAGCAACCGACAATCGATGGGGCAGATGGGATAAGCGTGAGGGTAGAATTCAGATTCAGACGGTGGAATGGAAGAGGAAGATACGTGAATGCCAGCGATGAGGGAGAATAGCAGCGTAAAGATGAAGGTAGAGATGAGACAAGGAAAGCGATGAGGGATAGCAGTAGTGATTAGCTCAGGCAGAACCAGTACACATGAAATTCCTTCTCACCCAGCAATTAAAATTTTGCCAATATAACTCAAATTTTTTAAAATACTGATTTAGATGCCCCTGATATTTTTTCTTTGCAACAAAATAACATTCAGATCTGCCAGCAGAAATGATCTTGAGGCCAGATCTTACCCTCCAGGGCCTAGATCTGGCTCAGATCTAAAAAAAAAAAACTGAGAATCTCCCTATAAACCTGCACAGAACCAGAAAAAAAAACCCAAAACTATACACAAAATATAAACCCTTACACCCTAGAGAATATTTGCAAATTTACAGTGCTAATTTACAAATTAGAGGCCCTCAAGGCCAGAAATAAAACCGTTTTTGCACAATTAATAAAAAAGAGAAATTATGAGAGGCACAAGCCCGAGAAGACCCTGTAAAAACAAAATTCCGTAAGATAAACCTGGAAATTAGGAAACAATGAGCTTTTTCAGATTTATGAAATCTGAGAGTCGGCTGGTCTAACTGAAGACTTCCCCAAACGCTCAAAACTTAAAAAAAAATGATCTCTGCACACTTAGATCTGAATTTTAGATTGATAGAGATTAAAAAAATAAACATGAGACCTTTCAGAAAAATAGATAACTAATATTTCCGTCAAATCAAAATGTTATTTTAGAAACCTTGAAAACTACACAAGACGTCTGTATGCAGATTAATCCATAGAGGTCATCAACCATCAAAATGCCAAATAAAGTAGCAGAGTTTAGAGACAATATCACCACATAGATCTAGAAAATGAACACCAAAGTTTGTAACCCCAAAGTCTTTATGTTTTATTCATCATAAAATCACAAGAGCTTCCAAGAACAAGTGCACGATTCAGAGATCGGATGATTGAAAGACTGACAAAGACCTCTAGTTTATAAGATAAAATCTCCAACAGCTAGTTCAGTTGATCCATGTCAAAGTAATCTCGGTCGTTGAAAAGATTTGATCATCTTTTAATCTGGACCGTCGAAATTATAATTTTGAGGAAATTCGAATTTATCATTTAATTCCATTTTAATTAACTCAAAAATAATATTTTTGAGTTAATTACCTCAAAATTTAAGGGTCCAAAATTTCTTGAAATTCTCAATAGTCCCTTGGCCTGGGACCTTTAAAAATTTATTTTTTAAGGACCCACGAATTTTGCTTTTGAAGAATTTTAACTCACCTAGGACTTGAAATTAATTAAATTTCTGGCTTAGGATTTTCAATTAATTTGGCCAGAAAATTTAATTAATTGACTAAGAGGGGATTTAATTATTTTTCCAACCCTCTTTACATAAGATAAATACATTTAGACACATAAAGGGGGAATACCCATTCATATAGACCCTCAAATAGTTACCCAATTTTGCGACTCAACACATGATCTAGTATACCAAGCAACTTGTAATAAAATAATCTAGCCAATTAGCTAGGATTATTTCCAAACTACTTTTACAAAAACTCGATAGAAAACACTAGGACTCACTTAACATATTGATGACAAAATCCACCCTAGCTTTGAGGTGAGGCTGGAGGGGAAAACTCTGTCGATCACTTGTGTCGAGAAACACAAGCGAATCAATGAGACAAAATACCTCCTAGAATAGAAATCGTTACCAAAATACTAGGCTTACCTAGGTTATTACATACATGATGGTCTTACTTAGATCACTTACATCATAAACATGCAGAATGGGTTTACATCGTTTATAAAATTGTCGACTGATGATGGAATCTGAATGGCGTGAACACATCGAACATGATGAATCCCATTTGAAAAAATGGGGGTGTACTGCTATGGGGTCGTTGACAAAGTGTGGTCAACAAGTTTGATGATAAGTTGACTGACAAGTCTGATTATCATGCATGGAAGATGTCCTTGGATTTGGCATTAGAAGATCAAGATGTCATAGACTATGTGCAGGGGAAGATTCACGAGCCTCCATCATATTTTATGAGGCTCACAGAAATCAAGAATGATCTCCTTGCCATAAGAGAAGAAGTAGTTGATTGAGAGCTCGTCCTCATTGCTCTTGGAGGACTTCCCCGAGACTGGAAGAAGAACTTCAAGGAAGCTCTCACTATTGGTTTTAGAGTTGATACACTCTACTAGGTTGGAGGAAGTCCATTAGTGGCTATGTCATGTGATACAACTCGACAAACTGAGTTATGGCACCAGAGGTTTGGACACCTTCATTACAAAGCCCTTCCCGAAGCAAGGAAGGTAGTGTTTGGGATGTCCGAATTCAAGAATGATCATGAAGGCATATGTCAGGGTTGTGCCAAAGGAAAACATACAAGGGGACCTTTCCCCTCAAGTGCCACAAAGACATCTGATATCTTGCAATTGATACATTCTGATTTATCTGGTATGCTGCCCGTGAAATCCTTGGGAGGATGTTCTTATTACATGACTTTTATAGATGACTTCTCTCGCAAGACTTGGATATATTTCTTGAAGAAGAAGGACGAAGCATTCAAATGGTTTTGTACCTTCAAGGCCTTGGTGGAAAATCAAACAAGAAAGAAGATCAAGATTTTGAGGACCGATAATGGCACTGAATATGAGTCAAATGAGTTCAATGACTTTTGCAGAGGAGCTCGCATTAAGAGGGAGACCACAACCATGTATACTCCTGAGCAAAATGGCATTGTTGAAGGAAAGAATAGGACCATTGTGGAAGCTACCCGTGCCATGCTATGTGACCAAGGTCTTCCAAAGTTTCTATGGGGAGAAGTTGCGAACACAGATGTGTATGTACAAAATCGATGCCTGCATTCCGCTTTGGACTCCAAAACTCCCGAAGAAGTCTTCTCTGGTAAGAAACCTGATGTTTCTCATTTTATATTTTTTGGTTGTTCTGTTTACTTTCATGTGTCGAAAGAGAAGAGAAGCAAGCTGGATGCTTCTGGAAAGAAGGGAATGTTTGTGGGCTACAATGAAACTTCGAAGGCATATAGAATCTATGTGTCTGGTCAAAGAGAAGTGGAGATATGCCACGATGTCACCTTCGATGAAGATGCCTCCCTCATGAAAGTGATAAACCTTCCTAGCTCCAAGGAAGACAATGATGAAAGAACAGAGAAGCAGGAAGAGCCAAAGGATGAGATGATGCCCAATGTTGAAGGACCGATGGACCCTATTGATCCACCTCCTTCAATGAAGAGAAGACCCTCATGGCTCAGGGATACTCTCGAGGATGCCAAGAGACATATGTCCCCAAGGGGGGCATTCCGTGAAATCAAGAAGCCGAATAGATACCAAGGGTATCTAGCATCCATGAGTACTATCGTACAATCTGAGCCTGGATCATTTGAAGAAGCCGTAAAGCATCAAGTTTGGAAGGATTCTATGCACGAAGAGTACGAGTCCATTATGAAGAATGATGTCTGGGATGTGGTCCCGAGACCGAAGGACAAAGTTGTTGTCACCTCGAAATGGCTCTATAAGATCAAGCATGGATCTTATGGTAGTGCTGAAAAGTACAAGGCAAGATTCGTTGCCAGAGGCTTCTCTCAAAAAGAAGGCATAGATTATGATGATATATTTGCACCTGTGGCCCGCTATACCACCATCCGATCTATTATTGCCCTTGCTCCAATGAAAGGATGGAGTCTCCATTAGATGGATGTGAAGACTGCTTTTCTGCATGGTTCGATAAAGGAAGAGGTGTATGTGGAGCAACATCTGGGGTTCGAAGTCCACGATAGAGACTCTCATGTAATCAGGTTGAAGAAAGCCCTCTATGGGTTGAAGCAAGCCCCCAGGGCTTGGTACGAGAGGATAGAAAGCTACTTGGCGAAGTTGGGCTTCACTTGAAGTAATGCTGATCCGAACCTTTACTTCAAGGTTGATAGAGAAAAGCCCTTCATTTTGGTTCTCTATGTGGACAATCTCTTCTTGACAAGTGTTGACCCTCTCATTCATTAGTGTAAGAGGGAGCTTGCTTCCAAGTTCGAGATGAAAGACCTAGGACTGATGCATTACTTCCTAGGCTTGGAGGTCTAGCAAAGGCCTAGCGATATATTCCTCTCTCAAGGAAAATATATTGTGAAGCTACTGGAGAGATTTGGTATAGTGGATTATAAGTCTGTGTTGACACCGATGGAACTCAACTTCAAGAAGTTGTGTGGAAATGCTGTTGGGCCCGCATTGGGAAATCCTACCGAGTATCATCAACTCGTAGGGGCATTGACGTTCTTAGTGAACTTCCGTCCAAACATATGTTTTGCAATGAACACTTTGAGTCAACACATGGTTGATCCTCATCACATTCACTGGGTTGGTGCCAAGAATCTCTTGAGATATCTTCGGGGCACGATAAACCATGGGCTGAGATACACTTTCGGGAGTTTGAGACTCCATGGATATACTGATGCCAATTAGGCTGGCAGTGTGGTGGATCGCAAGAGCACATCTGGATGTTGCTTCACACTTGGTTTTGCTTCAATATCTTGGATAAGCAGGAAGCAGAAGTCGATGGCTTTGAGCACCGCTGAGGCTGAATACATTGCAGCAAGTATGGCCTGTTGTGAAGCTATTTGGTTGCGAAAGCTCTTCAATGAGTTGTTCGAGCATGTGTTAGATACCACCGTTATCCTTTGTGATAACCAGAGGGGGATTCGTTTGTCAGAGAATCTCGTATTCCACGATCGATCCAAGCATATTGATATCAGGTACCATTTTATCCGGGATATGGTACAACGAGGTGTCGTGAGGCTCAATCATATAGGAACTTATAAGCAAGTCGCGGATATGCTCACTAAGCCCTTGGGGAATGTCAAGTCCCTAACCTTCCGTGAGAATCATGGAATGACTCTATTCTAAGGGTCCTGTTGGACGATGACCTCTGGGAGCTCCAGTGGGCTTTGGGGATAGCTTCTTGGAGCTATAAGAAACCACAGGGCTAAGCATGCCGAACCTTGTTGAGTTGGTTCACCTCTCTTTGATCTGTGCCCCATACGCATCCTACTCATGGAGTTTCGGACTCATGGGAAGTACCTCTCATCTTGGCCAATGAGATGGGAAATGTGGATAGAGACCAATAGCAAGACCGATGGACGCATCGGAGATTGTTGTACTCTCTATGTCTAGGATGGCACGTGTCCAACCACTTGATCTGGGATCAAGTCTAGTGAGGTTTCGAACCTCCAACTGACTTTGGGTCAGTTAAACTAACTTCGGGTTAGTATATGACTCTTTTGAGTCCAAGTGAGGTTTCGGACCTCCAACTGACTTCGGGTTAGTAGATGACCCTTTTGAATCCAAGTGAGGTTTCGGACCTCAAACTGACTTTGAGTCAGTTAAACTAACTTAGGGTTAGTATATGACTCTTTTGGGTCCAAGTGAGGTTTCGAACCTCAAACTGACTTTGGGTCAGTTAAACTAACTTTGGGTTAGTATATGGCTCTTTTGATTCCAAGTGAGGTTTCAGACCTCCAACTGACTTCGGGTCAGTTAAACTAACTTCGGGTTAGTATATGACTCTTTGAATTGAAGTGAGGTTTCAGACCTCCAACTGACTTCGAGTCAATTAAACTAACTTTGGGTTAGTACATGACTCTTTTGAGTCCAAGTGACGTTTCGGACCTCCAACTGACTTCGGGTTAGTATATGACTCTTTTGAATCTAAGAGAGGTTTTGAACCTCCAACTGACTTCGGGTTAGTATGAGACTCCTTTGAGTCCTATGGAGGTTTTGGACCTCTGAGCTGACTTCGGGTCAGCCGGGAGTGATGTCTTTGTGACTCACTGTTTGAAATAAAGAAGCTAGCAAAGCAAGTTACGAAGGGATGACACACCACGTTTGGATGGCACTGGTGGGGATGGAGTTCTTCCTAGTTGA
Source organism: Pinus albicaulis (assembly GCA_034641835.2). NCBI lineage: Eukaryota > Viridiplantae > Streptophyta > Pinopsida > Pinales > Pinaceae > Pinus > Pinus albicaulis. Next base: position 87,277,990 of record CM076572.1, read on the forward strand.
GAGGGAATGTTAATTTTGGGCAACTAGGTCCAAACTCCATGTACTTCTCAGATGATTATGCCAATATTTTTATTGGATTCCTCTTTCGGAGAGGTGCAAGATTGATCTAAAGATCATCTTGATCAGATGAGAAGAACATTTATTTTGAATTTATTCCACTTGTGTGCAAGGTTAGCCAGATTTGTAATGTAGGCTTGAGAGCCCAACTGATGTGTCACACACCCTCACAGATGGATATAAATCGGAGAGACTTGGAGGTCATTTCATCATGAGTTGTCTTTGAGGGCTGTGTGTGTGACACTTGGAGGGTTGGCTGACCTGAGAAAGACTTTGTTGTTGAAGCATCCTATTGACTGTCGTAGCGCACACTATTCTACATCTTTGTTGGACAAGAAGATATGTAAATATGATCTATTTTATTGGCTTGTCTTCTATTGATCTATTGGTATGTTCTATCAACATTTTACTTTCATGTTTATGTGATTGCTATATTGTATCGAGCCCTAGAAGATTGAAGTAAATTTGCATTAAGCATAGAACATTTTGTCTATCCAAAATTTACAGTCGTCCACGCTTTATTCGTTACCCGCCATTGGTGTAAAACATAAGGTATACCAAGAAGCTAGTGTCTTCTACATTATAGAAAACTAAATAACCATTAATCATCATTACTTTAAAGGTTTCACACTATAGACAGGACCAAATTGAATATATGCTCTATAGGCAAGTTGAGGATCTTATGATTTGAGTGAATGGCTATGACCATTGAATTATAACTATAATTATGCAGCCCCCTTTGCTTCTGTGGATTTTCCATCTCACCCCAGTGCTTATACCTCCCTTTATGGTCTTCGTGTAAATACCTATTCTCCTACCCCTGCTCTAGATATCAATCTCAAATCAGCAGTGGTGGTAGTATACGCGCTGATTTAAGATTTATAAATGGAAGTAATGCCTTTGGACAAGGCGGTGATGAAATGATCAAAGCTATTATGGGGCATCTAGCTATAAACTAATGGTGGTACATGTAATTTCTTTATGTCTACCTATGCCTCTACCTCTATTATTGACTCTTGACCTGACAAGATGATAGAGTAATTGGGAATCCAATTAGTAGGGACAGTCAACCCTCTTTATAGGTCGATGAATTTATCTCATTTTGTCATTGGTGCTTCCATTGAATGGTAGAAAACTCAAAAATTCAACATTGTGTTTCCAAATCCATTTTTAGTTTGAATTATTTTCTCAGTTGTGGCTACAATTGAAGTCGATCCACCTAAGCAGTGGAACCAAAACTCCCAACAACAAGTCCAAATGCATATGGAAAAGCAAGGGATACTGGTTGCCTGATGGAACACAAAGGGATATTAGAACAACAACTAGGATTGCAACTGAAACATTTACTAGGAACGAGATCTTACTTTCAATCTGTGATTGGGAACATGGCATCTCATCACATGATTATGAGTATACTAAGTCAACTACCTTTGCACCTTCATATCAGATGGAAAAGGTTTGATTAGCTTTTCCCCCAAGGTTTCATCCCTCAATAAGCAATCATTAAGCTACATGGATTATGTTCATTAGCTTAGGTATAGACTATATATCTCCCACTACTAAGGAATCAAAATTTATAGAATAAGAGCATGTAATGATATTATCTCATTCCAGCATATTGCTTACTGAAGTGGGTCATATTGATATCGATAAATGCGTTTAGAGGCTATTTGTATTTCTATAGAAATAGGATTAGCATGGGTGTATGAATTTGGTGTTGAAATGGGTCGTCATTACTTGATTGAATAAGCAAGGTCAAATAATGAAATATGCATCAAATGTAAAGCAAGGACGGGGACTGAGAGGTATGAAAAGTGAGATCAATCCCCTGTTGAATCAATCATTATTTACATAATTTTAGTCTAAGCCCTAAATCTAGTCATACATAATGGAGTCTACATTAAGGCAATTTCTAGAAGTGAGAAGACTTATGCCAACCCTACCTATTGTTGATTTCACCAATGAAGCCTTGTAACTATGGAGTTTGGGCCATTTAGCATCAATAAAATGTGTAAGGCCAAGCATCGGAGCAAGAACAAAAATGAACGAAGGCATGGGGTGCAAAATAAAGCAGATCAAGTGTGTGTGTGTGTGTGTGTGTGTGTGTGTGTGTGTCCACGTTGCCTTTTCTAAATAATCGCAACCACCCTAACACACTAAAGTGAGGAATAGGGTTTGTTAGCACACTGAAAACGCTATACAATAATTTGCTTCAAAGCTACATCAACAACTTTCAATATAATCAATAGCCACATTTAGCAAACTCCACGCAAGGTTATAAGTAAACATTGTACCCAATTCAAGCTTTAAAGAAAGAGTATTATTTAAGGTTTGTCAAGACCATCATTGGAAGTCGATTTATCAAGTACCGTAGCACAAACGGTAAAACTATTTTAGGTCAAACATGAAAAATTGAAAGAAATACTAGTGGAACTCATTGGAATTGTTTGAGCAATCCATTAAAAAGTGTAATTTACAAAATAAAAACAAGTCGCTCAGTGAGGAAGTTGAGCGCACCAAACAAGAAGTAGCAAATTATCAAAATATTCAACAAAACAGATTAAAAAAGAGAATCCCATAGGAAATGTCGCAATTCTAGATGATCATGAATCACAATAGAAGCAAAATCTCAATAAAAAGTTACACACCTTTGACTAAGGGTTATGAAACTAAGATAAGGAAACTTTTCAACTAAGAAAAAGAAAAGAAACCTTCCTCATCCCAGTCACACAATTAAAATAAAAAAGAAATATCAAATCCAAAAATCAAAGTGCTAGTTCACAACAAAGAGACATCTATAGACTCAATCGAAGTTAGATATGCAATTGTTGCTATTGACAACATTTAATTGGCCAACAAACTAATACAAGTATCTGATGAAAAATTGAGTACACAATTTAACCTAAATGAAGGGTATCGTTGAGGCAAGTTACAAAGATGACTTATTGTCTACATCACCTTATTTGCGTTCATGTTCAAATTTGGTAGCGATAGAAATCAAAACAAAATTGACAATGCAAAAAAGTATAATAAAATCCACCACTAAGTTTGTTAAACCCTATATAAGCCACATGTTAATGCTAAAACCCCTTATTAAGCCCTACATATTGAGTTATTACATTTCTATTGTTATATTGTTATCTCGACTAGAACCTTTCATTGTACCATTTCTTTATAATTCTACTCTTTGTCTCGTATATGTATATACTAAGGAGACTTAGTCTTAGGATCCTCAAATTTTGTCTTATACATTATATTCATTGTAAAAGGGGGTTTCCCCCTTGAAGTGGATTGTAATTATTGGTTTCTTATCATTTCTAAGGCACGTGGTTCATAACATTTGGTATCAGAGCATACAAACCTATGGTTTTGCTGCTTCAAAAAGGCACTTGGAATTTTCACTATAACTTTTTTCTGGGACATTTCAAAGTGTGAAATTTTGAGCATATTTGGAAGAGATCTTGAGGAATATCTAGCGAAATTTTTTTATTCCAGTTCGCTATAATTTCAAAGATATACTCTGCAAAATTTAGGGTTTGTGAAATTTGTGATTGGCCCTAGAATCAATTTCAAACAAGTCATCTCGAAATTTTTAAGTAATGATTGCAAATGGAGGTATCATCAATTGTTTAGGAACATGCCATAATATTAAGTTGAATACAAGGGGATTATTTATTGATTAGTCCCATTATAGCAATCCAAATCGATGGTGTTGATGTTGTATCAAGGGTCTAATCGTTACAATCATTGGGAACAATGGCACTTAATTTTCCAAATCTTTTCATGAGCTTTTCCTAAGAAGGAAAGGAAATTGAGCTTATAGATGTATGCAAGGGAAACCCTCTAAAGTGATAAGCTCCAATAGCATGACAAAGTTGTTAAAAAGGGGATAACATGGTGTAATTGCATAATCGTGTTCATTATATGTTCAAACATCCATATCCTCTGCTTTAGTGGATCTCTAAAATGTCATCAACAATCATTCCAAGGTATTCGGAGAGATTCCTTGATCCGTAAATCGTCATGGATATTCCACTAGACAGTTTGTCACAACAGATCTGATAAAATTATATCTAAAATCTGAAATCATACACTATTACAGTTTTATTAGATTTCTGGATCTGTAGATTAACTATAAATAGTGCATGTGTGTGAATTAAAATTATGTAGAAAATAGAGAATGACAAAATAAAAGTTGACGCACACATTTGATAGAAAATACGCTCTTGGAAACCCTTTCGACAGAAAAACCCAGCTGGAAGGTGAGGTTGCTCTGCTCTTTTTCTCTAAGAGGAAATATGGTTGTGAGTACAAAGAAGTACACATGTTGTCCGTGAGCTGCTACAGTGCACCAATCCTCTCTATTTGCTCTACCTCCTATCCCTCTTGCCTATTTTTGCTTCGCTACGGAACAAATGCACTTGAAATAATGGAATCCCTTTTCCTCCTAGTGGCATGGTTATAACACAGTGCGATAGCCTACTATTGGTTAGGTTTGACCACCTCAACTCTTAATCAGAGTTACAATATAGACACTTCTAGAGTCTTCTACATCATAATCATGTGGACAACTCATTTTCCATGAATAATGGGGGCTGACGTGGCATCCTCTCGAATTATGGTGGTGAAACAAGAAGGTCAACTTCTGAGTGGCATAGATTTCGCATATAGACTTTGATTGACACAATTCTTGTGTCGTTGGAAAGATATTTGTGTGTAGAATAGGAACACAATGTGTGGAGCTAAGGCGGCAAAGTTTTACATCCAAAAAATTTTGTTTCATGCCTCAAAACGCTCCTGGAATGTTTCAAACCCTATTTTTCCAAACCGGATCCCGCTAGTAAAAACAGTCTTGTGCGTTGATTCCTCCACTTTTTCCACTCTAAAAGAATCGAGATGGATCCAATTTGGGAGGCTTTTGGTCCCCAAAAGCTTCTACCGAATGAGGTGAGGAATTTTCCTCCACCTTCTCTCTGGTGTATCATTTAGCATTGCCTGGAACGTGTCCTTTCAACCCAATGTTATCGAAACCGGAAATGGTCAGTTCAGTGCCGAACTAACCGATTCTGTAATCGAATCGGCCAATTTAGTATTGAATTGGCCATTTTTCACTAAACCGGCCAGTTTTGTACAATTCATCCAAAGATGTTCCAAACGCAACTTTTTTAAGAAAAAACACGAATTTTTGAGTGGGGCGACCTATTATTTAAGCCTATGGCCCCTATTATTACTATGAATTTGATGGTAATGTTAAATTCTTAAAGTAAAAGTGGCATTCTCCTTTATCTTTCATTTTCATCCTTTTACTTAAATTTTTAACATTACCATGAAATGACTCGGGATGTTTGAGAGTGGTTCCGACCTCATTGGATTTCATATGGAGAAGTAGAATTTTAGATCTCACTTAAAATCCAGCACACTTAACAGTTTTTCAAGATTTCAGGATTGGGGGGATTGCAGTGTTTCCATTAGATTTTGTCATGTACGAGGGTATGGAACTAGTATTTAAACAAGAGCATCAAACCCTCTATGTACCTTGATGTTAGTGCCATTTGTTGTCGAACTCCTTTATCGTGACCCTACTAAAAGTGTACCCATCACTCAAACAAAATCCTGACTTGACATGCTACGTTTTTTCTATCTTATTTTAATTCTTAGAGGGTGATATTGATGACGAATATCCCAATATAGGCAATGATGATGATGATAGGGAGGTATTTGTTGCAGCATGATTTTTTTGGGATGTTAGAGGCCATATAGAGCTTGTTTGTTGATGTATTTTTGGTTCAGAGATGCATTTCACTCAATGCTATTTTGGTTATGTGCACCCTTACATGCTATATAAATTAGAACTTTTGCTTATTTGTGCATAAATGGTTTGGATTCATATGAATGCACATGAATGTATATGTTTTTCTTTGAAATTTGAATATCTTGTGTGTTTTTGGTTGACCAGTTTTTTGGTCCGTTTTTTTTACCGATTCTGGTCCAATTTCGACTAGTTTCAGTCCAGTTTTGACTGGTTCCCGGTCCACAAGGTTTTCTGGTTCGTTCACCGGTTTGGTTCTGATAACATTGGTAAAGAGCTCATTCGGTCAGCCATTACATGATCTGCAACAAATTTTCTTTCATTGCAATCACTTGTTCAACAAAAATCCAATTTGAGGAATATGTTTTCTTGTGATGAATGGAATGCATCTTAATGGAGTAGAAAGGTTGAAGGGAAACGGATGGTTGATCAAGTGTTTGAAAGAAATTGTTGGGAAAAAACAAAAGAGATATTGCTATTTAGTGAGCCTCTTGTGACGGTTTTGTTGATGGTTGATGGTGATAAACTCGACATGGGTTTTTATATATGAGACCATGGATCAGGCCAAAGTGGCAATAAAGGCAACATGTGGAGATAAAAGACAGAGACAGAAGTATCTTCCTCTATGGAGAACCATTGATGAAAGATGGAACAAAATCCATAGACCTTGACATGCAGTTGCCTACTACTTAAACCCAAGGCATGCAATTTCAATTTTCAAAGTTTCTAAGTTCTATTATTCATTAGAAATACTTTGCCAAACATTCTAAATCAATTGATGAATATTTTTTGCTTTTTGAACTTTGAAGGTATCATTATACAGAAGATTTTGAGGCGGATGAGGAGGTAAAAGAGGGATTATATAGATGCAATGAGCACATGGTCCGAGAACATAAAATTCAACACCAAATACATAGCGAGCTCTTAAATTTTAATGCGAGTACTGGTACCTTTGCGCTGTCTATGGTTATAAGAAGCAAAGCAAAGGATCCAATGGGTAAGAAATGTCAAAGTTTTCAAATTATATTACACATGGCAAGGGATGAATCCAAGTTTCTGTTATGAATATTTTATTAATTATTAGTTAGATATAGTTATATTAGGTTTTATTAACTGAAAGGGCATGATCAAAGATCATGCCTCTTCGCCAAGGGACACCTTGAGGCTATATTTAAAGCCTAGGCGATCCCTCATTGTAATCATCTCTTATCTATCATCAATAATAATATATAATTATCAAGTTTACCAGAGTTTTTACACTCCATTGGTATCAAAGCCATCGCTCTTCGGGATCTGTGTGATCACCCAGGAATTACAGAATTCCAGAACTGCAATTCCAGATTGCAGATTTTTTTTTCAGTGCTTGTGGCAGCGTTTGTTTAAAATTTTTTATCAATTCCGTCAAAATTTGTGAACTCAGACCTGTCATACTTTGGAGGCTCGGACATCCTGTGATAGTTTCCTGTGTAACTGCCTCGGAGCAGTTATCTCATACCTGTTTGGGTGCCTCCATAACTCGGTCCCGTAGGGTATAGCCTCATAGTTCAGACTCTGGATAATCAATTCAGTGAAGACAATTACATAAATATACCATAGTTCACAACTCATAAATTAGAGAAACCCACGAGGGTTTGAAGAAGTATTGTTTGGGTTAAAAGTCTGTTATTGGTTATCCATACCCTCAGACCTGTAGCTATGAGCATTGCAGAAAACAGAAAGGCTGAGCTTATCAATTTTCTCCAAAGGAGCGAGGTTTATCAGTTCATAAATCCACCCAACAGAAAGGCTGAACTGATTTTATGCGACAACAATAAATCTCTTGGGCCGAATTACACTGTGGCTCGATTCATACAGATTTCAGTTGGGTCGATTGATGAAGGAATGAGTTTCCTCCCTGTTGCTGCGTAGGACACTTCAGTCAACACCGAATTTGCTTTCAAAAGAGCAGTCGACCTTTGTTCATTCACAAGGAGCGTATTTCTGTGTGAAGGACACATTGCATGGTTGGAGTCATTATTTATTTCAGACTACTTGTGGGTATTTTCTCTGAGCGTGGAAGCTAAATGCACTCTTATCGGTGTGTGCATCATTGCTTTTGGGATTGCGTTGTTTCTAAACTCGTGGTGGCATCATTTTGAGTGGCTTGTATCATTACAACTGCCTGGTCTGGTCGTCTGGCAGCACTTCAAAGGGCTGAGCTATTGGCTTCATCCTTGGGCAGTGTATCTCTGCTTCACACGTAAGTGCCGAGGGTTGTGCCATTCCAAAACTAGGCGTCGACTCACTGCATAAAAAAAAAAGCGTGAACAGGTGGACTCCAGATCGATATAACTTTTGAGCATCGTTATAAAAAAAAATCGATTTATTTTAATTATTAAGAAACGGTGTGTCGTTGCAAACCAAACGGGCACAAACAATTATCACGGAACGATTTTTTTTTAATTATATAAAATATATAATATATATTTAAATTGATAATTATATATATATATATATATATATAATTCATTTATATATATAATTCTCATTTAATAATTATATATATATAATTAAATTATATATATTATATAATTTTTAATTAAAAATTATATATATATAATAATTATATAGTTTTAAAAAAAAAATTTAATTTATTAATTAAATATTAATTAATTAATTAATTTTTTTTTTTAAAAAAAGGGGAAAAGAAAAACTGGCAGAAAAATATTTCCCATCTCATACATATTCAGTATGTCTTTATCAATGATGACGATTGATCAGATAAAAAGGCAAATATGGCTAAAACAAATGGAGACTAAGGACAATGAGAACAAAATATTGCAGAAATTTAATGCCATCATGAACAATATGACAGAACTCTTCAGTAAGCTAAATGATAAAATAGATCAGTTAAGTCAGACACAATCCCCAATATCTCCTAACATGGAACAAAATCAACAAAACAATTCCGCAGATTCAGGGAACTCAGAAGAGCATCAAGAAAAAACTGATTTCCCACATCACCATGAAGATACAGATGTTTATAAACAACAAAATGTTCCATCCCCAGAATTGAACGAAACATGTGAAGCGACCAACACATCCGAAGCCACTGATATAACACCAGAAGCTGTTGAGGCCTTCGGTGATGAAGCACATATGGTGGTTAAGAATGAAGCGTTTGATGATGAGAAGAAGTTGCATCAAACAATAATTGTTGGTAACTTACCTCTAAATCTAAAAAGGAATCACAAAAAATCACCAGAAGAACAAGGAATAGTTGGGAAACATGAAAAAGTATTCCAAGATCTACCCATAAAAGTGTCTTCCAATAGGAAAATCAAACATCCAATAGAAGTCAAGACAGTATCCAACTCTGTCGATATCAGATCTTTTCACTATCCACATCACCAAGAGATGGAGCTCGAGAAGATGCTTCACGATCTTTTTAAAATGTGGGAAGCAAGAGCTCATCGCTTGAGAAAACCAGACATTCGTCAACATTGTCCATCATTACGTATGCTTTGAGGACAAAGCATCTTTAAGAGAGAGGCAATGTTATGAATATTTTATTAATTATTAGTTAGATATAGTTATATTAGGTTTTATTAACTGAAAGGGCATGATCAAAGATCATGCCTCTTCGCCAAGGGACACCTTGAGGCTATATTTAAAGCCTAGGCGATCCCTCATTGTAATCATCTCTTATCTTCATCATTAATAATATATATTTATCATTAATAATATATATTCATCCCTTGCCATGTGTAATATAATTTGAAAACTTTGACATTTCTTACCCATTGGATCCTTTGCTTTGCTTCAAAGTCATTTTCTAATGCTTCTTTTCCTTCAACTCTTATTGCAGCCTATTATTGGCAATAGTTTGGTAGATAGTGCCCGAATTTCCAAAAATTTGAAATTCAAATATTCAACCAAACATGTAGTGCTTCGGGGTGTGAAAGGAATTGGAGAGATTTTTAGCATACACATACAAGAAGAAGAACCATTTGGAGCGAAAACAGTCGAATGACATGATTTATGTGCAGTACAACCTTAAGTTGAGGCACAACCAACTGTAGAACAAGACCCCCTTGTTAATAAACATAGTTTTGGGTGACTTTTATCCATCATCAAAATGGGTTGTGGGGCATCAGGGACCAACATTTGACAATGAAGACCTTTCTTGGATGGACTTGGACCCACCTCTACAAGGAGAGATATCACAAGCTTAAGGGCTAGGGCAATCAAGCCAAAATCCCGTCTACAGAGAATGAGGATGAGGAGGATGATGATTATGATAGCCATTAGTACTAGTAGATGTAATATTGTAGTGCTATATTAATCTTTCGATTCTAGAGGCCATTTAGGGCTTGTTTCTTCATATATTTTGATTCAAACTCCACAAATGTATTATTACTAAGTGTCATTTTGGTTATATGCACTCTTGTTATATAAATGAGAACTTTTGCATATTTAAGTGTGAATGATTTGGATTCATATGGATGCACATGAATATATATGTTTTTCTTTTAATTTTAAATATTTTATGTATTTTTTGGTTCAAGTTTTTGTCCAGTTTTTTTCAGTTCATGTGTTGGTCTCATCGTGTTGCAATTGATGTCAACTTAGGATGTCTACCTAAGGAGTCAACTATGGAGTCAATTGTGTTGGCATTGATGTCCACAAGCTTTGAGTATGTGTCTTGATGATATGTTACTGAGGTATTCCTGATGTTAGCAAAGGTTCTACGGGCGTTGGAGATGGATTAAAGACAAATGGCAAAGTTCTAGGCAGAGAGGAGGTGATTTTCTCTAAGTTAGAGCATCTTCTCTGGTATGATAACTAGCACAGAGCGATGATTGCAGCATATTTGCGAGGGGCCCACACAATCCTCGTGATGATCATCTCTGGAAACCAATTCAATCCCAACGATGATGCTTATAGGTGAAATTTTCCGATTTATGCACGCACATAATTTACCGTGAGCATTTCCTAAAGTATTTGCCCAAGGTTTTTCATGGTATAGATTCGACTTGAGTTAGTCTTCATTCTAGAAGGTGATCAAGTCAAGGATAAGTTTCTCATTGAATGAAGTTAGTGTTGGATCAAGTCAAGGATAAGTTTCTGGAATATGAACAAGAGTGTTTGTCTCTCCATGGGTTGGCTCCTTTGTCAGAGTAACTCATTGGAGAGCATTGAGAACATTCAGATCCAAAGGTGAGGGGAGCAACATAGTTGTAGCAGATTGCCGAAGGAGATCAATTTTATTGCAAAGTTTTGTGTGCACGCTTCAGCAAAATGTTTTAAGCAGGTTTATGAAGGTATTTGTTTTGTTGAGAAGTTGGCAGGGCATAATTTAATTCAATTCTCTACTTGATATTAGTTGTGAACTTATTTCTCTTACTTAGATCTTCTCTTTATTAGCTTATTATGTCTTTCATCAAGTCAATTATCAAAATGTAATATTCCCAATTAGCAGCAGCTAATTGGAAATATTATTTTTGCCCAGTTTTTCTTTTCTAATGTTTATCAGTTAATAAAAAGAAGTGATGGGACCCATAACCCACACTTAGGAAATAAAGTCTCCCTAAAGTCACTTAGGCAAATGTTAGAGGACAGTGTGGGGCCTATGAGGCCCTAGTGGTAGCATGAGGGAAGAGGCAGCGTGGATAGCGTGGGCCCCTGACAGTGCAGTTGAGAGTGGACAGTGTGGCCAAGGAGGGACAACGCAGTTTAGTGGGGCCCGGGTGAGAGCAAGGCTCTCAAGCTTAAAAGGGAGAGGAGGCTCCTCATTCTCTCACTCTATTATGCATCTTTGATTTATGTCTTTTGACATTGAGCACATTTTTGTTGTTGAGCAAAGTCTGCTAGTGTTGTTCAGCACACCGGGTGTCTCTGACCGGAGATCCCAACCTCAGTGTCGGGGGACTTCGAGTGCCCGCTCAGGTGAGGATATCCATCCATCGTTTTGCAGGGGAGAGGACATAGCACCTTCAGTCAGGATCACGCTGTTGCTTGGACAACGCAGTCTCTCTAAGGGATTACGCAGTTTGTGGTAGAGGCAGTTCCGGGAGTGAGGAGATATCAGGGATTTCAGCCCGAGGATAGTGTGAAGGGACCAGCCCTTCACTAATCATCATTTTGCAGCAGGAGGAGACCATCACTTGCAGGTTTATCATTTAGGGCCAGCATACTCACTGGGAGTGTGTTATTTTCCAAGGGAGGTCAAATTCCAGGGTCAGCCATTCCGAGGTTCCTTCTTGGGTTTTTCCAGGTTATTGGAGGAGAGCTCATTTCCAGAGTTTCACAATTTTCTGAGCAGGGGAACAGCCCCAAAGATCCATTCCATTCCAGCAGTAGCAGTAGTCTGACAGCAACAGCACCAACATCTGGAGATTACGCAATTCATGACAGAGCAGCCATTCCTTGAGCATTTCAGAGAGTATTTCCAGCTTGCCTTGAGCAAGCCAAGGTGCCATCATTCTGATCCCCTTTGTACCCATTGTTATCTTTTAGTTTATATAATAAAATGGCTCAGCGTTTCTCCATATTTGCATTTTTTGTATGATGTCTCTCTATTTGTTGTAGTTGCTTGTTTATGTTGCTTTGTATCACTGTTTATTTCTATTCGGAATATTTCCCAAAACACAAGAGACACAAGTTTTAGGCTCTTCAAGCCAGGGCCAAAACCTCTCCCTCTTGGAGAGAAAAGTCGCAAGTAATTCTTCTTATAGACTCTCAGTTGACAAGTACCATGACCATGACACAGACCCTTGACGCTTGTATGCCTCCAAGACCCTTGTCACTGCTCTTCTTGGCTTCTTCTTATTGATCCTTCCTTCTGCACTGCTCTGCACCAAAACTAGGAAACTTGGTTCCTATCTCTGAAATGTGAACTCCTCCTTTGTCTTTACTTGGACCGATCTCGGTCTCCTAGAGACCTCTTATAATCCTCCTATTTCTGCACCATAGATGTACTGAACAGAAATCCTTACTTATGTATCCTTCGTTCCCTGTCTTATATACCAACAATGTATTACCTCTGAACTGAACCTTGTATAACCTTCCTCTAGCACTTCTTGCAATCTGTTCTCCTTCACTAAGTATCCTTCCTTCTTCGCATCATAGAAAAACCTTCTCTTCGCATTCACTGTAATTCTGCCATCTGGTCCTTACTGTGATTGTCCTTCGGAGTCTGGTATATATAGAACCCAAAGACAGGTCTTAGACTTTCCTTCTTCCTTGGTATGTCACTTCTCTTTGCACCTTAACTTCGCACTTTATTGCAGACTGTACCTCGCACTTTAGTGCAGACCGATCCGAATTTCTGTTGCTATCATTTTTGCTAAGTCAATGGGGTATTTATAGTTTTTTGTCCCTTTAAATAGCCGACCTGACCCAGTGAACAGTTGTGTCTTATTTTAGTGAGTCGACATGATATAGTCCGACTTCTAAAAGGAGTATATACACCATACTTTGAGCCGACTTGGAGGAGCGCATTTGACATGGTCTTGGAGGCATATAATTACATCAATGAATGACCTTTACAAGTGTAACAACACTTCATATATATGACTCTAAATTATACATTTATCACAAGATGACATATCCCTAAAAGACATCAAGAAGAAGTCTTTTGTTGAGATTTTGGGTAGCATCGAATGTGCTCTAGCTTCGAAACTTTATGGAGAGGCTAGAACACATGAGATCTCCAAGACCAAGAAATTGTTTGGAGAAATTCCACCCGGTGTGAAAGTTATTCAAATAATTAATTATTTCAATGGAGACCCTAAGTCTAACTTAGGGAAATAAATGATTGAAGTGAATTAATTAAAACATGCGGGTGAAAATGTTCTAAGTGACGTGGATCAAGTCTTTTCTAATCCTAGTCGTTGATTAGAGATTAGATCACAGTTGTTAATTGTTCAACGAGAAAAGTATTAAAGGAAGACTTGGGGTCAGTTGGAGAAGACACACAGAGTAGCAGCACTTGAGCTGAGTCGAAATCAAGGGTGCAGTTTGCTGAGAATTTTCAAGTGAGCTTGCAGTGCAGTGAAGGGCAAATTGGCAAAGGGATTTCTTAATCCGAGGCCAAGAATACATTGGCAGATGGGCAAATCCGTACCAGAGCAGCGCAGAGACCTAGCAGGGGTGACGCAGCCCAGCGAGGCTCACGCAGAGGCAGCGTAGGCTCAACCAGGGTGACGCAAGCCCAGCCAAAGCAGAGCAAAGGAAGTGTAGGCCCAGCAATGGTGACGCAGACCAAGCCAAAGTAGCACAGAGGCAACGCAGAGGCTCACGCAGGCCTAGAGGGCTGACGCAGAGCTGGGAAAGGCAGCGTTGGGGTTCCAGTGGGCCAGAAAGAGCTTTCTTTCAACATATCCAGAAGGTGTGAAGCAGCCACACTGAAGGGTGACGCAATGACTACGTAGGCACCTGTGGGGTTCTTCATCCTCAGCTAAATCAGCCATATTTTCTATATCCGAGAAATACAGGTACATCTGCTGAAATTTTCTTTGTTTGCGCAAACCATGTTTGGTGCCCTTGATTGTATTCAGAATTCTGCATAATAATAAAACCCTCCAAGAGTTGTTGCACTGGTTTTCCCGCATTGGGTTTTCCGGGGACATTTGTCCGAAAAATCTTGTGTTCTTTGGCATGTGTGTTTATTTCTTCAGTACCTGATCTGTATGTTTGTGTAGATCTGTAGTGTGTTTACTTCATTGTTTTTTGAATATTTCTGAGAAAAACTTGTAAATGTAAAAACACAAGTAGGAGAAGTAAACCAGATTTTTGCAGTAAAAATTTTTGTTTAGTTTCAGGAATTTTCACATGGTATCAGAGCAATTACAAATCAGGGGGAGTTGAAGCCATCAGCGAAGGGATGAATTTTGTTGCTGCAGGAAGGCAGCAGAAACAACACAGTTCCAAAAAGAGGCAGCGCAGCACCTGAGGGCCAACGCAGACCCAGCAAAGGTGATGCAGAGCTTGTCTAGCTCACGCAGAGCTCACGCAGAGCCAGAAGGTTGACGCAAAGCCTGTCTAGCTCATGCAGAGCTGACGCAGAGGTTGATGCAAGCCCAATAGGGTAATGCAGTTAAGAGGGGGTGACATTGTGCCAGTGGTCGTGGCTAGAGGCGCAGTTTTGGTCTTCGAAGTTGCTGGTGGGGCATCGTTTCTGCCGGTGCATAATAGTGTTTAGCAGGGTTGACAAAGTAAGGGGAAACAATTCCTTAGCAGACTTTCTAGCCAAGAAGTCTGAGATACGACCAGCGGAGTGATTGGAGAGAGTTGATTCGACAGAAGTGGTGGAGGATTTCTGGGAAGGAAATCACTGGTCAGAGGGAGCGTATTCTCTAGAGGGCTTCTATCGCCAAGAAACCCAGATAGGTTCTCTTGCTGAGAGCAGCAGCAGAAGAAGGGAGAAGAGCATATGTTTTGACATCTTCGAGCAGAGATGGCCTCGCATGGATTGAGGGATCAGGATAGATTAGATGGTGCATCTAACTTCATCATCTGGAAGGCAAGAATCCTATCAGTCCTTGACGAATATCGCATCAAAGATTATGCCGAGAAGGCCGTAGCTACTCCTATTGACGTTGATCCATTGAAGAAGTATGAGGAAGCGCAAACAAGAGCCAAGCGCTTGATAATGGATGGGGTAAAGGAACATGTGGTTCCACACATTGCCGAGAAGTATATGGCAAATGAGATATGGACGACCTTGACCACATTGTATCAAGGTATTTTTGCCCAGAGGAAGATGCTTCTGGAGAATCAGGTGTGACTATTTCAAATGCACAAGGGAGAGGAAATTGACCCCTTCCTCATTCAATTGAAGGTAATTCGAGATCAGTTGGTTGCTATGGGGGCAACTCCTGATGATGGTCTCATGGTGAGGATTCCCTGAATGCAGTCACCGATGATTGGGAGACCTTTGTCCAGAGTATTTTGGGCAGAGCTCAACTTCCAAATTGGGAGGACATGTGGGCAGCTCTTCGTCAAGAGGAGATCAGGAGAATGTCCAAGATGGGCAGCAGCAGCGTGTTGAAAAGTGTAACTAAGTCGGTCTTCATAATGACTATGTAATTATGTGTTTAGGTAAAGAAGAAGACAAAGATAATAAAATGTATTTTTGTTGTATTTGCACCATGGGTTTCATGAGCAAGATTTTATAGGTCAATAGACTTCTTCTTGATGTCTATTAAGATTGTCTTCTAGTCACAAATGTAATTAAGTGTCATATGGATAAAGGGTCTAGTTATATGCTCCAAAACCTTGTCATGATACCTTGAGGAAATGGCTTCTAGAAGATGCTCAAGATACCCTCATAAACGCTAGGATAAATGCACTGCAAGTCGGCCTATATACTCAATGGTGAAGTTGGCCCTCATACAAGATGTATGGTTGGCCTACAAACTGAAAATGTGCTATACATATATATATATATATATATATATATATGAAGATTCTGCAGTTCAGTTCATCAAGAAAAATACGTCTCTCTGAAGTGGTACAACAAAGTAAATACATCTTTCTCTGAACTGGTACAACAAAGTAAATACGTCTCTCTCTGAACTGGTATAGCAAAGCAAATACGTTTCTCTCTGAAGTGCTATAGCAAAGCAAATATGGATCTCTCTGAAGTGGTACAGCAAAGCAAAATACGGATCACTTTGGGTATAATGCGAATTTCTCTGTGATTCGAATAGGATAAAATTGCGGACTGTCATATGAAGAGTATTGCGGATATGTTTTTGGTATCGCCATTGATACGGATTAAAGAGAACAGATATGCGGTCATTTTTTGAGACAGTCTTCGGTTATCTCTGAAATAATTTGTTGAAGAACTTCAGTTCGGATCATATCACTGAAGTGAAGTGCGGATCGTATCTTTGAAGAGCAGTGCAGAAGTTTTGAAAGATTGCAGAACTAGTCTGTATATACATATATCGGTATATCATAAGATGCAGTACTTTGGTATGGATTTCAGAACTGGTTTATATATAAACATATCTGTGTATTCTCTAAGTGATGCAGCATACTGAAGCAAGAGTGTGGATCCATCAAATGCATGACCATGAGAATGATATCCTCTGAAGTGCGGATATAAAATGAAGCACAGTTTGCAGAATGATCTGAAGTAAAGTTGTTGGACAATGGTCTGCAAAGAAGAAGCAGTTGGAAATTAAAGAAAAGAAGGAAAGTAAATCTCAGATTTACTTTCCTATCTACAGCCTATATATATATATATATATCAAGTAACTGAAGATTCAACTGAAGGTTCAAGGAAGTACTGGTGCAGAACAGTGCTAATGGTGAAGAGAAGACCAGCATTAAAGGACATCCAAGAAGTAAGGACAAGGTCTTGGATGCATAAATAGGTCAAGGGTCAAAGTCTGGGTCATGGTACTTGTCATATGAAACCTATAAGAAGAATTCCTCATGAGTTTTCCTCTCCAAGAAGGAGAGGTTTTGCCCTGGCTCTGTGAGCCTAATCCTTGTGTCTCGTGTCTTTTGATAATTGACTTGATGAAAGATTTAATAAGCTAACAAAGGGAAGACATAAGTAACTCAAGTAATCTCACAAGTAATTATCAAAAAGAGAATTTTTGAATTAATCAGTAGCCCTACAAATTCTCAACATGGAATCGAAGCTAAGGTATTTGAAAAGAAGACACTCAAGGATCAAAGATTCTTGATATTGAAGGTATTGTTGGAAGACACATCATTACGCAACACCCAACACTATTGAAGACATCTTCATTCTGAAGTAATCTGTGATCATCAAGGATCCAAGATCACCTACTTTGAAATCAATCTAAGAGGGAGTTCTTGCCATCATCTTCAATAAGGAAGATGATAGAATAAGAAAAGCATCTACTCAAGTACGTATCTTTATGACTTCATATGAATCTATCAAAATGTCTTCTTTGCAAAGATAGCAACAAACTGGTTAGGGTTTCAAACTTTCCTGCATGGAAGACAAGTACAATGAAGTCATGCCAATTACATGAAGGGAGATATAAGAGCCCAAAGGGTTCTTACAGAATCTATAAAATACTCTTATCTCCGATGTATCAAATCTGGAATCATCAAAAAGGATATATGAGAAATTGGTGGAGCTATTCTCTATGAGTACTGCAGGAAAAGCAATCCCTCTGAGATCAACTGCAAGAACTGGGAGAAGTAATGTCTGACACTGAGATGACTACAATGGTGTTGAATGCTCTACCAGAAGAATGGGAAACTTCACTTCAAGTCTATATGGGAAGAAAGAAGCCACACCATTCCACGATTTATGGTCTCTATGTAAAATGGAGGAAAGAAGATTGAAAGCCAAACCTGTTACAGGATCAAATGAAGGGAATCAAGTCTTTGCATCCATGTCCAGGAAGAAAGAAAGATTCAGTAAGTTTGGTCCTCAGAATAGAAGAAGAAATATGGACAAAGCATGATGCTTTGGATGTAATGAACTTGGGCATTATAAAAGAAATTGTCCTTAATTTGGAAAGGACAAGAGAAATAGGGAAGAAGCCCATGTCTCAAAAATGGAGGAAGAACCTGATGCAAAGAAATCTAAGAAAGAAGAAGTGAGGGATCTTCACTGTGATTGAGATCATCTTCTCCTTTGAGTGATTTATGTTGGTTGTATGATAGGAAGCAATGTGGCATTATGATCGAAACATGGTAGGAGCTCCTGGTAAATCAACTTTGAGAAAACCTCTCTGATAACATGACTAATGGAAGGTAGTCATCAAGATCAAGAGTCATCATGAAAACAAAATTTTGGGATGTGATGACATACTGATGGAGCAAGTCAAGGGAATGAAGCTCTTCATTCTAGAAAAACTACTACAGGATGACTCAAGGAAAAAGGTATGAGGTATGTATATATTTATATGCTGAGCTGACACTGGATACTATGAAATCATGTCATATGGTTGCACGTAATGGACTTTTGTATTTAGAAGCATGATCTATGGAGGAGTATCTCTCGATGCATTGACAGATGAAATCAACATAATCTATCCTCATGGAATATGAGGTGGTTGTATATGTACGAGGAACTAGAAAATTTGTAAGTTCCTGGGAATGAATAATGTGCAAAAAAGAAAGAGGCAGTTATCATCCAGAAGCCAAGGAGATGTGACTAGGAGATCTCTTGGGAGGATATGTAGACTAACAGAAGTCTGGTAAAGAAGAAGACCCTTGACAAAACATATCATTAGGAGATGTGTCAATCTGAATAAAGGATGACGATGCCTACATGAAGATGTCATGGTGAAAGATCATCACCGAGGTAAATTTTGTTCATATGTACATGTTTATCTGGATGAATTTGTGTAGGGCTGTTAATCATGAGAAAGGATGTATGATCCTTGGAGATGATTTGAAGGAAAGCAGCACGGCATAATGGTGGACCAGATGAGAAAGACTGATAAATCACTTTTTGATAGTGGACATGACTCGTGATGGGGAGTGATGGATGATCTATGCCTTATGAAGCCAAAAGTTGAAGATTCCTCAATATCGAATTCCATGACATCGAGGGGAGGAATTCTTCATGAGTAGCTAGATTTATTGCTGCAGGACCCTGGTTGAGAGGGAGCCTGGTGGTAAGTTTCTTACTTGGAAGAAACTTGAAGTATGTCCTTCCAAAGTTGAGAGGGAGTGACATATGTGATTCTCTAACATGTGTCATGCACTAGACCAGGACTAACAGCCGTAAGTCTTAGTGAAGGCCATGTGGAGAGAATGGATAGACACATCATTTCGGTCTTCACCTGGAAGACAGAATGGAGGATTGGGTAATCATCTGGCATTCGATACTCTTTGAGAATGAGATAGGGCATTCAAGATAAGGGTAGTCGAGGACCGATATTCTTTGAGGGCTGGCAACCCAAGAGAAGAATAGTCCAAGAAGGTCATACTTTGGGAACACCTGGGTGGAGTATGTACGTTGGAGACACAATGACTTTGGTGTCTATAAGTCATGTGTCTCGCCAGCATTGTAGCACATTGTCTCGTTGAGAGATGGGGCTGTTAGTCAAGGCCTTGCACTAGGACAATGTTGGTTGATATGATGCTATACAGATGTGATTACCAATCCGATTCTTCTTATGAGATTCTTCAATTTTGAAAGTGACCATGTACTTGTATGAATACCTCCCTAGTTAAGAGGGAGTGTTGAAAAGTGTAACTAGGTCGGTCTTCATAATAACTATGTAATTAAATATTTATGTAAAGAAGAAGACAAAGATAATAAAATGTATTTTTGTTGTACTTGCTTCATGGGTTTCATGAGCAAAATTTTATAGGTCAATAGACTTCTTCTTGATGTCTATTAAGATTGTCTTCTAGTCACAAATGTAATTAAGTGTCATATGGATAAAGGGTCTAGTTATATGCTCCAAAACCTTGTCATGACACCTTGAAGAAATGGCTTCTAGAAGATGCTCAAGATACCCTCATAAATGTTGAGATAAATACACTGCAAGTCGGCCTATATACTCAATGGTGAAGTCGGCCCTCATACAAGATGTATCGTCGGCCTACAAACAGAAAATGTGCTATATATATATGAAGATTCTGCGGTTTAGTTCATCAAGAAAAATACGTCTCTCTCTGAAGTGGCACAGCAAAGTAAATATGTCTCTCTGTGAAGTGGTACAGCAAAGCAAATACGTCTCTCTCTGAAGTGGTACATCAAAGAAAATACGGATCTCTCTGAAGTGGTACAGCAAAGCAAAATGCAGATCACTCTGGGTATAATGTGAATTTCTCTGTGATTCGAATCGGATAAAATTGCGGGCTGTCATTTGAAGAGTATTGCGGATATGTTTTTCATATAACTATTGATATGGATTAAAGAGAACAGAAATGCAGTCATTTTTTGAGACAGTCTTCGGTTATCTCTGAAATAATTTGTTGAAGAACTTCAGTGTGGATCATATCACTAAAGTGAAGCGTGGATCGTATCTTTGAAGAGCAGTGCGGAAGTTTTGAAGGATTGCAGAACTAGTCTGTATATACATATATCGGTATGTCATAAGATGCAGCGCTTTGGTACAGATTTCAGAACTGGTTTATATATATATACATATCTGTCTATTCTCTAAGTGATGCAGCATACTGAAGCAAGAGTGTGGATCCATCAAATGCATGACCATGAGAATGCTATCCTCTGAAGTGTGGATATAAAATGACGCACAGTTTGCAGAATGATCTGAAGTAAAGTTTTTGGACAGTGGTCTGCAAAGAAGAAGCATTCGGAAAGTAAAGGAAAAAAAGAAAGTAATTCTGAGGTTTACTTTCCTATCTACAGCCTATATATATATATATATATATATATATATATCAAGCAACTGAAGATTCAGCTAAAGGTTCAAGGAAGTACTGGTGCAGAACAGTGCTACTTGGTGAAGAGAAGAAGAGCCAGCATTGAAGGACATCAAAGAAGTAAGGACAAGGTCTTGGATGCATAAATAGGTCAAGGGTCTAAGTCTGGGTCATGGTACTTGTCATCTGAAATCTAGAAGAAGAATTCCTTGTGGTTTTTCCTCTCCAAGAGGGAGAGGTTTTGCCCTGGCTCTAGGAGCCTAATCCTTGTGTCTCGTGTCTTTTGATAATTGACTTGATGAAAGATTTAATATGCTAACAAAGGGAAGACATAAGTAACTCAAGTAATCTCACAAGTAATTATCATGAAGAGAATTTTTGAATTAATCAGTAGCCCTACAAATTCTCAACACAGCAGAGGAGCCAAGGACAAGGAGGAGGAGGAGGAAGATGCGGCTCTCGCATCTAAGGGACAGTAGCAGCAGCAAGGGAAGAATAAGAAGGACCTCTCAAAGGTTTGATGCTTTAGATGTGGCGAATTAGGACATTTCGCCAATACTTGTCCTGAGAAGAAGGGCAAGGAAGATTCAAATTCCAAAGTTGCGGCAGCCAAGGGGGATGATGGCAGTGATGATGATGTGGACATGAGTGCTCATGTGCCTCGAGAGAAGAGGTGGGGCGACATTGATTAGTAATTCTCCTGAATTGCAGATGAGGGGCAGGATCCTTGAGGTACCCAAGCTCTTGGATCACATATGAGCTACGGGAGCCCTTAAAGATAGTAGCAGGATGACTGGAATTAGTTGGTGCAAAGGATCATGGAGGCACTTTGGCAGTGAGGACGCTGAAGATTGGAGCAGTGCAGTGCAGAGGCAACAACAACGTGGAAGCAGCAGCGCAGAGGCTAATGGGATTTCAGCAACGCAAAGGAGCAATGCTTATGCAGTGCAAAGCAGCAGCAGCACAGAGCTTCAGAGGGTCAACACAGTCTAGCAGCATAGGGTGCTTCAGTATCGAGATGCAACCAAGCTAACTTGTATGTCGGTATTTTGGGTAATGTCCTTCAGTTGCTTACTTATCAGCAACTGAGTTGCAGTGCAGCAGTTAAAAGTGGCAGTGTTATGGGCAGAATGATGCACCATTTGAGAGGGAGTTGCAAAACAGATGAGTCAGTAACTGTGGCCGATTCATGGGCGGCAGTACAGAAGGCAGCAGCGCAGTGGATGAGGGGCAGCAGCCGAGCATCAGCAGCGCAGGGGACCGTTGCCATGGATCAGAGTAACACTTCTAGAGTGAAGTGTTGCTAGAGCACATTCCTCACTAAGATGGAGTGTTGAGATTTTGGATAACATTGGATGTGCTCTAGCTCCAAAACTTTGTGGAGGGGCTAGAAAACATGAGATCTCCAAGACCCAAGTTTGGAGAAATTCCACCCGGTGTGAAAGTTATTCAAATAATTAATTATTTTAATGGAGCCCCTAAGTCTAACTTAGGGAAATTAAATAATTAAAGTGAATTAATTAAAACATGTGGGTGAGAATGTTCTAAGTGACGTGGATCAAGTCTTTTCTAATCCTAGCCATCAATTAGAGATTAGATCATGGTCGTTGATTGTTCAACGAGAAAAGTATTAAAGGAAGGCTTGGGGTCAGCTGGAGAAGACACACAGAGTGGCAGCACTTGAGCTAAGTCGAAATTTTGGGGCGCGGTTTGCTGAGAATTTTCGAGTGAGCTTACAGTGCAGTGAGGGGCAGATCGGCAAAGGGATTTATGAATCCAAGGCCAAGAATACATTGGCAGAGAGCCAGATCCGTACTAGAGTAGCGCAAAGACCCAGTAGGGGCGACGCAGCCCAACCAGGTTCACGCAGAGGCAGCGTAGGCTCAGCCAGGGTGACACAGGTCCAGCCAGAGCAGCAGGGGTGATGCAAGCCCAGCCAGAGCAACACAGAGGCTCACGTAGGGCTGGAGGGTTGACGCAGAGCTAGGAAAGGCAGCGTTGTGGTTCCAGTGGGCCAGAAAGGGCTCGTTTTCAGCAAATCCAAAAGGTGTGAAGCAGCCACACTAAAGGGTGATGCAATGACTGTGTAGGCACCTGTGGGGTTCTTCTACCTTAGCTGAATCAACCATATTTTCTGTCTCCGAGAGATAGAGGTACATCTGTCGAGATTTTCTCTGTTTGCGCAAACCATGTCTGGTGCCCTTGATTGTATTCAGAATTCTGCATAATAATAAAACCCTCTTAAGAGTTGTTGCACCGGTTTTCCTGCATTAGGTTTTTCCAAGGACATTTGTCCGAAAATTCTTGTGTGTCCTTTGTCATGTGTGCTTATTTCTTCAGTACATGAAATGTATGTATGTGTAGATCTGCAGTGTGTTTACTTTGTTGTTTTCTGAATATTTCTGAAAATAACTTGTAAATGTAAAAACACAAGTAAGAAAAGTAAACCAGATTTCTGCAATAGAAATTTCTGTTAAGTAGTTTCAAGGATTTTCACATCGTTGGCCTATAATAAAAACTCCTTCCTCATGAAACCCATGAAGCAAGCTTTACAAAAATACATTTTATTATCTTTGTCTTCTTCGTTACATAAATTCATAATTACATAGTCATTATGAAGACCGAACCTAGTTATACTTTCCAACACTCCCTCTTAACTAGGGAGGTATTCATAATGGTAAATAGTTACTTTCAATCTGAAGAATCTCATAAGAAGAATCATATAGGTAATCGCATTTGTATAGCATCATATCAACCAACATCGTCATAGTGCAAGGCCTTGACTAACAGCTCCATCCCTTAACGAGACAATGAGCTACAATGTTGGCGAGGCCAATGACTTATAGACACCATCATCATTGTCTCTCCAAGGTACATACTCCACTCAGGTGTTCACAAAGTATGACCTTACTGGACTATTCTTATCTTGGGTAGCTAATCCTCAAAGAATATCGATCCACGACTACTGTTATCTTGAATTCCCTATCACATTCTCAAAGAGTATCGAATGTTAGATGATTACCCAATCCTCCATTCTGTCTTCCCAGGTGAAGACCAGAATGATGTGTCTATCTTTCCCTCTCAACTAGGGAGGACATATTCCACAAAGGAATGTACTCATTCCTTTACAAGGAATGTACTCATTCCTTTACAAGGAATGTACTCATACCTATACATGGAATGTACCTAAGCTCATTCTTAGGAATTACCAAGTTTCTTCCAAGTAAGAAACTTACCACCAGGCTCCCTCTTAACCAGGGACCTGCAGCAGCAATGGTGAGACACCCAATTGGTCATGAAGAATTCCACCCTTCGATATCATGAATTTCTTCAATATTGAGGGGTCTTCAACTTTGGGAGCTCTTCATAGGACACAAATCATCCATCACTTTCATCCATGAATCATGTCATCTATCAAAAAGTGATTAATCAGTCTTTCTCATCTGGTCCAGCTTCATGCCATGTTTCTTTTCTTTCCAAGGATCTTTCATCCTTCCTTATGATTGCCAGCCCTGCATAAACTTATCTAGATATACATATACATATGAACTTTTAAATCAAAAGTTACCTCAATGATGATCTTTCACCATGACATCTTCTTGTAGGCATCGGCATCCTTCATACAGATTGACACATCTCCTAAATATATGTTTTGTCAAGGGTCTTCATCTTTACCAGACTTCCATCGGAGTTGGAATATCTTCCCAAGAGATTTCTTAGTCAAATCTTCTTGGCTTCCGAAAGATAATTGCCTCTTATCATGGTTGCACTTCACGATCTCTTCTTTGTTTCTCCACACAATTTTACTTCATTCCCAAGAACTTCCAGTATGCAGCATAGTTTTAAAACCAGGCCGAACCGAATCAGAACCGACCGAGTCAACCGAGCCGAAGGGTAGGCCGGTTCGACTCAGCGGTTGAACCGGTCAGGCGGCCGGTTTGTTACCGAACCGACCGATTTTTTGACCGACTCGACCGGCTCGATAACAAATTGGCGGCTCGGCCTAGTCCAAGTTAAACCGGTCAGTTTGTTCCAGCCGGCCGGGGGCCCAAAAACAATAAAAAATCGGACTTGAAAATGAAATTTTTTTTGTTGTTAGGTTTTGTTTAGGCTATATAACCCCTCCCCATCCTATTTAACTTACCCAACCCCTCTCAATACCTCACATCTATCTCATTGAATTTGCTTGAGCATTTGTAAGGGTTTTCTGAAGAGTTGTGGAGTTGGTTTTTGGAGTAGCTTCATGGTAATGTTAAATTCTTAAAGTAAAAGGATGAAAATGAAGATTAAGGAAAATGTTAAAATTCTACTTAAATTTTTAACATTACCATGAAATGGCTCAGGATGTTTGAGAGTGGTTCCGACCTCATTGGATTTCATATGGAGAAAGTAGAATTTTAGATCTCATTCAAAATCCAGCAGACTTATCAGTTTTTCAGGATTTCAGGATTGGGTTATTGCAATGTTTCCATCGAATTTTGTCATGTATTAGGGTATGGAACTCATATTTAATCAAGAGCACCAATCCCTCTATGTACTTTGATGTTAGTGACATTGGTTATGTTTTTTGTTTTGATCTCTATATCATCATCCTGTATTGGACAGTGCACCAGGTGCAATTTTGATATAATGGATATATTCATGAGCCTACTTTCATCATATGTTGTCTTTTGTGACTTGTCTATATTGTAATGCTTTGTGTTTGGAAACATGAATAGAAATCTTTAAATTTATGTTTTTGTACAAAAAAATTAATATTTAATGTATTTTTTACAAAAACCGAGTCATTGAAACCGAGTCGAAAATCGGCAAGGGTAAAAAAGTTGAAAAACTCGGCAAAGTCGGGACTTTTTTGAAAAAGTCGGCAAAATTAAAAAAATACAAAATTATTCAAATTTTTTCAATTTTTTTAGCATCTAAAGTATCCACAACATCAAATAAATGCATTTTCACATAAACATGTAAAGAAAGCTAATATATAATATGTATATGAAGTCTAGTGCTACATCACATATCAAAATAGTGAATCGAGTCCTGAATCTTGAGTCTCAGTCTCAAGAGTCAAAATATCAACAAAAAATATAATAATGTATATCATGAGTCATCTCCATGTCATAAAGTAAATCACTAAGATGAAGATCCCTTGCCCCTTTTACGGGAATAGGGAATGGCTTTGCCTTTTCCTCTAGAGGAAGAAGGCCCTGCCCCTTGGAATACAGATGGATCCAGTCGTCCTCTAGAAGCAAAAAAAACAGGTGGCCTCTCTCCTCTGCCGCTGACGCTGCCACTACTACTGCCCATCCTAGATGGTGTCACCTCCTCCTCCACATCCTCCTCCTGCTCTGCCTCCTGACTCTGCTCCTCCTCCTCTACCACTGGCTCCTCCTGCTGTACAACTGCTTCCTCCTCTGGCACTAGTGCCTCTGGATCCACATCTAACCAATCAGGGGTCGATTCCATGACCGGCCTCTCAGTCTCGACCCTCCATGCAGCAGTGGTATCAATATTGTCCAATGAAATGGCATCCATATCAGGAGTTTTATGAATTTGTCTCATCCACAATCGAAGATTGTAGTAGACATACACCATGTCATTGAGACGTTGGGATTCCAATCTGTAAAAGGGTCATAGATTATAAATTAGTACTTAGAAAATTTATATAGTAAAAATAATCAAATTATTTCAAAAATTTAATTTGAAATTTTTTTACCTGTTGCGCTTTTTGCTATGTATTTTGTCAAAGACACTCCAATTGTGCTCACACCCAGAGGAACTGCATGTCTGGCTGAGCACTCGAATGGCAAGCTTTTGGAGATGGGGTACTCTACCACCATAGCTTGTCCACCAAGCATCTACAAGTTAAAATAAAAATGAGAAGCAAAAATTATGAAGAGACAATGAATTATTAAATTTGAAAGTTGAAACTTGAAACAAACTGAAGCTTACCTGGCATTTTGGTCGTCCTACTCTTAATGGCCATGGTAAAACCAAATGTGCCACCAGCCATCCTATATATTTCCATTTCTTTGGAAATTTCTTCACGTTCTTGCTCAGATACCACCATCCTCTCAACACATGTGAAGAATCCATCCATCACCTCGGCATCAAATCTGAAACCACAAGAGTAAGAAAATGCGGGGTTGAAGTAGATACCTGCAGCATGAATGGGGCGATGGAGGGTATTGTTCCATCGGTCATCAATCACTCTCCATATGACCTGTTGTTTCTCTAACCCCTCATCTCCCTTATCCGCATAATAAGCACGAATGGCTTCTTTGGCCCTATCCATGGCCTCATACAAGTAGCCCATTGCGGGCTTCTCTCCATCAACCAACCGAAGAACCCTTACCAAAGGTTCTGAAATGGCACACACCTCCTCTACTCCTGCCCAAAAGTTCTGATCATATGAAACAAGTCTGCATATGCCCTCTCCCTCTGGTTTGCGGCTAATAGATAACTCACGCCAATCCTGTGAAAGAAACATGCTCTTCACGTCCCACATAGAATTCAACAGACACTGAAGAGATATGAAAGTAGTGGCAAAGCGTGTTATCGCAGGACGCACCAACTCTTTGTTGTTGGTGAATCTTCTCATCAAGCTAAGCACAGATGCATGATTGTAAATAAATTTTGTTATGCTCTTGGATGATTCAACAATATGTCTCACCATAGGAATCTTACCTATATCCTCCAACATCAAGTCAATACAATGAGCAACACAAGGTGTCCAAAACAGGGTAGGATACCTCTCCATCAGCAACCTGCCAGCTGCAACATAATTTGCAGCGTTGTCCGTTATGACTTGGACAACATTCTGTGGGCCTATTTCCTGAATGAAGATGTCCAACAACTCACATAATAAACGCGCATCTTTAATGTGTGCGGATGCGTCAACAGATTTCATAAACATTGTCCCCTTGGGACAACTAACCAAGAAGTTAAGGGTCCTACCCTTCTGGTCAGTCCAACCATCTGACATGACTGTGCATCCAGTGTGTTCCCAAGATGCCCTAAACTCCTCCAGTCTAGCAGTGCAATCATTCTTTTCCTCTTGAAGAAGAGGCCCTCTCAACTATGCAAAGGTAGGGGCTTTGTACCCCGGGCCAACGACAGCAACAGCGTCAAACATAGGTTGGTAGAATGGGTTTGTCTTGGCAATGTTGAAAGGAACATCACTCCATAGAAGACATCTACTCACCAACCTGTCAGCTTCTGCCTTTTGCTTTTTTTTAATTGTTGATTTGATGCCAGGTTGTGCACCAGGTGTCGTTCTAGGGACAAAAAAGGATGAAAAAGCTGAGGGGTTGGAACTGGAAGGTGATGCTGAAGCAGAAGAAGCACTCTCACTTACCCCCAGTCTTGAGCTCCCTACAAGTTGCCTTTTCATTACTGCCCTGGTGTCTTTGCCATCTTCTTTTTCCATCAAGGCTTTAATGGCTTGTTGGATCATTTCTGGACCCGGATTTGGGCAAAGTTCTACATTTTGCCCTGGAATTTGCCCTATATGGCATTTTAATCTGGCGATACCCCCTGACATATGCTTTCCACACAACTTGCAAGACAAATACATTCTATTGAGTCCTCCAGTTCCGGGTAAAGGATCAGGTTCACCATACTGCCAGAAAGGATCCAAATTCCTTGGCATTTTGTTTGAAACTTTTTGATGTTTGAACCTGGGCACAAAACAAAAATTAAAAAAAAAAATTAAAAATTGCCCATCACATAAATTAAAATCACTAAATAGTAAACAAGGGTTAGAATTTTTTTTATTTGAATTTTGATTCTTGAAAGTTGCACTGTTGAAATTTTAAAATTTAATTCAATCTAGGATTCAACTTAGAATTTTAGAACTTCTGAGTCCTGACTGGGTTACAAACTTACAAGATGAATTTAATTAAATTAATTTTAAATTTTAATATTTATTATTTATTATGTTGGTTCAGGTTGCACGTTGAAACTTGAAGGAAAGGAGCTGGAGAAAGTACAGAGGCTGTACAAATTTAAAACTTAATTACCATTGCAATTAATGCTTACTGACATGACAGGAATGCTGAGATCAAGCATATTGTGAGGGATCATATTGTGGAATTTGTATTGACTCTTGAGAGGCTCACTCTTTGGATATTTGTCTGGCATCTAAGAGTAGTTGGTCAAACATTCCAGAATTACAGCCTTCTCTACATTCACTCTGGAAACAATCATTACCAAGTTCCAACAGTTGGAAGGAAGGCCAAAACTCACATGCTCAGACAGTGAAATAGACCTCAACTTGATACATTACAGTGAAAAACCACAGTGATCTACTACACAGTGCACAGCAGTCTTCACAGTGACACAGTGACACAACACTTACCCTATCTCACCTTGTAAAACAATGATATTAGCACCTGGCAAGTGGATTGAAGATCGGTAGTGTTCTTAGTTCATTTAGGATGTTGAGACAAGAAATTTCCTCTATAATAACTTTGTTTATAATACAGTAGTCTTGAGGACTTCAATATAGACATTTTTAGTAGACCTAATCTATAGAGTTGATTAGCTGTAATTTGACAATATCTCTCTTGGTGACAATTACATGTGATGTGACAGTGACATAATGTGAATAACAGTATTAGGCTTTAGCACACCTCTTCTCTAAATTTTATTATGTTATATGCTGAAACAAGAATTGGAATTTGATATGCAAATTAAAGGACATTCAACTCCTACTAATTAGAACATCCTCCTGTCATCACTATCAAGATCTATGACAAGAATCAGGGACTTGGGGGTGTATAAGCTTGCCTCTGTTTTAACGGACTGCAATGAGCAAAGTTGCAAGCAGCTAGACTACAATGATTGAAGTGGCCAATGCAGACCTCCTGTACCATGGTGAAGACATAGGTGCCTAGCTCTTAACAAAAGTACTATAAATTCTGTGTGGGCAATGTTATAATTAACAGTAAATACATGTTATCCTTATATTATTGTTATTAAGAAATAATGTTTGCATTATAAAATTCAGTAACCTACTAACTACTACAAATAAGGTGGTCCTCTAAAGGAAGATATTAAGCAGCCCCAATTTGTTGGCGAAACCACCTCCCTTTTAATTTGCATTCAATACAGGTCCTGTAATATTTGTTGTCTCTAAACTTAACTTGACATATTAACAAATAAAACATATAAACCTGACCTATATACTAGCTACTGCAGCGGCCAGCCTGCTAGGGGATTTGTTTATGTTTAAAAATTAAAATCGAACAAAACATTTAATTATTAATATATATATTATAATTTGTTTATGTTACAAAATGAAAAAAAATAACGCAGGCGGCAGAACTCGAGTCTTGACTCTTACCTGGCGGCAGCAGCAAACCTCGGCGGCCAATCTGCAAGCTCGAGCTGTTGAATCTTGAACAGTGGTTGAAACTTGAATGTTCAACTCCAATCTCCCAACGCAAACCGTAAATGAAGTTGTAAACCCTCTGCTGGACTCTCCACAGTCAACGCGACAATACAACAAGCAAATAACTCATAAAAAACGAAACTTCCGCCTTTTATTCCCGCCGATCAGTGGCATCACAATTTTTTCAATCGAGTCGGGAAAAAATCGGGATTATAACGATTAAATCCCGACTTTTTCAACTTTAAAAAAATCGGGAAAAAGTCGGCCGATTTTATCGGCGCCTGCAAAAAATCGGGATTTTTTGAAAAAGTCGCGATTTTTTCCCTACTTTTTCCACATGATTTTTACAAAAACCGAGTCATTGAAACCGAGTCGACCGAGTCATTACCGATTCGAAGTCGGAGTCCGAGCCGACCCTCGGCCTGGTCGGAACCCGATTCCATTTTTTAAAACACTGGTATGCAATTCCTTGTATGTACACAACCACCTCATATTCCATATGAAGACATATTATGTTGATTATACCTATTGGCAACCTGTGTATCGGAAGAGATTCTCCTTTCTTTTGATCATACTTCTAAAGGTAGAAGTCTATTACCTGCAACCATATGACTTCATAGCAACCAGTGTCAACATATAAATACATGTACCTCATCATTTTCCTTTTTGAGTCATCTTGCAACATTATTCCCTGGAATGAAGAATTTCATTCCCTTGACTAGCTTCATCAATATGTCATCATATCCTAATCCCAGAATTCTGCAAAATAGAATTCTCGATGAAACCTTCTGCTTTCTTTCTAACCAATGAATCCAAAGAGGACTCCATTAGAAAATGTCAACACATGTTTTCATATAGATTATTGAATGATGACCCTTGATCTAGATGACTGCCTTCCATCAATGTTGTAATCAATGAGGTTCCCAAGAGCATCTTCTTTCATAGCATAGTTGCATTGCAGACATCCTCCTATGACAAGTACTCCTTCCAAGCTTCTATCATCATGCCATTTCTAAAGTGATTCATTAATGTACAAAGCTTCCTAACATACTATTTTACAACCGACAAAAACCTCTTAAAGAGGAAGACGATCTCAATCATAGTGGAGATCTCTCACTTCTTCTTTCTTAGATTTCTTTGCATCAGGTTCTTCCCTTTCTTCTGTGACATGGGCTTCTTCCTTTTTCCTCTTGTCCTTTCTAAATTTAGGACAATCTCTTTTATAATGCCCACGTTCATTACATCCAAAGCATCATACTTTGTCCATATATTTTCTTCTATTTTTTAGACCAAATTTACCAAATCTTCCTTTCTTTCTGGACATGGCTGCAAAGGCTTGATTTTATTCACTTGGTCCTGTATCAATTTTGGCTTTCAATCTTGTTTCCTCTATTTTACATAGAGACCACAGATCCTGGAATGGTGTTGCTTCTTTCTTCCCATATATGCTTGAAGTGAAGCTTCTCCATTTTTCCGATGGAGCATTCAACACCACAGTAGTCATTTCTCTATCAAACATTACTTCTCCTAATTCCTGCAGTTGGTCTCGTATTTCAGAAATCCTTATAAAATATGAAGTGATTCCTTCCTCTCTTGACAATTTCATCTTGCATAGTTCTTGTCTCAAAGAGATTACTTCTCCTGCAGTACTTACAAATAATATTTCCAGCAACTTTCATATATTTCTTTTGTAGTTTCTAGTTTTGATACATAGGGAACGAGTGAGTCCTTAATGGATTCAATGAGAATCCTATGGGCTCTAATTTCTCCCTTCATGTACTTGGCATGTGCTGGAGCATCTTCTTTTGATGATTGAGTTGCAGTTCCTTTGATGTACACCGTGACTTCATTTTCAATTAGATTCAAATCTATCCTTTTCTTCCATGCACGAAAGTTTGATGACCCAACCAATTTGTTGCTTTCTTTGCAAAAAGTCATTTTAACAGATTCAAATGAGGTCATAGAAATACTTACTTGTGTAGATTGATTTCTTCAAAGGAGTTAGATGATCTTGGATCCTTCATGATCAAGGATGGCTTGATGATTTATCTTCCAACAATATTGATTAGGCTTCAATATCAATAATCTTTGATGGAAAAGATTACCTCCTTGATATGTAGGTCCTTTGAATAAGGTTGAAGGTCTCCTTGAGATGGCTTGAGGGTTTTCCTACAAACTTTTTCTCTGACTTTTTCTTTTATGCTTTCTAGAAATAAGATTCTTGATTTTTGATCCTTAAGTGTCTTCTTGTCAAATAGCCCTTTGTCTTCAGCACCTTAGGTCTGAAACCATTTTGAGAAGTTGGTAGGACATAATTTAATTCAATTCTCTACTTGATAATTACTTGTGAACTTATTTCTCTTACTTCGATCTTCTCTTTATTAGCTTATTATGTCTTTCATCAAGTCAATTATCAAAACACAAGAGACACAAGTTTTAGGCTCTTCAAGCCAGGGCCAAAACCTCTCCCTCTTGGAGAGGAAAACCAGCAAGTAATTCTTCTTATAGACTTTCAGTTGACAAGTACCATGACCATGACACAGACCCTTGACGCTTGTATGCCTCCAAGACCCTTATCACTGCACTTCTTGGCTTCTTCTTGTTGAGCCCTCCCTCTGCACTGCTCTGCACCAGAACTAGGAAACTCGATTCCTATCTCTGAACTGTGAACTCCTTCTTTGTCTTTACTTGGACTGATCTCGGCCTCCTAGAGACCTCTTTATAATCCCCCTATTTTTGCACCCTAGATGTACTGAACATAAATCCTTACTTTATATCCTTCAGTCCTTGTCTTATATACCAGCAATGTATTACCTCTAAACTGAACCTTGTATAACCTTCCTATAGCACTTCTTGCAATCTATTCTCCTTCCCTGAGTATCCTTCCTTCTTCGCATCATAGAAAAACCTTCTCTTCACATTCACTACAATTTTGGTCCTTACTGTGATTGTCCTCCGGAGTCTGGTATCTATAGAACCTAGAGACGGATCCTAGACTTTCCTTCTTCGCTGGTATGTCACTTCTTTTTGCACCTTAACCTCGCACTTTATTGCAGACTGATCTGAATTTCTGTTGCTATCATTTATGCGAAGTCACTGGGGTATTTATAGTTGTTCGTCCCTATAATTAGCCGACCTGACCCAGTGAACAATTGTGTCTTATTTTAGTGAGCCGACATGATATAGGCCGACTTCTACAAGGAGTATATATACCATACTTTGAGCCGACTTGGAGGAGCGTATTTCACAAGGTCTTGGAGGCATATAATTACATCAATGAATGACCTTTACAAGTGTAACAACACTTCATATATATGACTCTAAATTATACATTTATGACAAGATGACAAATCCCTAAAAGACATCGAGAAGAAGTATTTGATCTATAATAAAAACTCCTTGCTCATGAAAACCATGAAGCAAGCTTTACAAAAATACATTTTATTATCTTTGTCTTCTTCATTACATAAATTCATAATTACATAGTCATTATGAAGACCGAACCTAGTTACATTTTCCAACATGTTTGAGGATATTTTTGCTACCTTGGAGATTGGATGTTAACATGTTTTCTATGGCACATTTGTATTGCTAACATTGTGTATGCAGGGGATCATAGCTGAGCAGATTATGTTTTATTATTACAAAAATTTTATATGCTTGTCGCAATGTAGCTTGTCATGTATGGCTGCTATTGTTGAGACATGGCTGAGTTTTGTGATCATATTTGTTATATTGTTGATGGAGATGTGTTGAGAGTGTGTATGTTGGGGGTATTGTTGTGTTTTATATATTGCATCAGATTTGCCACTTGTGTACGACAGATTTGTATTGCAGATTTGATTGTAGTTGAGATTGTTGAGTAGCTAATTGTATTGCAAAGACAGAATGTGTTGGAGGAAATTGTATTTAGTTTGAGCATAGAGGTTAAAAAGCGATTCATTCCTACACTATTAATTCACCCCTTCCCCCCTTCTCAGTAGTGTGAATTGTCCAAAAGGTGGTATCAGAGCAGTGCTCTTAGTAGCAGCTTAATTGTTGGAGAGTACATCCGGGCATATCGGGTGAAAATTTTGGAAAAACAAAAATTAGGACGAATCCTCAAGGAATGTTTCTGCTCACAATGGAAAATTTCAAGATATGGCAAGAAAAGGTTAAATCTTTATTATTATCTTGTTGATCTGACAATTGGCAACTTGTCTGTGAAGGATGTGGAGAGAATTTTAGGTCGGCAAAGGTGATGCAAAAGGATGTTCAAGCAAGATGTAGAATTTATAAAAGCATCCACAATACAAATCTGGAGAAGATAGTAGATCTGAAATCTGCTAAAGAGATTTGGGACAGACTAGAGGTCCTGTTTGGAGGTAAAAGTAGCAGCAGCAATGGAGAGGTAGAAAAAATCAGCAAAAATAATAGAAAGAAAGGCCAGAAGAAGGAAGAAACTCAACAAAAAGAAATAAATCCCTCAAGTGTGAATAGTGCAGAAGACCATTAAGACAAATCAGAAAATGAAGCCGCAGCCAAATCAGTTGTGTTGTAAGAGAACAGATTTGAAGGTAAAAATATGGATGACTTACTTTTGAGTCATGAATTTGACAAGTCTGATGAATTACATAGTGAAGAAGAGAATGATATCATGCTTCTTAAGGCATAATATGAATCGACAATGATAGTAATTGAAAAATTATCAGTTGAAGTGAGTAGGCTAACAGCTGCATGTAGAGATCATGAAAAGCTTTTGCAGATCTATGATAAAATGTATTTTGTAATGCTTGCCTCACGGGTTTCATGAACAAGGACTTTTTATTATAGGTCAAAGACATCTTCTTGATGTCTTTAGGAGTTTGTCGTCTTGTCATAAATATAGTTAGAGTCATGTATATGAAGCAATGTTACCAAACTCGGAATTGGCAAGGCAAAAGAGCAAAGAGTTTTAATCGGATCGGGAAATAATCGTGAAAAATTCAGTGAATATAATAAATAAAGATATACACATATATGGAATTAAAAAAGAAAATATATATATATAAATAAAAATAAAGAACAAAACAAAACAAACAAACAAACAAACAAACAAACAAAACATTTTTCATTGATATTCAATAAATCCATGTCCAAACAATGCATAATATCAATAAATGTCCAAAAAATCACAAGGACAATGTGTATGCTTCAAGTATAAAATATATTTAGTATTGGAAAACATTCAAAACAGGTACAAAGATTCAAACGAGACGAGAAACTTCCAAGTTTTTGTCAACAAACATCGCGGACCTGCTAAAATTTTACTTGGGGTTAGAGTAGCATGGCTTCTAAATTGGGTTAAGTTTGGATTGGTAATGCATTATACCCATTGGTAGATCACTTATACACTTGACGATAACAAATTAATTTAAGGATTTTTTTCATTATTCTAGGTCCTTGTAAATTTCCAACATTTTGCAACGATTTTCTTTTATTCAAAACGATATGGGACTTTAACATACTACAACTAGTTTCTTTTAATCTAAGAATCTGAGTGGCTCATCCATTTCTCTACAAATCTCCGAAATCGTGAGTCAAACTTGCGTTGACCACGAGTCAAACTCAGTCAACACGAGTTTGAATCGTCGAGATTCAAATCGGCTCATTTGGTTGAAGATCAGAGTCGGAATCGTGAGTACTCGTGAGTAATCGGAGACTCCTGTAACACTGATA
Organism: Pinus albicaulis; assembly: GCA_034641835.2. NCBI lineage: Eukaryota > Viridiplantae > Streptophyta > Pinopsida > Pinales > Pinaceae > Pinus > Pinus albicaulis. The sequence continues at coordinate 87,314,265 of CM076572.1, forward strand.
TGAAGTCATGTTACACTTGTGTAAAGGACAATTATTGATGTAAATGTATGCCTCAAGACCTTGTCAATATGCTCCAAAGAAGTCGGCTCAAATATGTTGAAGATCCACCCTTGTTCATGTTGGCCTACACACTAGTTCATGTCGGCCTACACACTAGATCATGTTGGCCTAGAAGCAGTTAGACAGTCCCTATATATAGAGGGACTGCGGCCTCATTTGAAGATAACAATTTGGATCAAGTTCTGAGATTGAAGTACGAAGTAAGGACTGTAGTTGGTGCGAGGTTAGAAGGACAAGCAGACAAATAAAGGAAGGATAGTATATCTTTGTTTTGGGTTTGTACCTACCTTGCATATCTCAGGTAGGCCAAAGGTCACTTCAGAAAGAACTATGATATCAAGTTTGCTATTTAGTGTTGAAATCAGTGTGAAGAAGGACAATACAGCAAAGGGAAGGGGACTGCAAGGTGTGCAAAAGAGAGACAATACAAGTCTCTGTCTTGATCTCAGATATCTCAGAAAGAGGCCGAAGGGATACACAGCGTGAAGGAGGGTTTCTACAGTAAGAAAGAGATCTCGAACTAGGGCAGCAAGGGTGCAGAAAGATAGGCCGAGAAGAAGTCTCTAGGAGGTCGAGGCTAGTTCAAGGAAGGGCAGAAAAGGAGCTCACTGTGTAGAGCTAGGAACCGAGCTTTCCTACTATCGATGCAGTGCAGTGCAAAAAAGAAGATCAACAGAAGGAGCCTAGAAGAGCAAGTGACAAGGGTCTTAGGCATACTAGTGTCAAGGGTTTGTGTCATGGTCGTGGTACTCGTCAATTGAAGATCTATAAGAAGAATTATTATCGGGTTTTCCTCTCCAAGAGGGAGAGGTTTTGGACCTATCTTGAAAGCCTAAATATTTGTGTCTCTTGTGCATTTGATAATTGACTTGATGAAGAACGTAATAATCTAACGAAGATAAGATCTAAGTGAAAGAAGCATAACGAAATCACAAGTAATTATCATGAAAGAGAAATTTTAATAAAAGCCCTAATTTCTCAACAATCCTTAGCCTGAAGATCTACTTGTAGTAGACCAAGAGAATAGAGGATGTGTTGACCAGTTAGCAAAACGAGAAAGAAGGTTGAATTGAAGACTTGGAAGCTGTAATATTCCGAATAGAAATAAACAATAATATAAAGCAACATAAACAAGCATCTAACAGCAAATAGAGAGACATCACATAAACAATGCAAATATGGAGAAACGCTGAGCCATTTTATTATGAAACTGAAAGATACAATGAGTACAAAGGTGATCAAAATGATGGCACCTTGGCTTGCACAAGGCAAGCTGGAAATACTCTCAAAAATGCTCAAGGAATGGCTACTTGTCAAGGACTGCGTAATCTCCAAATGTTGTTGCTGCTACTACCGGATTGCTGCTACTGCTGGAATGGGATGGCTCTTTGGGGTTGTTCCCCTACTCAGAAAAATATGAAACACTGGGAATGAGCTCTCCTCCAAATACCCAGAAAAGCCCAGAAAGGAATCCCGGAATGGATGACCCCGGAATTTGACCTCCCTTAGGAAATAACGTTATCCCAGTGAAATACGCTGGCCCTAAATGATCCTCTGCAAATGATGGCCTCCTCCTGTACCAAAATGATGAAATAGTGAAGGGTTGATCCCTCTAGGCTATCTCGGGCTGAAATCCCAAACAAATCCTCACTCCCAAAACTGCCTCTACCACAAACTACGTGATCTCTCCCAAAGACTGCGCTACCCAAGCAAATGTGTAATTCCTGGCTGAAGATGTTATGACTCCCCACTGCAAAATGATGGATAGAACTCCTCACCAGAGCAAGCACTCGAAGTCCCCAGGGGCTGAGGTTGGGATCTCTGCTCGGAGACACCCGGTGTGCTGAACAGCACTTGCAGACTTCGCTCAACAGCAAAAGCGTGCTCAATGTCAAAAAACAGAAATCATAGATGCATAATAGAATGAGAGAATGAGGAACCTCTTCCCCTTTTTATGCTTTGAAAGCCTTGCTCTCACCCAAGCCCCACCAAGTTGTGTTGTCCCTCTTGGCCCACGTTGTCCCTCTCTCACTGCGTTGTCATATGCCCACGCTGCCCACGCAGCCTCTTCCCTCACGCTGCCACATCACCCTCCTAGGCCCCACGCTGTCAAGTAAATATATGCTCAAGTGACTTTAGGGAATGATTATTTCCGAAGTGTAGGCTATGCGTCTCATCGCCCACTTTATTAACTGACTTAACTTTAGAAAAGAAAAACTGGCCAAAATTAATATTACCAATTCGTCGCTGCTAATTGGGAATATTACAGAAGCTGAAGCGATCTTCATGAGAAACAGTTAGAGGAGAAGAATGATTAGCAGAAGCAAATAAAGAGCACCAAGCTCTTGGACGGTATGCTCAAGAGCCAAAGATCTCCTATGATAAGATCTAGTCTTGGGTTCCTCAAGGGAGAATCTAGCACATGAGCAGGCAAAAGCAACAATTAAGTACCCAAGAATCCTACATATGAAAATGGTACCAACAAAAGCAACAAATGAGAAAGGAATTAGCATATCCAATAGTAGCCAACAAGAGAATTAAGAGCATTTACATCCAAAAGATCATTCGCTCCTAGAGTTGATAGTGGCAAAGTTTAGAGGAGGATTCAAAACTCCTTTGCCCCCTTGATGGACGAGATCGAGTGCTTCATCTGTCACAATTTTGGATATGTGGCAGCTACCTCTAGGAGTATAATGTACACATCTATGCAGCAGTTTGGGCAGCCAAGAAGAGGTCTAGCCATCAGGTATACTTGTACTTTTAATGGTTATTGTTACTCATGCAGCCTGTTTGGCCATAATGCAATTGACTGCAGATCTAGTACATGGAGCCAAGGAAAAAGTAATCCAAGGCAGAGATCCAACATGAGCAACAGAAGATCAAATCCCTTGGCTTCATATCTTGGTCATGTGAGGTGTTATGTGTGCCACAATCTTGGGCACATGGCCAAAGATTGTAAATTGTCCAGATTCTTTAGGCCATCTGGTCAAAAGGAGCAGCAGATTCAAAATAGACCTAGAAGAAAGACAAAGGAGAGTGCCCAAGCAAAGAAGCAGCGTATGACCATGTGGAAGAAAGGGAGGAGCACCAAGCAAAGTGTGGCATTTCTCTATGTACCTTTGATTATGATGTCTAATGGTACATTGATAGTGGATGTTCTCGTTACTGCAGCCTTCGGCCGAGTTACTGCAGCCTCTTCCCATACCTGAGGGGAAATGGGAGAGCATCTCGATGGATTTCATCACAGGGTTGCCCACTGTACAGGGCAAGGATTGCATATTTGTAGTTGTTGATCGGCTAACAAAATATGCACACTTCTTCGCCATATCAGCACGACATACAGCAGCACAGGTGGCGGAGTTATTTTTCAGGATGTCTTTAGATTGCATGGTCTTCCAAAGACCATTGTCAGTGATAGAGATAGCCACTTCATGGGCGGGTTTTGGCAGGAGCTTTTTCGTTTAGTGGGCACTAAGTTGACTCCGAGTACTAGTTATCACCCACAGACGGACGAGCAGACAAAGATAGTGAACAAGTGGCTAGAAGGCTACTTGCGTAACTATGTCAGCAGGCAGCAGAAGGCATGGTTACAGTGGCTGCAATTGGGGGAGTACTGCTACAACACCACTTATCATATGTCCATCGGTATGTCACCGTTTTATGCTTTATATGGGTATCATGCTTTATCTTTTGCTGACATGATGTTTGGTGCTAGCAAGGCCCCTAGGACCAAAGATTGGATCCAAGAGAGTCAGGACATACTCCGAGCTCTCAAGGACAACATGGCTTCAGCGCAGAATCGACAGAAGCTGTATGCCGACAGGGGACGGATTGAGCGGTAGTTCGAGGTAGGGGACTTGGTCTACCTACGGTTGCAGCCATATCGGCAATCCACGCTGAAGCAGAAGGGGGCTGAAAAGCTCAAGCCCCGTTTTTATGGACCATACAGGGTGACACTCAGAGTTGGGGAGGTTGCATATGAGTTGGAGCTGCCCACCGGTAGCCGAATTCATAACATTTTTCATGTGTCATGCCTAAAGAAGGCACTAGGACAGTAGGTGACCGCAACGGAGGAGCTTCCTCCCACAAACGATGAGGGGCATCTGGTACTACAGCCGAAGGCCATTATTGACACTAGGGAGAGGCAGTTGCGGAGCAGGACAGTCAGGGAGTACCTGGGGAGATGGAGGAATCTACCGAATGAGGATGCCACCTTGGAGAGTGAAAAGATATTGCAACATCCATCATTGCAGTTGCTTGAGGACAAGCAACGTTTTGCCGGGGAGGACTATAATATTCCCAATTAGCAATAGCTAATTGGAAATATTAATTTTGATTACTTTTACTTTAATAAGTTAAATTAGAAATAAAGTGGGTGAAGGGGACACTTACTCACACTTAGGATAAAAGAGTATTTCCTAAAGTCACTTGAGAAGCATGATTAATTGGCAGCGTGGGGCCTAGAGGCCAAGTGGCAGCGCAGGAAAAAGGGACAGCGTGGGCAGTGTGGGACCAAGCTAGCATAGAGAGAGATGGGCAGCGTGGCTCCAAGGGACAACGTAGTTAATGGTGGGGCCTAGGTGAGAGCAAGGCTCTCCAAGCATAAAAAGGGAGAGGGTATCTTCATTTGGATTCATTCTAATTATGCATCTTTGAGATTTGTCTTTTGACATTGACCACGTTTGTTGTTTAGCAAAGTCTGCACGTGCTGTTCAGTACATCGAGTGTCTCCATTCGGAGATCCCAACCTCAGCCCCAGGAGACTTCGAGTGCTTGCTCGGGTGAGGAGTTTCATCTTGTTTTACCGGAGAGGATAGCAGCATCCACAGTTGGGAGCATTCCTTGGAAGAGACAGCGCAGTCAGTGAAAGGGAGGACGCAGTCTTGGATAGAGGTGGTTCTGGATTGAGGGTTTATCACAGGATTCAGCCCGGAGGAGTTGGAGAGGCATTAGCCCTTCCATATTGTATCATTTTGACAGAGACGGAGGCCATCATTTGCATCAGAGCATTCAGGGTCAGCATTTCTCTTAGGGAATAGCGTAGTGCCTCAAGGGAGGTATTTTCGGGGGTCATCCATTTCCAAAAAGCTCTCTAGGCTTTTTTGGGTTTTGCGTGGAGAGGCCATTTCTGGAGTTTTATGATTTTCTGAGGGGAACAGCCCCAAATCATCCTTTTATTCCAACAGTAGCAGCACTAGCACCAGCAGCACTGGAGATTACGCAGTCTTGAGTAGCAGCCATTTCGGGTCATATCCTGAGAGTATTTCTACACTTGCCTAGTGCAAGCCAAGGTGCCATCATTCTGATCACCTTTGTACTCATTTCTATCTTTCAGTATTAATAAAATGGCTCAGCATTCTCCATATTGGTTATTATTTATGTGATATCTCTCTAGTTGTTGTTTGTCTTTGTTTATGTGCTTTATATTGTTGTTTATTTCCATTCGGGATATTACAGTGGTATCAGAGCTCATAGACTTGGCTCAGCCTGTGGAGCAGATTGTCTATGACACCAGCAGGAAAACCGTACACCACTTACCGGGGAAGAAAGTATAAAGACCAAGAACAGACGTTAGAGCTCACTTTCGGGAAAGGTGACAGCATCCCAGTAGTGGACGCAGAGGGAGAAGAACCAATGGCGGAGGAAAGAGATGTCGGGAAGGAGTTTGGGGAACTTCTCCTCAAATCAGTGCAGGATCTGTCGAGGTGGATAGAGGAGATGGGGCAGAGATTCACAACAGAGTCTAGACAGCGTGAGACCACAAGGGGTTTCCATATCGAAGAGGGCTCGTGCACATCCCATCACTTACAGGATCACCTCACAGCGCAGCAAATGGCATCACACACACCTCCCCGTTCCACGATGCCTACATTTCTTGCCGTAGACACTGGGGCAGGAGCACAGCAGGAGCAGGAACCGGCACACATGGGAGACTACTTCGCTGAGTACCAGTCCTACGATCAGGAGTTCAGAGATGCTCTCACATTTCATGACTTCGTACGGCTCAAGAGGGACAGCAAACCCCGCAACCATCACAAGGGGAACAGGCACTCACATGACGGAGATATGCAGCACACCGTAGGCAGGTTCCACTTACCGACATTTGACGGATCATCCAAGTGTTCGAAAAAGGCTTGGGTGGAGAAGTTGGATATATATTTCCAGCTTAATCAGATGGCAGAGCTAGAGGCCATCAAGGTGGCAGCACTGCACCTTGAAGGTGAGGCCCAGGATTGGTGGTTTCACGGGATGGCTACGCTGGGGCACTCGAGAGTGATAGCATATGTCAAGTTTACACGGAGGTTGATAGAGCGTTTTGATCGAGGGGATCCAAAGGAGCATTTTGTTGAGCTGACAAAGCTCAAACAGACTGGGAGCCCAGACACATACATCTCAGAGTTTTTGAGACTCTCCGTGATGGTACCTGATTTATCCGCAACCCGGAAGATCTATATGCTCATTGATGGATTGGCAGAGCCTCTTCGAGGGTTAGTCAGGTCCACGAGGCCAGCCACACTCCATGACGCAGTTAGGAGGACCAGGGATTTGCGGGATGCATTGCCCCAGACTAGAGCTCCTTTTTCCCAAAGACCAACATTTCAGCCGAAGGGAAAGGACATGAGGGTTCCACCTCCAAAGGGGAACCAGGGCAGAGGACATGTAGATGATGAGGCCAGGAGAGATTTGAAGCAGAGGAGGCTATGCTTCACGTGCCAGGAGCCATGGGCACCAGGACACCGTTGTGCTGCAGGGAAGGCACATTACATCAAGGTCTTCTCCGACAGTAGCGGGGAAGAAGAGGAGCATGAGGAGATAGAGGCAGGAGGCAGTAGCACAGCGCAGAGAGGGGATCATCTACCACCACCAACAGGAGCGGGAGGTGCAGCTTTTGCACCTACCGGGGGAGCCCTTGCATCCTTGCGGGGAGTTCCCAAGTACTTGACACTGCGTGTCCAAGGCACAGTGAGGGGACAGCGTATCTCAGTATTAGTGGACAGTGCGGCCAACCACAATTTCATTGATGCCCAGCTGGTAGAGCGAAGAGGCATACCGACGGAGAGCTTTGATGGATTTTCGGTACTAGTTCCAGGTGACCGAACCATGCAGTGTGCCAGGTATGTGCACAACTTTGGCAATGACTATGGGGACATACACCCTGACAGATCACTTCTTCGTGGTGGACATTCCGGACACCAACATGATACTGGAGGTACAGTGGCTGATCACGCTAGGGAAGGTCACCACTGATTGGGAGACCTTGGAGATGGAGTGGATGGATAAGAGGACTAGGAGGCATGAGAAGATTTGGGGTATGCACACCTATCCACCACAAACAGTTTTAGCGCACCGGATGGAGACAAATTTCCGGAAGGGAGACATAAAGTGGGTAGTGGAGTTGCGGGTTTCAAAGGCAGGATCTACAGGGCAGGCCATACACCCAGATGTACAGTCCATTCTCGAAAGGTATGCTATGGTATTTGGGGAGATACCACCAAAGCAGCGACCAGATCGGGGGTTTGAGCACACGATCAAGCTGGAGCAGGGCATCCAAGCTGTCATCACTACACCCTATAGGCATCCCAAAGCCTATCGGGATGAGATTGACAGGGCTATCCATGAGCTCCTAGCTCTTCGACACATCCGTCTTAGCACTAGCCCCTTTGCTTCTTCAGTAGTACTAGTGAAGAAGAAGGATGACACGTTGAGGATGTGCATTGATTACAGGGCCCTAAACAAGAAGACCATGAAGAACCGATACCCCATCCCACGGATCAATGAGCTGATGGATGAGCTGAGGGGGTCCGAGTTCTTTTAAAAGATTGATTTGAGATCCGGGTACCATAAGATTCGCGTGAGGGAGCAGAACATTCCCAAGACTGCTTTCAGGTGTCATTACGGCCATTTTGAGTTTTTGGTGACGCCTTTTGGGCTAACCAATGCCCTGGCCACTTTTCAGTCATGCATGAATCAAATCTTCCGCAGTCACTTGAGGAAGTGTGTATTAGTGTTTTTTGACGACATTTTGATTTACAACGGGACATGGGAGGAGCACCTCCAACATATAGAGGTTGTATTGCGCATTTTGGAAGAGCAGCAATTCTATGCTAAGCTCTCCAAATGCGAGTTTGGGCTAACAAAGATGCTCTACTTGGGGCATAGCATTAGGGTGGATGGAGTGAGGGTCCACGAGGAGAAGATCAGGGCCATAAGGGATTGGCCAGAGCTGAAGAACATGACGGAACTTCGAAGATTTGTAGGGATCTGCACCTACTGCCGAAAGTTCGTCAAGGGATTTTCCCAGCTTGCTGCACCCCTTACAGACCTTACCAAAAAGGGGGCATTCAGTTGGATGAATACAGCACAGAGGGCATTTGACAGGCTCAAGGAGGTGATGAGCAGCTGTCCGGTGTTAGCATTGCCAGACTTTACACAACCCTTTGTCTTGGAGTGTGATGCATCGAGGGAGGGGATAGGCGCAGTTTTGATGCAGGGAGGCCATCCCATAGCTTTTGAGAGTCGGAAGCTATTGCCACATGAGAGGTTGTATGCTATATACGACAAGGAGATGTTGGCCATCATGCATGCTTTGGCCAAGTTTCCGCAGTACCTGGTAGGGAACAGATTCAGGGTGCGGACGATTCACAACAGCCTCCGATTCTTTCTAGAGCAGAAGCAGTTGCAGGAGAGGCAGCAGAAGTGAGTCAGCAAGATCCAGGCTTATGACTTTGACATCGAGTATGTCAAGGGGAAGAACAACGTTGTGGCAGATGCACTTTCATGCAAACCGACAGCGTTGTCCTTGATGAGTTTGGAGACGAACTAGAGGGCTCAACTTCTGGTAGAGTACTCTAAGGACCATTTTGCTTGTGAGGTTTTGGACGCATAGGTTACAGATGACAGGTACCGGGGGATGGATGAGGTGATCTACTACAGGGACAGGATCTTCTTGACTGAGAGCTCCAAGCTCAAGGAGAAGATATTGCATGCCTCGCATGACTCACCGTTATAAGGCCACCAGGGGTTCACCAAGACCTATCGGGCCATCACAGAGAGGTTCTCATGGAAGGGCCTCAAGGAGGACGTACTCCAACATGTCAGGGAGTGCGAAGTTTGCCAGCGCAACAAGGGAGCGATGAACCATCCGATCGGGTTACTGCAGCCTCTTCCCATACCTGAGGGAAAATGGGAGAGCATCTCAATAGATTTCATCACAGGTTTGCCCACTGTACAAGGCAAGAATTGCATATTTGTAGTTGTTGATCGGCTAACAAAATATGCACACTTCTTCGCCATATCAACACGACATACGACAGCACATGTGGCGGAGATATTTTTCAGGGATGTCTTCAAATTGCATGGTATTCCAAAGACCATTGTCAGTGACAGAGATAGCCGCTTCATGGGCGGGTTTTGGCAAGAGCTTTTTCGTTTGGTGGGCACTGAGTTGACTCCGAGTACTAGTTATCACCCACAGACGGACAGGCAGACAGAGATGGTGAACAAGTGGCTGGAAGTCTACTTGCATAACTATGTCAACAGGCAGCAGAAGGCATGGTTACGGTGGTTGCACTTAGGGGAGTACTGCTACAACACCACTTATCATATGTCCATCGGTATGTCACCGTTTCATGCTTTATATGGGTATCATGCTTTATCTTTTGCTGACATGATGTTTGGTGCTAGCAAGGCCCCTAGGGCCAAGGATTGGATCCAAGAGAGTCAGGACATACTCCGAGCTCTCAAGGACAACATGGCTTCAGCGCAAAATCGACAGAAGCTATATGCCGACAGGGGACGGATTGAGCGGCAGTTCGAGGTAGGGGACTTGGTCTACCTACGGTTGCAGCCATATCGGCAATCCACGCTGAAGCAGAAGGGGGTTGAAAAGCTCAAGCCCTGTTTTTATGGACCATACAGGGTGACACGTAGAGTTGGGGAGGTTGCATATGAGTTGGAGCTGCCCACCGGTAGCCGAATTCATAACATTTTTCATGTGTCATGCCTAAAGAAGGCACTAGGACAGCAGGTGACTGCAACGGAGGAGCTTCCTCCCACAGACGATGAGGGGCATCTGGTACTACAGCAGAAGGCCATTATTGACACTAGGGAGAGGCAGCTGCGGAGCAGGACAGTCAGGGAGTACCTAGTGAGATGGAGGAATCTACCAGATGAGGATGCCACCTAGGAGAGCGAGAAGATATTGTAGCATCCATCATTGCAGTTGCTTGAGGACAAGCAATGTTTTGCCAGGGAGGACTGTAATATTCCCAATTAGCAATAGCTAATTGGAAATATTAATTTTGATTACTTTTACTTTAATAAGTTAAATTAGAAATAAAGTGGGTGAAGGGGACACTTACTCACACTTAGGATAATAGAGTATTTCCTAAAGTCACTTGAGGAGCATGATTAATTGGCAGCGTGGGGCCTAGAGGCCAAGTGGCAGCGCAAGAAAAAGGGACAGTGTGGGCAGTGTGGGACCAAGCTAGCGCCGAGAGAGATGGACAGCGTGGCTCCAAGGGGCAGCGCAGTTAATGGTGGGGCTTAGGTGAGAGCAAGTCTCTCCAAGCATAAAAAGGGAGAGGGTCTCTTCATTTGGATTCATTTTGATCATGCATCTTTGAGATTTGTCTTTTGACATTGAGCACGCTTGCTGTTTAGCCAAGTCTGCACGTACTGTTCAGTACATCGGGTGTCTCCATTCGGAGATCCCAACCTCAGCCCCGGGAGACTTCGAGTGCTTGCTCGGGTGAGGAGTTTCATCTTGTTTTACCGGAGAGGATAGCAGCATCCACAGTTGGGAGCATTCCTTAGAAGAGACAGCGCAGTCAGTGAGAGGGAGGAGGTAGTCTTGGATAGAGGTGGTTCCGGATTGAGGGTTTATCACGGGATTCAGCCCGAAGGAGTTGGAGAGGGATCAGCCCTTCCATATTCTATCATTTTGACAGAGACGGAGGCCATCATTTGCATCAGAGCATTCAGGGGCAACGTTTCTCTTAGGGAATAGCATAGTGCCTCAAGGGAGGTATTTTCGAGGGTCAGCCATTTCCAGAAAGCTCTCTAGACTTTTCTGGGTTTTGCGTGGAGAGGCCATTTCCGGAGTTTCATTGATTTTTCGAGGAGGGGATCAGCCCCAAATCATCCTTTTATTCCAGCAGTAGCAGCACCAGCACCAGCAGCACTGGAGATTACGCAGTCTTGAGTGGCAGCCATTTCGGGTCATATCATGAGAGTATTTCTATGCTTGCCTAGTGCAAGCCAAGTGCCATCATTCTGATCACCTTTGTACTCATTTCTATCTTTCAGTATTAATAAAATGGCTCAGCGTTCTCCATATTGGTTATTATTTATGTGATATCTCTCTAGTTGTTGTTTATCTTTGTTTATGTGCTTTATATTGCTGTTTATTTCCATTCAAGATATTACATTGCATATCAAGCTATGCTTCTCCAAAAGTCTGGTATATTGATAGTGGAGCTTCTGCACATATGACGGGAGTACGATAATGTTTCTCAAGTTACCAAGAAGAGCAAATGAATTTTCAAATCACCATGGGAAATAAGGGGAAGTGTACCCCTGTTGGGAGAGGTACCATAGTGTTTCAAACTGAAGCTGGCAATAAGCTTCGAACCACCAATGTGTTGCATGTGCCTGGTTTGGGGATGAACTTACTCTCAGTGTCTCAGCTACAAAACAAGGGCTATGACATCTACTTCATCGGCAAAAGAGTATATGTCAAACATCCAAGTTGGAAGAAGAAGGCACAAATCAAAGTCAGGAGCAATAAATTGTATAAGTTGCAGCTCGAATCTCCAATGGCACTGATAGGCAACAGTGATGAGAAGGATTTGAATGAACGATGGCACAGGAGAATGGGGCACTTACACCATGGGTCTTTGGGAATTCTCAAGAAGATCGTCACAGGAGTTCTAGATTTGAGCACCAAACGAGATGACGTTTGCAGAGGATGCATACTAGGGATGTACGCCAAGGCAACCTACCCCAGGAGCATAAATAGGACTAAGAGTGTGTTGGTATTGATACACTCAAACATCTGCGGACCAATGTCCACTAGAGCTCTTAGTGGTGCTGAATATTTCATCACCTTCATTTATGACCATTCCAATAAAACTTGGATCTACTTTCTGAAGACCAAGGATGAAGTCTTTGATCGATTCAAGCAGTTTAAAGCTCTGGTTGAGAATCTGACAGAAAAGCGGATAAAGATACTGTGATCAGATAATGGTGGGGAATACATTGATAAATATTTCACAGAATTCTGCGCAAGGGAAGGCATCAAAAGAGAGTGGACTACTCCATATAATCCGGAGCAGAATGGAGTTGCAGAAAGGAAGAATAGAACTATTGTGTAAGCTGCAAGGGCAATGTTGTATGATCAAGAGATGCCCAAATTTTTGTGGGCTGAAGCTTGTAACACAGTTGTATATGTTTAGAATAGGATTCCTCACAATGCATTGGGTAAGATCACTCCAGAAAGTGTCTTCACTAGCAGGAAGCCAGAAGTAAGCCACTTCAAGGTCTTTGGTAGTGTGGCATACTGCCATGTACCCCAAGAGAAAAGGAAGAAATTGGATAGGACTGCTGAAAAGGGATATCTTGTGGGATACAGTGAAAATGCTAAGGCTTACAAAATCTACATTCCTGGCAGCAAGAAAGTTGTAGTGCGACGGGATGTAAAGTTCATGGAGGAAAGAGCTTTCAGAAAATCCCAAGAGATGCCTTTAGCAACGCAGTCTGAGGATGACCCTTTGGTCCAGCCACTACAACTAGCAGACGAAAGCCCGAGTGCTTCTCCAAGGCAAAAGGATCCAAGGGATTCATCCCCAGAAGATTTGCAGGAGGGAGAGCAAGCAGAACCACCCACTACCAGTGGTGGGACGAGCATGGAATTACGACAAATTCTGAGGGATTCAGAGGAGTTTTTCGGAGCCCCTAGAAATGAGAAGAGGCAGCGCAAGCAGTCGATCAGATACCAAGCCTTGGTAGCCCAAGTTGGGGAACCCTCTAGTTTTCAGGAGGCAGCTCAGCATCAGGTGTGGGTGCAATGGTGGAAGAGTACAGTTCCATCATGACAAATGATGTCTGGGAAGTGGTTCCTAGGCCTCAAGACAGATCAGTTGTGGGTTCAAGATGGATCTACAAGATCAAATATGTTGCCAATGGCAGCGAAGAAAAATTTAAGGCCAGGTTTGTGGCAAAGGGGTATGCTCAGAACAAAGGGATAGACTATGAAGAGACCTTCACCCCAGTAGCCAGATATACTTTTATTAGATCTGTGATACCCCTTGATGCGTAGATGGGATGGGAGATTCCCAGATGGACGTCAAGACTGCATTCTTGAATGGGGTAATAGAAGAAGAAGTATATATCGAACAACCAAAGGGCTTTGAGATGCATGAGTAGAAGACTCGTGTGTAGGCTTAAGAAAGCCTTGTATGGGCTTAAACAAGCCCCTAGAGCTTAGTATTGTCGAATTGATGGCTACTTGCAGAAGATGGGATTCATCAAGAGTGACGCAGATCCTAATCTCTACTATCTGAGAGTAGGGGATGAGCCTCTGATATTGGTGTTGTACGTAGATGATCTATTCCTAACAAAATCATCTAGGTTCAAGGACTACAAGGAGAGTTTAGCTGCGGAATTCGACATGAAGGATCAGGCGCTGATGCATTATTTTCTGGGGTTGGAAGTTTGGCAGCAGAAGGGTGAGATCTTCCTTGGTCGAGGGAGATATGCTATAGAAACCTTGAAGAGGTTCAAGATGGAGGACTCTAGACCCATGGCTACACTAATGATCACCAACTGGAAGAAGATTAATACTTTCGAAGATGATGAGGCTGATCCTACCTTGTATAAGCAGCTCATAGGGTCCCTGATCTATCTAGTCAACACTAGGCTAGACATCTGTTATGCTGTCAACACCCTCAATCGGTTCATGGCGGAACCAAGGAGGGCACATTGGGCAACAGCGAAACATGTTCTCAAAAATCTGCAGGGAACAGTCGAGCTTGGATTGATATACACCCGAGGCAATGACATCAGATTGAGTGGGTTCACTAACACAGATTGGGCAAGAAGCCCAGTAGATCGGAAAAGTACCAGTGGATACTGCTTCAATGTTGGATCAGGAATGACTTCCTGGTGCAGCAGGAAACAGAAATCTGTGGCTTTGAGCTAAGCTGAGGCAGAATATATGGCAGCAAGCACTGCTTCGTGTGAGGCCATAATACTTAGGAAGCTGCTTGTGAATCTACTCAAGGAAAAGATGGAAGCAACCAGCATTCTATGTAATAATTAGAGTTGCATCAAGCTCTCTGAAAATCCTGTGTTTCATGATCGGTCGAAGCACATTGACATCAGGTGTCATTTCATCAGAGACTGTGTCCAGCGGGGAGCTATACAATTGCAGTACACTCCAACAGGAGAATAGGTGGTGGACAGCCTCACTAAAGCTCTGGGAAAGACAAAGTTTGTCTACTTCAAAGTGAAGATGGGGATGATCAAGAATCCATTTCAGTAACAGAAATGGACAGATGCAGAATTGAGAGGGAGTTGCAGTATAGATGAGGCAGTGATAGTGGCAGTGCCATGGGCAGTAGTACAGAAGGCAGCAAATGAGGGGCAGAAATAGCCAAGCATCAGCAGCACAGAGGATGCTTCGGGGTCAGAGCAGTATGCAACAGTCAAATTGCTAGAACACTTTCCTCGCTAAGAGGGAGTGTTGATTTTTGTGGCATCGGAAAGTAATCTAAGTCTCAAATATGGTGAGGAGGCTTAGACATGAGTACCCCAAAGAACCCAAAAACCGTTTGTGGAAATTTCACTCGGTTAATGTTTTATTAAAATAATTATTTATTTTAATGGAGACCCTAAGTCTAAATTTAGAAAAATTAAATAATTAACGGGTATTAATAAAACAAAGTGTGAATCTTCTAGAGGACGAAGATCAAGTCAAGTTTTAATCTTAGCCATTGATTAGACTTCTAATCTGGGTCGTTGATTCCTCAATGAGAAGATTATAAAAGAAGGCTTGAGGGTCATTTGGAAAGTAAGTCGGGCAAACATTCAGCAACCCGAGGGAAGTCGCTTATGAAGGAATAGAATTAGATTTTAGAGGGAGATTTGCAGGGCGGAGAAAGCAGAGGGCATCAGCAGTGTCAAGGCTCAAGGAAAGAAAGACGCAGAAGGGCAGAGAGGCATCACTCAGGAGCAGCACAGAGGCCTCACGCATTAGTGACGCAGTCTCACGCTAGCTCCGCACAGAGAGGTACACAAGAGTGACGCGGAGTGATGCAGGGAGGGCCAGTGAGTCCCTCAAGTGTCAGAAATTCTCCGAAGGCCTGGAGAAGAATTATCTTGGGTGTATCTCAAGAAGTTACTCAGTTCTTTCTGCCAATATTTGCTTGTAAAGAATTTACTATTGAAGATTAATATATAAACCCTCATCTGTTGCACTGGTTTTCCCACATTGGGTTTTTCCAAGGACAATTGTCCAAAAATCACTATGTCATTGTGATTGGTTCTTGTGCTTGCATTTTACTGTTTCTTTCTCTATATGTACTCGAGTGATAACTGCAGTAGTGTTTATTTCTAAATTATTGTAAGGGTTTTGTAAATAAATTATTGTGGAAATAAGTAGGAGAAATAAATATATAGTTGCAGTACAATTTCAAAATTGAAATTTTCACATTAGTGAGACTTAAGCTGATGTGTAGGTGTGCCTTGTTGACTTGAGGACAGCCCAAAGTAAAGCGTTCAAGCATTGGAGTTAAGAGAAGGTTTCAAGAAGATGTGCATTGTTAACTCATTAGTAATCTTGGAGTTCACTTCCATATATTTTGGTTAACTGACAGTGAATTAGGATGAGATGGCCATGTGCCGGGCAAAGGGAGCACGCTTGAGTTCAACTGAAGTAGAAGTGGAGAGAAGAAGCATGTGCTTAGTCTAGTGAAAATATTTTGTTTCTAATTCATGTCAAATTGTTGCGAAGTGGGAGAGAAAAAGGCATGCACCTACTTAACTGGACTACACTCTCAGTCATCTCTCGATGCATGCATGTGTTGTAGACTTGTAGTTAACTCCAAGAAAAGTGTCAACTCATTCCTAAATCAATGCATGCATCCAATGGTCTTTAGTTCACTCATACATGTGCTCCAAATAACTCCCGGTCACACTCAATCTTATCTATGCGCACTAATCCACATGCATGCGCCCAAACCCAATGTAGCTCTATGTCCTTTTCCTTTCAGGTAAGCCAAGGAAAGGACAGTCAACTTGTTGTTGGTTTTCATGGTTTGAGTTGGGCACATTATAGTCATGCCCACACAAAGAATGTTTGTCCTTAAGCATTTGCAGATCAGGATGCTTAAGAATCTCCTCCCCTTCCCATGTTGCATCCCCCAAGGGCAAGTTTTTCCATTTGATGATATATTCAAAGATTATTTTATTCCTCAATCATTTCTCCCTTGCCTTCAGAATGATCTCTGGAATAAGTATGAATTTACCTTCTTCATCCATTGGAGGTAATTCAATTGAAGGAGTCACATGTTTCCCAAGATTCTTTTTAAGGCATGATATATGAAATACATTGCGAATGTTGCTTGTAGAAGGTAGCTCCAATTCTCCTAATCACCTTGAAAAGCCCATAAAATCGGGGTTTAAGCTTTTCTGCTCCACTGATCTTCAATGAAGATTTTCTATATGGTTGAAGTCTTGAAGATGCAAAAAAAACCATGTCTTCCACCTCAAAAGGCCTCTCGTTTCGATGGCGATCAGCCTATTTCTACTAATGTTCCTGTGCAATCAGAATATTCTTCTCGAGTGTCTTCAGAATATATTGGTTCTCTTTAGTGCACTCAAGAGCTTTTGGAGCTCTAAAATAAATAAAAAACAAATCCACAAGTGTAAAAGCTTCTTAACCATATAAGGTCTTGAAAGGAGTCATGCCGATGCTCATGTGATATGTAGTGTTGTAAAAAAAAATTGCCAAATGTAACCATCTTACCCATACTTTTTGCTATCCCGACACATAGTTCCTCAAGTAGCCTTAGATCCATTTATTAACAATTTCAGTTTGACCATCCATTTGAGGATGTTAACTACTGCCATGATCAACTTATGCTCCTGCCAAGTTCATCAATTCTTGCCAAAAAGTGCTAATAAATATGTGGTCCCTATCACTTACAATCCTCTTAGGCACACCATGAAGTTTGAATGCATGTTCAAAAAATAGGCCAGCAACTTGTGGAGGTTTAGATTCAAAAGGCATTGGCATGAACTGAGCATATTTAGTAAGTTTGTCCACTACAACAAAATTACAATCCTTACCATTTACCTTAGCTAGCCCTGTGATAAAATCCATCGATATTTCTTCCCATTTTTGGTTGGGAATAGGAAGCGGTTGTAGCAGCCTTGCAGGGAAGGAAACTTTAGCATTATTTCTTTGGCATTCTATGAATTCCCTCACAAGATCGAGAACATCATCCTTCATACCCTTCCATGAGAACCTTTCATGAACAGAACTATATGTCTTCAAATAACCAAGGTGACCAACAGGCTGATTGTTATGAACAACAATTAGAATTTTGTGCTTTAACTAACTTTCAAGCACTAGTTAGATTATATTATTGTAATAGATGATGTCATTCATCACTTTATATCTTCCATCATCAATTTTCCCACCTAAAATATCACAAACATGCCAATTTTTTGCATATTTTGCTAGTATGTGATCCTTCCAAGAGGTTGAAATTTATGAAAGTGAGCAAAATGAAGGACTTCCAGATCAGGGTTGCGGGGGAGCAACTCCTTCCCCTTAGAATTGCTCCCAGAGCGCGCTCCGAGCGGGAGCGACCTAGGAGTGTGCTTCCAAAATTCACTCTCGTTGCGCTCCCACAAAAAAAAAAATTGCTCCCTGGTTTTTTTCACAAAACTTTTGTCAGAAAGATGTTCCAAACGCGAAATAGAAATTAATTTTAAAATTACAACAACAAAAAAAAAACAAAAAAAAAAAACAAAGAAACAAGATTTTTTTATTAGGGAAGCCTAATATTCTAGCTTATGGCCCTAGTATTGATATGCAATTCTTCTTGGTCAAATCTATCTAAGGAGTGGTTAATAATGAAAATCCCTTCAAAAACAATCTATAGTATGTGCACAAACCAATGAAGGCCTACAATTGTGACACATTCTTTGTTGGTGGCCAGTCAAGTATTGCTTAAATCTTCTTCGAATGTGCCTTCACAACACCTCTCCCAATGACATATCCCAAATATAATAGCTCATTCATGACGAACTCGAACTTAGAGGCTTTTGTAGAAAGGGAATTAGTTGCTAATATACATAACATTTCATCAAGGTGTTGAAGATGCTCTTCCCAGGAATTTCTATAGACTAAGATGCCATCAAAGAAAACCAGCACAAATTTCCATTGTTGCTTGTTGAACACATGGTTCATGCAAGACTATTAAGTAGTTGGAGTATTTGATAACCCAAACGCCACCAATAAATACTCAAAATGTCCAAAGCAGCACCTGAAATCTATTTTGCGCACATCCTGCTCTCGAACTAGAGTCTAATGGTATGTAGAACAAAGATCTATTTTGAAGAAATCAACTGCTCCATGTAGCTCATCCATCAACTCATCAATACATGGAATAGGATACTTGTTCTTGATGGTCTTCTTATTTAGTGCATGATAATCAAAGCATATCCTTATAGTTCCATCCTTCTCCTTCACTAGGAAAACGGAGGAAGCAAAGGGACTAGAGCTAGGTTGTATACGTCCTACAACCGACAACTCTTGAATGTGAAAATTTCTAAATACAATAATACAGAAATCCTACTGTAGTATCTTGATTTACTTCTCCTACTTGTGATTAAATCATACAAGTTATTTTCAGAAAATACCGAAGTAAACACAACTAGCAACCTACAAATATACAGATCATTTACTGAATATTACGCTCATTCAACAAAGTGACACAGAGATTTTTCGGACAAATGTCCCCAGAAAAACCCAATGCGGGAAAACCGGTGCAGCAAATATGAGGGTTTATTGTTATTAAGTAGAATCTGAGTACAGCAAATCTGGGCACCTTAATGGTTAACTCGACAGAGAGAAAATAAATTTGCAGCTAACTTGTTGTTCCGGAAGCTAAAACTTTGACTGATCCACACCCTCAAACAGGATTTACAAGACTCAGCCAAATTCTGCCTCTAGAAACCCCAGCGCTACCCCTGAAGCCCCTGCGTCAGCCCTGCTAGCCTTTAAGTGCCTCTGTGCTGGCCTGGAGAGGGCTGCGTAAACCTAGACTGGATGACGCAATCCCTACGATGCCCTGGAAGGCCTCTGTGTAACCCTGGAGGGCCTCCTATTGCTCAACGTTGCCCCTTCTGGGCCTGCGTAGCAGTTGAAGCCCTCAACGTTGCACAGCTGCTACATAGCTGCTGCTGTTGCCCCTACTCCTCTGCACTGCTCCTGATTGCTGCTCCTCTGACTCTTGCTGCCTCTTGGCTCCGGGATCAGATCATCCCCTCAGCCAATACTACCCCTCGCTGCAGAAAACTCTTCTAGAAATTCTTAGCAAACTCGCCCTAGAATTCCAACTCAATCTCTCAGCTTTGCCTCCGTGTGTGTGTGTGTCCAACTAACCCTCAAGCCTTTCTCTTATACTTGATTAAAAGATTTCTTGATCTACGTCACTTAGAACATTTCATCACATGTGTTTAATTAATTCACTTTAATTTTTCTAATTCCCTAAGTTAGACTTAGGGTCCTCATTAAAAAAAAAAATTTTATTTTAATATCTCACACATAAGATGAAATTTCTCCAAACGCTTTCTGGGTTTTGGAGGTGATTGTTCCTTAGCCCCTCCACAAAGTTTCAAGGCTAGAGCACACCCGATGCTACCCCAATACACAAAATCTCAACAACTGAATGGTCCTCTCGATCTCATCCTTGAATCGTTTAGAATGATGGTAGCGATCCCTAACAACTAGCTTGTTGTCCACAAGCTTAACATGCTCAAAACCACAATCTAGAGGTATGCCATGCAATAGATCTGAAAACACCACAGTATGCTTGTCCAACAAACCCTGTATGTCCACATGATATCCATGTTGTCCTATATCGATAGACCTTTATAAAATGAAACACTGCACTAACCACTTGGCCTTTGAATGTCAAAAAACCCTTTGTCCTCTTAGCTGAAATGACTCTAGGAGCATATGGAATTAAACCCTGTAATACCATCGTCCAACCATCTGCTATGAAACTTAATTGCATAGTTTTAAAGTTCGTAACAAATAAACTTATAGAATACAACCACTGAACACCCAACACAACATTGGTATCATCAATGTCAACCACATAAAAGTCATCAGTAAGGGTGTAATTACCTAAAGTTATAATCAACAGTTGAACACGATGAACACGTAGCCTCGGACCACTTGTTGTCTGCAACCGAAAACCATCATGCTCCTCAACTTGCAAACCCCACTTCTTCACATAGGACAAGTCACTGAAATTGTGGGTAGCCCCACTATCAATCAGCACAACAACTCGTTGTCCCTGTATAACACCCTTTACTCTGAAGGTGTCATAACGAGGAATGGTAGTAAGGGTTGCAAATGCACCATCTATCTGTTCCAAATCATCCCAATGCTCATTTGTACCTATCTCTCCATCCATTTTCTCATGCTACTCATCAAGAACATGTGTCTCTTTTGACTCATCATCACTAGGTTCCTCAAAGACCTCAATCCAGTGGGTCTTGCCTCTGCTTCTACACATATTGTTAAAAATTGGTTGCCATTGATGTCAACTCCAGTAGAAGCCAAAAGAAGCCCTACTTTCCTCGCTCTTGTTATGGCAAATGAACGTGAAAATGCATGCTAGACCATCATCATCTAATAGTTCTCGTCATGTTGTTTCCAACGATAGGTGGCACTCTACGTAGCTCCTCACAGTTGAAGAGATATGCCACTTCAAAGTAATTGGAACCCATTGCCTGGGTCAAATCCCCACTGATTTGATTGGTTGCCATTAAAAATATTTTGTTTAAAAGATGGTTATAACAAGCTTCCATTTGAAGGAATATTTTGGTTGCAAAGTTGTTAAGACTTGTCCCATTCACAACCTAATTTGTTAAAGTCAACTCCACCTATTAACAGTGTTTTTCTTTCAAAGGTCAAATGGGATAGGTCAACCCCAAATAAAATTCAATTTATAAAACTAATTTATTTTTTTTAAAAGGTGAGGTTAGCCCTATATCTGAGCATGTATTAACAGGGACAACAGTGAAGTGACATTGGCAGTGATTAAATGCTATTGTAAGTGGGTCATTATCCTTGGTACAGGAGCCCACAAATTTCACTTTTATCTTTTATCTTCAGGGTGGTAGGGTGGTTCAAGACAGAGATTGAAATCTCCTTCAGGTTGGTGCCTGAAAAACTTCAAGGTGGGAGGGAGCTACTAGGGGAGCAAATTGATGCTAGCATGGTTTTGGTGCATCCTTCCAGTTGGTGTTGGTAAAGCCAGGGTGTTGGTGCATCCTTTCAAGGAGTTGGTGCTTCCTGATAAACCCAAATGCTTTTCTAACTAAGTACTAGGGAGTTGGCGCTTCCCTTAAACTGGTGTTGATAAATTATTGTACTCATATATATTAGAAAGCATTATGTGGTTTTCTCCCGCATTGGATTTCCATGTAAAATTTCTTGCGTATTGCTCATGTGATGTGATGTGTTGTTGATTTGATTTGATACTAATGATATTTAATGCTTTGTAACTGCAAAATTAATTAAGAGAAGTGAAATATTGATTCAACCCCCTCTCAGTGTTTCAAACACTTATGTCCAAGTGTCCAAAGCTCACAATAGTCAAAGAAAAGCCCTTTTTCTCTCAACTCATCCCTCGAATCACGAGGTGCACCACCAACTGCCCTAGATAACTCACCCATAGGTCTATTATACTATAGATTGTTTTCCTTCCTTGACAACCAACTTTGCAACAAGGGTGTACACAAAAACTTGTTAGGAAAACTACCTTGTGGTGTGGATAACTCCATATTCCTTGCACGCTTAATAGCATCCTGCAATGTTGGTGGATCAAAAGCTTCAACCCAACCCCTGGGAGGTTTAGACAACCCCTCTATGAACCAAGAGATGAATCTCTTCTCAATCACATCAGAAACCATGACTTACAACCCCACTAAAACTCTGAAATATATGCATCAAGTGTCCCAACCTGTCTCAAATGATCCAACTCTTTGGAGTGTTCCTCTGAATCCTTGTAGTCAAACCACTTTATCAATGTACTGCAAAACTGATCATAAGAGGATATTGCACCATGTCCTTGTGTTACTAAACCGTGATACCACAATTCATGTGCAACTCCTCCAAGGTGAAGGGTAGCAAACTTGATGGTATCAATTTTTGCCATCTAATTTAGGGCAAGATAAGTATCCAATTTATCAATTCAAGCCCTAGCTATACACTTGTATGATTCATCAAAACTCGATAAGGATAGGGGTCCCAACCTCTCCTGCAACCCATAATTCTACATACCTTGGTTCCATTGCTTTTGCTTTGGCTTTATGCACTTTGTGAATGTTACCACACAATCTAACACGACCCTAAGGAAGGGAAAACCTAAGGGACAACTACTAGACTAAGTGACAACAATGGGACAATGACCCACTGCCACCTCAGTCAAAGTCCCCTGCTCTTTATGGAGATTCACTGATGGGAAGAGTCTCGGTAGGAAGGGAATCACTTAGAATGAATAGATCAATTATTTAGGTATGACGTGATTCCACAAATCCCATTCAAGGAGAGACACAACAATGGCTCAATGCTTCAAACAAGCTAAAATGCTCTCCAAGAAAGATCTTGAGATAAGGAGTTCAAGACTTAGGTTTTTTAGATATGTAATGATAATGGATATTCCTAAGATCAAGACTCTAGATGATGAGGTAGGATCCCTCAAGGAAGCTCTAAGAGGCTTTTCACTCCCTTCAAGAGACCTAGGAAAGACTTGCACTAGACCTAGGGTTTTATGAATAATTGTGGGAAGAAATACTTCCAAGGCATACTTCCAAGGCACTCTCAAGGTCAAAGCAAGGGGAAGAAAGGGCTTCTTAAGATTTATTCCATTGAATACTATGTTCATACAACCCTCAAAGAAGTCCCCAGGGTGAGAGAGAAAGACCTAGGTTTTCACTCTTGGAGTAGCACCTAGGGCAAGAGATTTTATGGATGAAATTCGGGTGAATGCCCACCAAACTTGGAGCATAGGTAGCCTAGACCTTGAGCTTGATACTTGGACCCTCGGATTCCCAAAAAATCACCTCCCTAAAATTTCATTGCGAGCCCTAGATTCACGCCCTACCTTTAAGGGACCGAAATTTAGGAGGCGAAAATATGGAGAAGGAGGAGTTCTATCACCAAAATCCTTGGACTAGTGCCTGGTCTTTTGGGCTATGGAGTCCTAGATGCATTAGATTGGCCAAATTTGTCCTCAAGGAGGTCAAAAGTTGATGTCCTAGCTACTAATCTTCAACAATTATCTACTATTAGAATATGGAATTTCCTGAAGAAAAATAACATTTCATCACTAGGAACATTCATTGCATGCTATAACATGAGTAACATATGCAAGAGCCAACCAAATAGCTTCCAAAAAAATTCTTCAACAAAATTAGGGCATAGTAGCATTTACATTAGCTGCAGCAATTACATACATTAGACATTTTCAAGAGAAAGATTTCATCAACAAAAGAACTTACAAGATAATCATGCAATATATCCATCCATATTCAAGAAGTAGCTCCAAGATAAGATCAAAAAAAAGCTCCAAATGTCATAGTGCATCCAAGATACTCCAATGGCTTCCAAAGAAAAAGTGTGAGTTCTATTATAAGAGAAGAATCCAAGTAATGATGATGAGTTCTCACAAATGAGACGCTTTTCTATTTATATGAGTCTCTCTAAATCGAATTAGCCTAATGAGCCCCCAAAATTATAAAATAATGTGATAAGAACAAGTCTTGGTGACAAGCCGACCAAGTAGCTATAACAAGTATGAAAAAACCATACATAAGTAAGTCGAAATGACGACATCATGATGAATAAGGTCTATTGGAGGGCCATGTTGAGTCCTCTAAGTGCCATGATGAGAGAGAGTGCTCCAATAAAGATGAATTAAAAAATGGCCCCTAATTTTCCATGTAAGTCATCATGTGGGGCTCCAAAGTGGGTTTGGGGCACATCTGCTAGTCTCATGGGTTTCCAAATGCAAGAAAAGCTTGTTCAATGCTTCAAATGAGGGATCTGATGATCGTGCATTCCCTCCCATGCCTCAAGGGTGAGGCAAACCTCCTCTAGGCCTTGGATCAGCTACTCTAATCATGCTAAGTTGGTTGGGTCACATTGATCCAAGTGCATCATCTCGCGAATAATGTAGGGCAATGAAAAAACCGTTGCAAGTACTGAGGGTGCCCATGGCATGAAATGATGCTCTAACACATGATGGAGTCCCATGGCTCTCAACGGCAAACGCATCCCATATAAATGTCAATATGATCCTCTGGTGAGCTTGGGCCCCAGTTAAGTTGCCCAACCCATGATGAAACAACCTGCCAATTACATATAAGATCCAATGCGCTTCCTCACCATCAGATACACTAATTCATTAGTGCATCTAAGTGAACCAAGCTTGTTAGTCAAGGTCACAAATGAGACTTCATAATGGGCTTCCCTTCCAAATTTGGGGCCTTAAGCATGTAATAGTGCTACCTCCTTAGGTAGGGGTGGCTAATAAACAACCCTATTAGGTGTTCCCAGGCCCTAAGGGGAAAGACGGGTCCAAGGTACATCCTTCAATTGATAAGGGTAAAGTTGTTCCAGATTGGATAACTATAATGTTTGTCATCCATCTTGATGCTTTCAGAGTGGAAAAAGTGGAGGAATCAGCTCACGAGACCGTTTTTACCGGTGAGACCCAGTTTGGCAAAACAAAATCTAAAAACTTCTGGGAGCATTTTGAGGCATTAAACAACATTTTTTAGGGGGTAAAACTTTGTAGCTTTAGCACCGCAACTTTTAAGCCCATTCTACACGTAGAGACCTTTCCAATGGTGCAAAAATCGCGTCAATCAGAGTCCATATGTGAAGGTTATGTCTCTCAAAATTTGACCTTCCTGTTTTCACCACCATAATTCAAGAGGATGCCACTTCAACCCTCATTATTCATGGCAAAGGGGGCTAGCCACATGATTATGATTTAGAAGACTTTAGAAGAATCTATATTGTAACTCTGGTTAAGAGTTCAAGTAGTCAAACCTAACCACTAGTAGGCTATCAAGTTGTGTTATAACCGCACCACAAGGAGGAAAAGGGATTCCATTATTTCGAGTGCATTTGTTCCATAGTTGAGCAAAAATAGCCAAGAGGGATAGGAGGAAGAGCACAGGGAGAGGATTTGTGCACTGTAGCTGCCCACGGGCCACAAGCCATACTTCTTTGTACTCACAGCCATATTTCCATTCAAAGAAAGAGAGTGGAGAGACCTCACCTGCCAACTAGGTTTTTCTCTCGAAAGGGTTTCCCAGAGCATATCATGTGTCAAATGTGTGTGTGAGCTCTTATCTCGTTGTTCTCTATTTTCTACATAATTTTAATTCGCTTGCATGCACTATTAACAATAAATCTACATATCCATAAATCTAATAAAACTGTAATAGTGTAGGATTTCAAATTTTAAATATAATTTTATCATATTTGTTGTGACGAACTGTCCAATGGAATATCCACAACAATTGATGGATCATATTAGTATCAGAGCAGGTTTCTTTGGGTGTATTGTGGAAATTTAATGGGAATCTAGATCAATTAGGCCAAAAGTCGTAAAGCCCTAATCATGGGCAACGAATTTGTGAATAACCCTCGTGATCCTACAAAGGAGAGGTTTTCGCGGCTAGAACAACAAATTGTTGATATAAATCATAATGTAAATCTCCTTATGGCGGCCTTGAGCAATAAGCTTGGGATATTTGGAGAAGAAGGGGTTCAAATGGAGAGGACAAATCAGAAGGGGGATCAGGAGATTGAGAAGAAACGGAGAACCAGCCGAATAAAGAACCTAGAAAAGATCAACCCAGTTTGAGTGTCATGAATCAATCACAACCCTTGTTGAAAATGGAAGCAAAGGTCGATGCCAAGTCGCACCACGACGAGATCGATGCTCTAAAGCTAAATCACTAGTTGCAGCAACTGGAAGTGCATTTCAGCGTCCATCGAATTGAAGAAGAAAAGAAGATTTCATTTGCGCGACTAAAATTAAAGGGCCATGCCCTAACTTGTGGGAGATCTACACAAAGACCATGAGGCTGGAGGGAGAGCATCCAGTCACTAAGTGAGAGAACTTCGAAACCCTCATTAAGTCGAAGTTTTACCCTATTGGATATGTAGAAGACCAGTGGATCCGATGGCACTACTTTAGGCTAGTTTTTGTAGTATGAGATGTGTTCTAGTCATGAAATTTGGTAGAGAAGCTAGAATACATGAGATCTCCAAAACCCAGAAATCGTTTCTGGAAATTCCACCTAGAGATGGCCTAATTAGATTATTAACTGATTTTTAAATATTTCATAAGTCTAAACTTAGGGAATATGATTAATTAAGTCAAGGTGAAAATAGTCTAGAAACTCACATAGATCGACTTCAAGATGATCCTAGCCCTTGATTAAGATTTAATCATTTAATCTTGGTCGTTGGAGTCCTAACAAAGGATTATAAGAAGAAGTCGATGGGCACTTGGAGAAAACACTTTAGCAATTCGATTTCCTTAGCAGATCGATTT
The DNA here is from genome assembly GCA_034641835.2 of Pinus albicaulis. Classification (NCBI taxonomy): domain Eukaryota; kingdom Viridiplantae; phylum Streptophyta; class Pinopsida; order Pinales; family Pinaceae; genus Pinus; species Pinus albicaulis. The sequence continues at coordinate 87,341,207 of CM076572.1, forward strand.
CCAGAGAGCAGCAGCAGTTGTCGAAGAGCCAAGGATCGAAGCAGAGACAGTGAGGGGCAGTGACAGTGATCCGGAGGAAGTTTTCCTGATCCGAAGAGGCAGCAGCAGGTGGCAGAAGTAATCCATGCAGAAGGAGCGCAAGCACTGTGCAAAAGGCCTACACTGGGGTTTGGACGGTCTGTTTTTCTGGAGAAGCCAGTGCTAGGATTGCTTGTGGGGTAGGAGAATTGTCTCTCTAATTATTTTTGTCAGATGTTGTTTGGATTGCTAGTTGGGCATCCATAGATTGTACTCAGATTTCACTGTTGCTTAATAATAAAAAACCCTCACTATTGCACCGATTTTCCCACATTGGATTTTTCCGAGGACATTTGTCCAAAAAATAAATGTGTCATTTTTTATGTGTGCGCTAGATTTTCTCAGTTTTCAACGCTATTATTTTTCCGTAGTTTATTTGTGAAGGTTGCAGTGTGATTAATTTGGTATTTATCATAGCAAATAAATTGTTAACTTAATTAACAATTAGAAGAATTAATTCCAGTTGCTGCAATAGGATTTTAGTTTTGAAATTTTCACTTGGTATTAGAGCGTAAGTGATCAACTGGGAAGCTCAGAATTCCAAGCAGATTGGCAATAGCAGCTAGCAGATCTGTGCATTCCAAAAGGAAGTGCGAATAGCAGAGCAACAACCAAGCAGAAGGAAAGAGGGGGTTTTCGACAATATTTGAGATGGCCACAACTGAACTTAGAGATTAGGATAGGTTGGAGGGTTCTTCCAACTATGTCATCTGGAAGGAAAGGATGTCCTTTATGTTGGATAAATATGGCCTGAAACTCTACATAGACAGTGTTGTGGCAACTCCTCAGGATGCAGATCAACTCAAAGAATATAGGAAGGAAATGGCGAAGGCGATGCGATTGATCCTGGATGGAGTCCGAGACCATATAGTCTCACATATAGCGGCCAAGGGAACGGCCAAAGAGATGTGGGATGCTCTCTCCACGCTATATTAAGGTACTTTCGAGCAGCAGAAGATGTTCCTAGAAGAAAAGCTAAGATGCATCAGGATGCAAAAGGGGGAAGGCATAGATCCCTTCCTTACCAGGATTCAAGAGGTTTGAGACCAACTTGTAGTTGTTGGTGTTAGAGAATCAGAAAGGCAGAAAGATCCTCTTGTTCTTGATTATTTACTTGTGACCTTCTTTAGTTCTTATTATGTTCTTCTTATATTTCTTCTTATTAGTTCATCAAGAAAATATCAAAGCAAATCCACATAGATCAAGGACACCAGATGTAGGCCAACAGCGAAGGCAAAACCCCTCTCGAGGGGAAAAACCAATCAAGAAATTCTTCCTTTCAATAGAGTATTATTTGAGACTCTTCACCCTACACCAAGATCATACCTTTCCTCCACACCAAGTCAACCTCCGGAATTTTGACCCCTTTCCAGCAACTTCAATTATGTCGTAGTTCCGGCATCGTACGACTTCCGGCAGCAGTAATACTTGGAAGACTTCGATCTCCCAATCCAGAGCCCGAAATAGAGAGAGAGAGGCACCAAAATTTCGTTTTTCTTCTTCTCCTTAGACTTCCACTCGCACTTCTTTTGACTTCCCGCCAACGGACTTCGTGGAGCAATTTCGGCATCATACGGCTTCCAACAACAGCAAAACTTGGAAAACTTTGATCTCCCAATCCAGAGCCCGAAACAGAGAGAGAGGCACCAAAATTTCGATTTTCTTCTTCTCCTTAGACTTCCCAAAACTCGCACTTCTTTCAACTTCCCGACAACAGACTTTGAACTTCTTCACAGCTACAAGAGATATCAAACTGCTTGAGAGAATGTGCTCCAAAAGAATTTGAATTGCTTCCTTTTATAGGCTCCAGGGGAGGTCGAATACGTGTCTCTTGGGTCTACATGAGCTGACATGATCTCTTCTAGGCCGACTTGGTGTGGAGGTCACTTAATTCATATTTGACTCAATAATAAACCTTTTTACATGATTCGAAAGCCCAAGAAGGGTCTCTTTAAATGTACAATGACTCTATTAACTTAGAATAAATCCTAGAAGTCCTCAATGGGGACTTTGACCTAAAACATGGTGACCCAAGCATGAAACCCATACTTTAATAAGTCACAATAATAATAATAATAATAATAATTATATTCTTTATTCTTTTGACAAGTACATTACATGATGACTCAAATACATTAAATGAAGACCGAACCTAGTTACAATTTCCAACACTCCCTCTTATCTAGGGAGGTATTCATCATATACATATACAATGGAATATTTCATACTATATGAACAATGAAGAACTTTAGGCACCGCAATGCCATGGACTACATTCCTGACCAAGGCAATCTATCCATTGGTCACTTCAACACTTTAGGCACCGCAATGCCATGGACTAGATTCTTGACCAAGGCAATCTATCCAAGTGGTACTATGATGGACTAAATCTTTCAGCCTCTATAGGTACCATCAGGCTTACTTACTAACCATCAACCCAGGGAACTAGTTGTGCATCCACCCGATGCCACCCTCCCAACCAGACATCAACACAAAGTGTCGACCCGACGTCTTTCTAGGTAATGCTTCACTCACAAAGCCTCTAGCAATGCTTCACTTGCAAAGAAACAACATTTTTTAGACAATGCTTCACTCACAAAGCCTCTAGCAATGTTTCACTTGCAAGGCCACAACATTTTTAGGCAATGCTTCACTCACAAAGCCTCTGGCAATGCTTTACTTGCAAGGCCACAACATTTTCAGGCAATGCTTCACTCACAAAGCCTTTGGCAATGCTTCACTTGCAAAGCCACAACACACCTTAATCCAATAGATCAAGAACAACCAATCTCTCCCAATCAAACTGATTGGTAACCAGCATGCTATCAAGTCCTTCGAGAGATTCACCTCTGCAAACACAAACCCCAATCATCAATAATGAATCATCAAAACAAACTACAAGGTTTTGATGTTGCCCTTCAACTAATTCTAGTAGGATTAACAATAGAATCTTTCAAGAGAAGATTCCTCTTCTTACGTTACATGTGGCAACATTTCTTTCCATAATATATTCTCCAACCATGACTATGATTCTTTACTCATGGACTTCACTAAGACTCACGGCTGTTAGTCCTAGCCTAGTGCATGATTACATGAAGTAGAAAATCATAACCATTTTTATCCAAGCTCCCTCTTAATCTAGGGAGATCAACTTTTATCCAGGCTCCCTCTTAATCTAGGGATATCAATTTTTATCCAAGATCCCCCTTAATCTAGACAGATCAACTTTTCTTCTTCTCCTTAGACTTCCACTCACACTTCTTTCGACTTCCCGGCAACAAACTTCGTGCAGCAAAACTTGGAATCTTCAATCTCCTAATCTAGAGCCCGAAACAAAGAGAGAGGCACCAAATTTTTGTTTTTCTTCTTCTCCTTAGACTTCCCAAAACTCGCACTTCTTTCGGCTTCCCGGCAATAGACTTCGAGCTTCTTCACGGCTAATTGCTTGAGAGAATGTGCTCCAAATGAATTCGAATTGCTTCCTTTTATAGGCTCCAGGTGAGGTCGAATGCATGTCTCTTGGGCTTATATGAACCGACATGATCTCTTCTAAGCACTTCCACCCATTGCGAGGATGGTACCTACTGTAAAGCACACAGCATGGACTTAGTGCGTCTAACCCCATGGGAATCAAACAGGGAACCTGTACAGCATTCCAGATAATCAGCAACCTCCTTTAAAGTAGGTACCAACCAATTGATATGGTGTTAAAGTGTTATCACCTATGTTGCATGGGTTCCCAAACCCAAGAACCAGATTCAGGCACAGGTTCTTCTGAAATGAACCCATGAGAACCAAGTTCTTCGTTAAAAAAATTTGGGTGCTTTTGATGTTTAAGGTACTTGGAACCCCAATAATGGGTACTTGGAACCCCAAAATCGGGTTCTTTAGGGTTCTTTGTTGAACGATTTTTGAAATAAAAAATTTAAATATAAAAAAATCGTGGAAAATCAAAAGATGAATACATAACCCGTAAAACCTAAAATCACTTCACTCTTCGACGACAACATTTCGTTTGAGACAACAACCATTCGGTTTGACTATTGAGAGTCAAGACGACAAGCATTCCCTAGTGTGTTTGGAGCATTCGTTGGTGTGTTTGTAGGTGACCGGAGGTTCCCACATAGATGCAATCCCTGCTCGAAGATTCACATGCAGCTCTTGAAGATTCACCGTGCGGCATGAATTAATTCTAATTTCTGTGTTCAAACTTCATTATTTGCATAACAAAATTAGTAAATTAAAATTTAATTCCAAATAGTAAATCGACCCATGATGTCAAAGATGGGAAAGCTTCCTTGTGACGAGTATTAGAATCTTGAAGCAACCACAACAAACAGTGTACTGCCATATACTGCAATTCCGAACTCTTGTTTTTCTATTGTAATCTCCACATTCTCTCATGGCCAACCGACATCACTTTCTTTTCTAATCACTCTTTTAACTGTGTTTTTTTTTACATTTTTTGCCAACAATGTAACTTTTGGCCTTCTCTTTCCCTACCAGAGTTTTGGGCGAAATTGGCTTGGGGCCAGATTTACAAGTATGTGTAAACTCCAATTTTCGCTTGATATCAAACTAGAAATTTTGAAATTTCAATGTAAATGTTCAATGTTCAATGATGTGCATGTTTAAATATTTAAAGTTTAAATCATAAATATTTTAGTTTTCATGTTTAAAGTTTGAAAATATACAAATTCACATAGATTATATATATATATGCCCCCGACGAACCCATGCACCCTGTCTCAAAAAATGATGCACCTGTCCCCGTCCCCGTCCCCGTCCCCATCCCAACATTTCCTGGAAACATAGGTTATTACAGATATTACCTAAGCTGCCTGCAAATTATTTCTCCATTGATAATTGGGATACTCCTGGGCATGTCTGGCAGAATTTATAGCCTGCAGACATGTGGATCAATTATTATTGGCATTGGTCAGTGATGTTCAATAATTCATGAAGTTCTATAAAATATATGCTTTGCCCGAGTTGAATGTTGAACGCTTTTAGATCAATGCATTTCTGATTCTGAATGCTTTTTATGATCTAAAAGTTCCTTACAGTACAGTTATCAGCATAAGAGATCAGAATAGAAATCTCTTAAACAAGTGTAATGTAGGATTAGTAAAAATAACACACCTCATTCAGGCAATTGATTCAAGGTCTTAGTGAATCAATAAGCTCGTACAGGTGAGCAATGGAAAGCAGCTAAATAGATTATCTGAATGGCAAATTAAATTTCAATTTCATGAAGCATGTGTATTTTGTCAGTCTCAGCATTTGAGGTAACTGGAAGGAATGTGAAATTATGAAGCGACTTCAGGAATGATCTTGCCTACCTATACCATAATACAACAGTAAACATATGTATAGCTTCCAGGCCTCTCAAGGCACTGCCTTGACAATGTTTGGTTCCATATCTTCGAATACAAGTATGAATTTGACCAAAATGCAGCGGATTTTAAGAGGTCAACAATATCAGAAAGCAATACAAAACCATAACACTTTCATATTCATTATGAAGATACTCTGTAGCTGCTAAAATGAAAAAAGCAATATACAGTAGAATAGAAAAAGTAACTTCAAATGGATAGATTCCTCAATAAACCAGATTTGAGGATTATAAATATAATGGCAGACACTATGAACACAAATACATATCATCGTAGGCAGGAATAACCAATGTTTTGTACAACCCCTGATCCAGATGCTGAAGAGCACACCCAATAACCAAGCTTTGATGAAATGAAACTTACAAGTAATATAAGTTTCTACAGCCATCCATCTCCCTAGATGATCATTATTCACATGAGATAAAACTTTTAAAATGAAATATCTCCTCCAAATACTATTCACAATAACCTAACTGAAGGCAATGATAGCAAAGCAATGACCATGTTCATCCAAACCCGCAGGAGTATGCAAGACATAACATTGTTTATCTAAACAGATTATACTAACAAGGCAGCACAAAAGCATGCAGCCATGCAGCACTTCAAACTTCAAAGGCAAAAGTAAACTCAATTCAGCCATATAATTTCACTAGCCATTATTGTTACTGTCTTACCAGATCTGTTTCAGCCTTCGTTTCCAGTTCATCTACAGGTCCTTGCATTTTGCACTTTCCCTCAAGTATTGGTGTTACCTACATAAAAACAGTTCATGCATATAAGTATGTATGCAAACCACAAGAACTATACGCGCAAAAAGACAGTTAGCAAAAACACCTTTCCATTTCAGATAAAAATAAAAACAGTAGAATAGAGTAGACAACATAGTGCACCAAATGATTCAATCTGGCCATCAATGATGATCATACATTCTTATTCCACGAAATATAGGAAGACATTCTTCCTATGATCTTGAATAAAATGAATGCATGTGAAAAGCTTATGAACCCAATGCATTGGCTAGGAAGACATTCTTCCTATGATCTTGAATAAAATGAATACATGTGAAAAGCTTATGAACTCAATGCATTGGCAGTTTCTTTAAAAGTTAGTCTCTTTCATGTCAATTGGGCTTATCTCAAGTGATTGGGAGGAATGATTGTTATCCTCTTCATCGAAGTTCAAGTACCGCAAGTGACATGTTAAGCTCGTGACTTAAACCTTCTTTGTTGTACAACCTTAAGCCCTATGGAATATCTTCCCCTTGCCTATAGGCTATAGGGTGGGCTGTTTTGTTATATGGTAAATAAAAAGGATAAGCTCTTTTGTATTAATGAATTTCCAACTGCTTCCCCAAAATATGAACCCTATTTCCTTCAAAAATGAATGTGTGACAATATTTTGATTTTTTCTATGGTAACTTGTAAGCAATTCCATTCCATGTTTACTGAGTGGCAAAAATGCCCATTTCATCATGCAATATAGGTTATTGCACAATGTGATGAATTGTTTTCTCCCTTTCTTGAGGCTGTTTCTAAAAACGAAATAGTTGCAAAATTCAAATGAACGGTCAAATTCATTCTTCAAGGTATGATTTAATGACACCAAGAGCCTGTTTAAAGTTAAGTTCTGTTCCTAAAGCATCAAGGGTTCTAGACCCTAGAGAATTAGCTTGGTGCATAATCCTCGAAAAAATGAGCTTGTTAGAGAGTTCTGATAGGACCTCAATACATTTTATACTCATGTCTTAAATCTTATGCCCTACTTTTCTTGAGCCATGACTCAATGACCAGAGTCCCACCTTCTGAATGAAATTTTAACGTCGAAAGAGACTAAAAATAGTCAATAAGCTTCTTTTGTTGGGTATAAACAGGCAATTTATGTAATGATCATGGAACCCCTCTCCTTAATCAATTCAATGACAATTTACTACTTTCCATAATGCATGACTTCATTCTGAGAGTGCCTAATTCTTCAAAAGAGTCGCATGCGAGCCTCTTCGGACATCATTGCATGCACCACATAATTTGTCCTATCCTTTTCTTGAGGCGACGTGCTTAGATGAAAGAATCGCCCCATCATTCTAGCCAGTCGTTAACTTGTTTTCTTGAGGCATGGCACAGAGACAACAGCACTTCCTCTATAAGCAATATGGATCTTGGGCAACTCCAAGGAAATCTCAAATCCGCTTCTCAAGGTGTGACTCAATAAATCGGTGACTAGATCGCTTCCTTCAAACATCAACTTGCTATATCACTCTTTTGTCTTGCACTTCTTCAGGATCTAATCCTGACAGGGCCTCAAACATAAAATACTCCAATCAAATATATTGTATTCAAGTGCTCATCATCTATGATCCCAGAGGGGCATAGACAGCATGCAATTCTCAAAATAAAAAGGAAAAACAAAATTAAAATCAATGCTTTAATCAATTAAGAGAATAATTTTGATAAATTAAGATAATATTTCACATATTTTTTTAAATTACTTTAAAAAATTAAAAACTAAAATTTCCTTACAAAATTTTCATTTCAAAACCCGGGGCATGTATATGATCGAGGCAGGGTAATGACTTCCATGCTTGACAACAGACTACAGCATGTATAGAAGGTTTAATCCACGGTAAAACAAAGCTTCAAAACAGGCCGCTTTAACTTACCCTGGTTTTCTTCAGCTTATCGGTGAGCTCGTACAGCTGCTCCAAGGTGCGCTCCTTTCTTGTTGCCATGGCAACCGACAGTTGCAGGTTCCCTAGATCTCGATGCTCCGCATTGAGTCCGGATTCCTCTTTGAGGATTTGTAAATATCGAGGACTTAATCAATAAAAAAAATCCTAAAATCTGAAAATCCAGGGTTCGAATTGGGGATCGAAGGGGTTCAAAACACACAAAATTGAAAGCCGCATCTGAATCCGCGAGCAAATGCCGAGGGTTTGAATCCGATTTCCGGGAAAATTGAAGCCGATCCGAAGCTAAATTGGCCGTTGGATGGCGATTTTGAAGCTTCTGTTGTATTTTGATGAAGAACAAGAGAAATACTCGGATGGCATTTCCTGCAAATCTCTTTCACGCATTCATCCATTCACTCGTAATTCCCCTCAATTTTATTCCAATTCTAAACAAATATTATTTTATATTGTGCCTTTAATTATTAATAATTTGATTTAATAATTATTATTAATGTTGATGGAAAATTTTTCAAATTTGCGCAAGAATCAAATTCATTTTCATCACCTTTCCACGCCCACGCTATTCCTAAATCTTCCTTGTGGATGTCTCGGTGATGTACCTTTTGGCTTTTGTTAATGAAGATTATGTTTTTGCTTTGAAATTTAAAATACATGGTTTTATTAAATATTGTGTTTTGGATTTGAAATTTGTTATTCTTTTAATAGTTTTTAATTATTTTTTTAATTATAAGAATGTATAGTTTGTTAAAATTATTGAAGTTAAGTTGGAGAGGAAATTATTGGTTGTTATCGTAATTTAAAAATATATTTAATAATTTGTAAATTAGATATACTTATAACTTATGATTTAGCAAGGGTTAAGGCATTTTAAGGCATATTAGAGTGGACTTGCATTCTAGGGGCCATCTACCTTTTTAACCTTATCATAGTAGACCAACATGTAAATTTATGGGAATTAAGCTTGGGTGGGGAGGAGAACAAACATTCCACCCAACCACTTGAACTGTGAATTTTGAATGAGATGCTCTAGAAGATAGTTGGGAGGTAAGTCTAGCACTCTCTCCACTTGAGTTCAACTCCTTGATTAGACTATGGCTCATTGTGATAAGGCTAGAAGGGTAGGCTCTCTGATGAGTGGGACCCCTTCGTGGGTTTGTCTTCAAATATCTCGACCCTTACTAAGTCATAAGTTACCTATTAGGGATTGGCTTACGAGCTTTAAGCACTAGCCTAGTGGTTATATTGGTAACCAACAATATTTGAATCAAAACCTTGCCCAAGTAATCCTAACTACCTATTGATTCTTCTAGATATTAAAAGAAAAACAAAAGTTTTAATTATAAGTTGAGAGGTAATAGCTCAAATGGCTTGGATGTAAGTCCCACACTCTCTTCACGCATGTTCAATCCTTAATAAGACATTTGGCTCATTGTAGTAAAACTAAAAAGATGGAGAGCCCCTAAAAGTGGAACCCTTGGACATGTGTGTCTTCTGATGTCTTAACTTTTGCTAAGTTATATGTTGTTGACTAATAAGACATTTGGCTCATTGTAATAAGGCTAGAAAAGTAGATAGCCCCATTAAATGGAACCATTAGAGAAATGTGTCTTTAGATGTCTTAATTTTTGCTAAAATATATGTTGTTAATGTTAAATATATTTTTTGGTTATGATGGCAACCAACCAATTTTATATAAATCAAAATCATTATTTTAACAAGTTACAAATTTCTCATAATTAAAATAAATAAATAAAATCATTTATTTTAAAAAAAAATTATAAATATAATTAAATTAAAAATTATTCACAAAATAAAATATTGATCTTTAATTATAAATATTAACAATTACAAGTAAAAAAAGAGCATGGAATGATAACATTAAAACTACTTACAATATTAATATTAATATTAATATTAAAAATATAGTTATGATATTAACATAAAAATTTATATTTGAACTTTTAAAATAACATAGATTTATATCTAAACATAAATTTATATCTTAATTTTAAATTAAATAACAAAACTTAGCATGTAATGTATATTACAAATATGGCAATAAAAAGTAGTAATGTGGAATGAAATTTAAAAAAAAAACATGCAATTAATTTAAGAAACTCCCTGCAAGTATGAGATGAGAGGATTTACTCGGTATATTATTGAAATCGTTTACAATGTTTGTACTAAAATGAAAAATGATATTAAAATATTAACTTGGGACTTGTTATACACCAACAACAAATTTAACTTTTAACTTCAAATCTATGGTGCTTATAATGTTTAATAAACTATTTACATCCAATAAATGTTATCCATGTAGAATTATGTATAATACACATTTTGTGTAGAATTATGTATAATATACATTTTTGTCAAACTAAGCATTAATGTGAAACAAACACTTTTCATAAATTTATTAATAATATCTTTTTTAAGTAAATATATATTAATAATTAATAATAGTCTTAACAATGAACTTTTTTTTCGATACATATGGTAAGAAGAAACATTAATGTGAAACAAAAATCTCATTATAAAAACACAAATCTATATCATTGATATATCTTAATTTTAAGGTTTTTTTGTTTTTTTTTTGTTTTTTTTTTTTTTTTTTTTTTTTTTTTTGATAGAGTTCTAAGTAAATTGAGGCAAGAGGGCCCACAAATTATGACATTTAAGTTAGTAATAACATCGAAGTTAGGAATGATATTGTCATATTAAATTTCGGAAATGTACCTTAACATTTGCATTAGAACCCCTCTAAAGCATGAAGTACATCTAATGTTTGGTAAACCCTTTATATCAAACCAATGTTACCTACGTGAAATCATGTATAGTATACAAATGACCAGAACAAACATTAATGCAAAATGAAGTCCCATCACAAAAATACTTGACTTATTAATAATAAATCTTCACCATAAGCTTTTTGTTATGAAACTTTAAGTGAGTGTAAAGTTGGAAGGGCCATCTATCTCAATGAATCACACAAGTTTTACTTCAAAGCAAGTATCACCCAAAATTCTATTACTAGGCATCGGCCATTTTTAATAACTCTTTAAAGAAAAAAGAATTTAAAACATTCAAATATTTAGTGACTTCAAATCAGAAATTGGAAATAAATTATGTAATTGAATCCTTTAGTATAAGTAATATAAGCCTTAAAATCCATGTTCGATGAAGTCAAGTAGAATCTCTATGATTCTAGTCTGGAGCTAGTGGATGTGTGTACAGGTCGAGTAAGAAGCAAATCACGAATTATGTTAGAACATGCTTTCGAAGCCATTGCCTACACCTATATGTATAAAGAGAACAACATGGAAGTAAACACATCATTCAAGCAAGGGCTTGTTGTGGCAAAAGCATTTGGGAAATGATGGAAAATAATCGGTTGTACTATTTTGAATCTCAAAAATCTCTTCATGCCTTTTAATTTGTTTTTTTCTTTCTTTTTAATATGGTGCAAATATGGTTTATATTGTCATATTTTGCTAAAATGTCAATATGGCCTTCAAAAGAATAGATATTCATGATAACATGTAATCATAATTATATGTAATACGGGACTCTATGTCTTAAGACATTTTTTCTGTTCCGTTAAAACCTATATAGACAATTTTACTTTATTTTCTCATGGTTTGGTTAAACCAAGATAAACATCAAAATACATCTACCCCTTTGATATGATTTTTTTTCTTACAAAACAATTTAAGTTACATTTTTCACAAAGGAAAAAAAAAATCATATTAACCATTTGTAAATAGAAATATCAAATAGATAAAATTATGAATTAATTCTAAGTAATGTTAGTATTTATATAAGAAAAGATGTTACATGAACATAGATATCAAAATCAATTTCCAAATTAACAAAGTTTTTCATGTAAGTAGTCTATTATAAACCATTATATTTTATAGTAATTATTGGTGTAGAATTATTCACTACATATAACAAGCAAAAGAATTATTAGTATGAAACAAATTCATGATAAAAAATTGCAAAATAATATTTATTTTAAGTCTCACCCCTTTTGATGGTTCACAAAATAATCTTTATTTTACTCAAATCATTATCATATAGTCATAATGAAAGATGTTAGCATATCCTCATTGTCTCATCTATTTAGCTTTCATTCTCTAAATTTATATTTACCATTTTCACATTTACTTAATACAATTATAAAATTATGATATGTTATAAAATTATAAAATTAATAATTATATTCATAAAATTAATAATTATATTAAATCCATTAATTTTAAAACGAAAAAAAATAATTTAAATTTACACAGTTTGTCTACACAAAATATAACATACAAACTCTTGTATGATCTTCAAAACAGGTGTAGAGAGGTGGAACTGTGGGACTAGAAAACCACTCTAACTCTTTTTGGGCTTCTAGTGATTTCGGTGATTCTCTACAGTTGTGAGTTGTGGGCCAGCAGCACAACCTACATGCAATGGAAATAAATTGAGAAAATTCATAAGCACTTGATTACAAATAAATTCAAAATTAAAAGTGCAGTTTCTTATGATATCTTGTTAAGTGAAATAGGGGCTGCTCCTATTGAAACAATTGCTATGGTGCGAGTCATAAGATATTTGAAAAAAAATTAAGCAAATGGAAAAGAGTAGATGGCCTAAGACTGTGTTTAATGACAGAGTGTGCAAAAGAAAGAAGACTTGGATGAGGCAAAATATCAAATGGTTTAATAAATGGGGTATTTCCTTGGACATGTGTCCTACAAACAATAAAGAGATAAAAACTTTTGTTATGGATAAGTGCCACAAATGTGCCTAGGATAAAGAGTTAGGGAGAAAGAAGAAGTACTACATTGAAGAATTTAACCCCACTCATGATCATCAACAAAAAGCATACATAGGTGCCAATATTTATTGCAGATCTAAAATTCTTATTACTCAATTAAGGACTAATTCTCATCAACTCCGCTGTGAAACAGGGTGCTGGAAAAAGCCAAAAGAAATGTGGAAGGAAAGAGTATGTATTTTTTTCTCTTCCGGAAAAGTGGAAACAGAAAATCATTTAATTTTAAAATGCGAGACCTTCAAAGACAGTAGAGAAAGTTATGCAGGTATTCTGGCAGCTAGCGCCTGGGATAATCTATTCAGCGAAGAGTTTGTCGAGACGCTGGGAGCATTTATTGTAAAACTCCACAGGAAAAGCGCTGACAGATAGAAAAGCAATTTGTTCCATAGGCTATTTGTAGTCTCGTGAACGTTAAAATTACTTTCTTTCTTTCTTATAAATATAAGATAGAAATCATGAAAACCACTGCAAATCTTGAAAGTTCTAAAAACATCATCACCTCTTCGTTCGTAAAAAAAATAATAGTTCGTAGTGTGGGCACTTTCCTACGAGTGGAGGTGACGTTTTTACTTGAATTCCTAACGCAGTTATGTTCATAATGGTCAACATTGAGTTGCGTACGAGTTCTAATTTTTTACTCACCATCCACCATGAATTTCGACAACTCAAGAAACCCTTGCATAATGTTGAAATGTTGCAGTACACGTAAACTGCGTATATATCGATAGTTTGTTTGTTGGTGCGTGGATCTATATGGTAATATTTCAATGTAAATGTTTAATTATATTTTTTAATATATATATATATAATTAGTGTGATTATATAAATTAAATAATTGATAAATGTTAATAAACATCAAAATTATAATAAATATTAAAATATTTATTTTATTATAAAAGATTATAACTTTATTTAAAATAATAATAATAATTATTATTATTATTATTATTATTATTATTATATATATATATAAAAGAGAAATATGTAAGAAGATCTTAACAATGGAGATTCAATCTTATTTTATTATAGAGATCTTCAATAAATAGGTTTTACAATAAATAGGTTTTATTAGGATATTATTGTTTCCAAAAAGTCACAACTCTTTTTATATGATACTTATTAATGTGATTTTTTTTTATTAATAAATTTAATTAAAATGAAAAAAAGGCATAAAGACTTTAGAAATAAATCTCAATCTTTGATTTTTGTATACTACTAAGATTATCCTAGGATATTCTATGGAAGTTAAATCATTATCACCTACCTAATAATTATAGATAATTAAATTAAAATTTTGAACCCTATTTAAAAATAGACATGTCTATAGATATAATTATTTTCAATTTTTAGCAATATGATTTTTTAAATTACTATATAATTTATATATGTTTTAATAGTATCAAAGTGGATTATTTTAAAAGGAAAAGTATTAATATGATATAATTTAAGTTGGGAATTGTATTTTACAATTTAGCATAGGGGTTACAACTTTGTATAGGGGAGTGTAAAGGAAATATGAAGTTGATTTAGTGTATAGCTAGACATGTAGTCAAGTTGGCTAGCTCAAGTTGTACAACAATTTGAGTTTATGTAAGAAGTGTATGTGTTGATTCTTTGGGCTAGCTACCATTGTGATATGTCTTTCTTGCTCATTCAAATGTTTTAATCAATGTTTATAGGTTTGCATTCATTCTAATCAATGTGCATATACACACATGTATGCATGCACTCACTCACACACACAAAATTTTATAGTAACTTGTGTGGATTAATATTAACCCGAGTCCATCAAGTATTGAGGGGGTTCAAATCTCTCAAGGCACAAGAATTTTTAAAATAGGTTGTATCTCAATAAATCGAAAACCTCTTGTGCTTAATAGATTTGGGATTTAGATAGATCTATTTAGATTAATAATGCAAATGCATATACACATAATTAATTTAAGTTTAAAGACAAGTGTACATTTTTTTGAAGTTACAGTGCTTTCTTAAACTCAATAATAGCATCGCAATGATGCAAAAGAGATCCTACAACATAAAGGACTTGCTTATGCAAGCTAAATGGCTTGAAGGAGAAAACTATTAAATATTAGTAGTTTTATTTGGTTGTGTTGCCATGACAAGTGGGTAAGTTCTATGATTATCACTTATGATTTATAATTATTCTAAGTTTCTTATTTGTGTGCCAACAAATTAAACTTTGATGGTTAATTTCACTATCTTAAAAATGATAACATTCAACATCAAAATATGCATAGAATTAGATGTGCATAAACATAATGCATAGATTGTAAGCACAAAGCATGTGTATAGGAAGAGAAGAATGAACTGGAAAAAAAAAAGAAAAGAAAAGTGAGCAAAATATATTGTCCCTACTAACAATCCACAACTTGTTTATCAGGCTTGGGCAACACCCATGGGGTTTGAACTGGTGACCTTTACAAACGAGTGTCTTAACAGAACAATCAATCACCAACAAACCACCACCCCATGGGTTAGATTAAATATATGTTGAAAAGCAAATAAAATTTCCAAATTTAAAATATATAGAAAATTTAGTTATAATTTAAGCTTAACTTACATATGACAATATGACATTACGTTTATTATAATTGATGCTTAACTTACATTTAACAATATAACATTATGTTTAATTTAATAATATCATAAATCTAGAAAATATATTTATACATTAAAAAAACATTGTAAAAATAATTAATGAAATCATGTTTTATATATCATCATTATGAGTTAAACACGTATATAAATAAATTATCAAATTTGATTAAAAATTATATAAATGAGTAATAATTTTAAATGTTTATACATTTTCTTTTTTAAGTTTGGTAGTACTTTTCATTTTTTATTTTTTTTCACCCTTTTTTAACTCATCTTTATCAACATGTTCACATACATCACTTAGATGAAAAAAAGAATTAAACCTGTAATAAGTGCTATAACACTTGTCCTCGTCACCTTTTAAAAAATAATAATAATAATACAATTTTTTAATAATTTTTTTTTTTTTTTTTTGATTTAACAATATATATATATATATACACACACACAAACCAACAAACAAAAAATTAACGCACATTTTCATCATTAATATGATTATAATCTCTATAAAGATTGCTAAATAGACTTATTTTCTCTACATGTTCAACCTGAGATTTAGTGATTAGCAGGGAAGAGAACCTATCAGAGTTCATCATATTCACACCTTTACCAGTCCGGGTAACAAAACTTTCGTAATGATCACCCTTTATAAAGGTTACGATTCCTATTAACATTTGTAATCAGCGCGCTCCCTTAGTATATTTGGGTTACGACATTGAGGCGTGATAAATATTGGCTTACTGTAACATGGCCCGTTGTCACCTTATTCTTATTCTTATAATACCTGTACGATGCAGTGTGTGTTATCGATTCGCTGTTGATAATTAATGAATGTTAAACGTAAATTGCTGCATCTTCTCGCAAATTTATAAGAGCCAAACCGTTTATTGTGATTTTGCTGAATTTGGTCATATTGTTATGGCTGAGCATCATGTTTCGAATCCGCCGCCGTTTCCAAGAGCAATAGAACTTTAATTTTCTGTAACTTTCTCAACCATATTTCCGGGCGGGAGAAGTGTTTATATGAAACAAAGTCGTATGAATAATAATTTGTAAATACAAACATTACATTGGAAAATTTTCAGAAAACATAACAATTCTCGAACGTCGTCTCTTTGTCCATAAAAGGGTAATAGTAACTTATGAGGGTGGGCACTAGCCAATCATTCTAGGTGACGTTTTTTCCGTAAATATAATATAAATATATAGTTTTTATATCTTTTGTTATTATAATAGTGGGCAATTTTAGGAGGAAAATTATTAACTAAGTCGAAAGGTTAAATATAGAGAGTGTCTCATTGTCTAGTTTGAATGACAAAGTAAGATTTTTTTATGGGTTAATTGATGATGATTAATGTCTATTAAAATAGATGTGGTTTATTATATTTTAAAAAGGGAAGTTATTTTAAAGATTTTTTTAGCATTTTATTTCTATGCTCGAAAAATATTAAGAGAAGCATTTCAAAATCACCATAGTTTTGTTTACTTAAAAAGTCAATAAGATTAGTAGTGTGACATATTTTTGAAAAATAGATTGAATGTGAGTATAACATGAATAATGTAAAAAAAAGTGAGTATAACATTCGCATTAGAACCTCTCTAAAGCATGAAGTACATCTAAATTTAGTAAACCTTTTATATCAAATCAATGTTACCCATGTAAAATCATGTATAGAATAAAAATGACTAGAACAAACATTACACAAAACTAATCTACTTATTAAAAATATGATTTATGAGAAGATTAACTTATAAGTATAATTTGAATGTTATTTGAAAATATGTTAATATAAAAATATAATATAATATTTTTTTAAAATAAAAAATTAAGAAATCAACTTATTAAATTTGGAAAAAATATTATAACAAAATGTGAAACAAAAAGCTAACTTAACCATTAATTAATTTATATTATTTAAAATTATAAAAATATTATAACAAAACGTGAAACAAAAAGCTAATTAACAATTAATTAATTTAAATTATTTGAAATGATATGAAAAATATTAGAACTATTAGAAAAAATTGTTAAAATTAAATCCTTGATCAAACATATAAATATGTTAAATAGTTAATATATTTAAGAAGTATTGAATCTAATTTATTAAAAATTTGTTAAAATTAAAATTTAAATCCTTTATCTAACCGATAAATATAATAATATGCTATTATATTTAAGAGACATTGAATCTATATTAAGAGATTCATGAATTTAATCAATAATGGGTTATTGATTTTTTAATTATTGATTATAAGATAATAAGAAAAAATGAATTATAATTTGATAGAGAAAATTATTTTTGCTAATTATATTTTTTAATAAAATAATTTATAAAGAAAAATATAATAAAAAGAAAATAATATTTTTATAAAATATATTAAGAAATAGGATGGTAAGATATAATATACATCAAAAAAATTGTTATGAAGGTGACAAATTAGGACATAATGCAA
This sequence comes from Pinus albicaulis, assembly GCA_034641835.2. Classification (NCBI taxonomy): domain Eukaryota; kingdom Viridiplantae; phylum Streptophyta; class Pinopsida; order Pinales; family Pinaceae; genus Pinus; species Pinus albicaulis. The sequence goes on from CM076572.1 coordinate 87,359,268, forward strand.
GGATGGTAAGAAAGATAATTATGATATAGAATAATGGAAGTTATCAAACAATTTCAAGAAAAAGACAACATTTTTATTACTACATTAATCATAAGAGATTATTTAAATAAGTGGATTATTGATTTTAGTGATGTTAATGCATGATAAAATTTAGACATTATTTTAAATTATTGGAGATTTGATTATTATGTTAACAAAATAAATCTAATTAACATAATTTCTAGTAGACATATGGACTCAATAGTGACAATCCATGTGTTGTATTGCTACACTCCAATTCATATTATCAAATATAATTTTACTAAAAAGATGGTAACTTAACCCTAGACATAGTTAATAGGGTCATTACTTGCAATGTTATTAAATGGACTAGTCCAAATTGCATTGTGAGATGTAATTTAACCCAAATAATAATAGCTTTTCCCTAAGCATAATTACTTAGATTTATTAACTATAATATGAGCGGACTGCACCATTATAACATAAAAATAAAAGAAAGGTCACCACATAGCAAAATAATAAAATTAAATTACTAATAAAGTTAAACTAGCATAAAAATTGTCAATAATAAATGTGAACAAAATCTTTCCTTTGTTTTATACATTAGAAAATAGTTAAAATTGATTAATTTATAACTATTTGTAAGGAGAGATTTGAAACACGTTTTTCTACTAAACTTATTCAAATTCATCAGATCCCTACACTCTTTATGTTTTGAAAGAGACAAATTGAAACGAACCTTAACAATAGACTTTATGAATTTATTCATAAAGGAGATAATATATAAGATTCATATTAAAATATTAAATATTTATTAATATGAATATTGATATGGAATTGATACAAGGGCTACATAGTAGTTAGTTCTCAGGTTTAGTTTAAATATAGTTAGATTACAATAAAAATGTTGAATTCAAATTAGTCTTAAGGTTTAGAATTCCATCAATTTGAGTTTTATTGATTGTTAAAGTCTTGATCTGTGCAATTAAAGAACAAGACCATATAAGTCCTAAAAGTGCATATGTAAACATAGCTTTAAAAAACTATAATATTTTATACATGCATTTAAATTTGAATTAGTTAGCCATCCAAATCAAGGTTGTCTCTCCAAGTCAAGAATTATATATTTTATTTCTTAAAATTTGAACTAAAATATTCAATAAAAAAATCTTTTAATATAATTATTAGTTCATAAAAATACATATATTTTATTTTTAAAAATTGGATTTATATTTGAAAAAAAATTATAATAAGATTGATTTATTATTTAGTTTATAAAAAGGCTTATGTTTTGTTTTTATTAAAATTTGAATTTAGACTTTAACCCAAAAAAATAGAGCTTGAGTGGGCCTAATGGTTAAGAGCATGTGTTTCCTCCTAAGAGGTCACATGTTCAAAACCAGAGGGGGTAGAGTATGTATGCCTTAGTAGACTTAGCAGTCAAATCGTTCCCAGAGGTGGGTCCCTTGTCCCACAAACAAGGGGGTCTCAAACATCAATTTGGTGTCTGGTCCCTTGTCTCACAAACAAGGAGGTCTCAGACACCAATTTGGTGTCTTTTCCCTTGTCCCACAAACAAGAGAGTCTTATACACCAATTTAGTGTCTAGCTTAGTTGTGACCTTAAAATTGGATATATATATATATTCAATTAATTTTTTTAATATAATTATTAATTTATAAAAAATATTGATATGCCAAGAATGTACATTGCATTAATAAAAGGAAAAATCACAATTTACTATGTATTGTGCAATAAGATGTTGAAATTCTTAGCCAATAATAGCAAAGATAAATACCAATAAATATTTTTTATTTTATTTTATTATTATTATTATTATAGAGAAAAATATTTATATAGTTTAACTTTATTAGATCAATACAAATTTAATAGGTTTGATCTAATTAATTAGGGTTAGGGCAATACCTATTATACTATTGGCCCAGATAATAATTGAGATGCAATACTGCATATACATACATTGTTTTTTGAAAGAAAAAAAAACAAATTGATTTTCATTAGAGTTGGAAAAACAGTTTACATCCATGTGTGCATAGTTCCAAATTATTCTGCATCTAATAGTAAAGGAAGAGGATATATAAAGATTGCATGAAAGACTATAGGAAAAAACAAAAATTGCAGCCATGTGATAGAGTATTGGAGCTTTTAAATCCTCCATGATTGGGGAGGGAAACCATATCCTAGAGAGATATTTCGAACAAAAGTAGTAGAGAAACATGATAACATAGAGAGCATAAAAGACAGAACAATATAAAAAGAAAAGATGCATCCATCTATAATATCTGGATGTGTCCATGGTCGACCACATGGCCATATATGGTGTGGGAGAAATGCATATATGCATCATCAAGTTGCAGCCCCCGCTTGGACATAAAATATTCCTCGATGTTTTGTTCACGGAAGATGTGATTCATTGATGCAAAGTTGAATTGTTTTAAGAGATCTTGCATACTCCTGCACCAATATCTAAGGTTTGGAGGTTCAAAAAGAGTCGAGCCCTTGAAAGTATTCACAATAGTTTGCGAGTCCCCATAGATATATAAATTATCCATTGCCAGTTTCTTGGCAAACCATAACAATGCCCATAGTGCCAGAAGTTCTGGCCTCATGTTTGTACCATCTCCTCCTCCCCAGAATAAAATATATTTGTCGTTTGTATCCATGTATAGTACAACACCACACCCACAAATGCCAAATTTTGTCGTCGTGTCAAAAAAACCAGCAGACATCTTGATTTTAGACCTCAGCCAACAATGTGACAAATCACGAACCGTGTGAGGGCGAGGAGGTAATTTAGCAAGCCAAGATATAATCTTTGTCATAGTGTTGTGGGGGTTTTGAGTATATCCATAAAAAAAGACCCTATTTCTAGTTTTCTAGATCTCCCATATAATAAAAATTGGAATGAAAGAATTCATACCCTTTAGTTTTATGGCCCATTCCAAAGAGTGATAGATTGAAGAAAAACATTGCGCCCCAATGTGGAATAATAAAGCGAAAAAATAATTCAGATGCAATAATGCATATATAAATACAAGTTAGAGTGATAACGGTAAATAATAATTGAGATGTTATAGTACATATATAAATACACTTTGAAATACAATAATGCATATATAAATACACTTTAGAGTGATAAATCATATTTTTTTAAGTAATTACTTATAGTTATGCAACTTAAATGTACATTATAACTTATAACGATTATTTATAATATTAATGAATATATATCTTAGATATATCACAAAACTTTTTCTTTATAGTTAATTTCCTCACATCCTAGAAAGAATACTTAGATCCATTTTCCTATAACTTTCATATATTTGAAAAAGCACTTAAGATTATATGATTTATGATTCTTCAAATACTATTGACAATTGATTAATACATTTAAAATGGATTTATTTTTTAAACTCTATCACGAGACTCTATCTCTCATGATAAGATTCTAATTTAGAGTTATATTGATTTTTTAATGTTCTTATATGTAAATTAAAATTAATTTTGATTATATAATTATGAACCAATTTATATTAATGTTTTTTAATACAATTTATATAGTTTAGGTTATAGTACAATTTTTTATAAATTATTTTCTAATAATATATTATTTTCTAAGAAATTAATTATTTTTAAATTTAAATTTATAATTGGTATAATTTGAATAATAATAATTTTTTATAAACTAATTATTTTATATTCAATTTTATTATATTAATTATGAATTATTTATTTATAAATCATATATTTATTATTTTAAAATCAATTAAATTATTTATAAATTTATATTATGACTATAAATTTAAATTATTATTATTATTATTATTATTTAAATAATATTAATATATTTGATAAGGAAGAATCCAGATTTTCCACAGTGTCAGATAATAAATGTCGACTTTCGAATCTCCATTCGTCTTGAAGATGGATTTCCATGGAGATTCGAAATGTCGACATTGGAAAATCCGGGTTCTTTCTCATCAAATGATAACCACAGAAGCTTGAAAACCAAAATATTAATATAACTAGTCTAGATCTATCTTAACTCCTCTAAAATGTTTTTGACTTTCACATTTCTTTTTTGAATACATGAAATATTTAGACTTTGAGAAATTTATTTATTTTTTTAATGTAATTTATGAAATCAAATTATTTACATTATATTAAATAACATAATAACATGTCTATCATCCTAAACTAGAAAAATTCCTCATACACAATTATAATTATTACATAATATATTTTATAAAATTTTCAAATTCTTATATACCAAATTGTGAAATCCAAATAACCATTATAACTAATCATAATTTTATAAAACTTACCATTAAATATTTTTTTTTTTGGTGATGTATTGAGTACACTTTTACCAATATATTTGTTAAATTTTAGTTATATATAATTTTCCATTATATAATTTTTTGATAGAAGGGTATATATTATTATTTAAAATACAAATTTTAATATATAAATATATTAAATATTAAAAAATAATTTATTATATTATTTTATTCTTTTACATATACATAAATAAATTTAAAATTTTGAAAAATAATTTAAAATATTTTATTTATATAAATTTGAAAATTTGAATAATATTTTAAAATACTTTATTTATATAAATTTGATAATTTAAAGTATTATTTTAATAATTTAAAATTAAAACAAATATTTCCTTAATAATTAAAATATATTATCTTAATAATTTTATATTAAATTTGAAACAAATTTAAAATATAATATAAAAAATTAAAAAAACCATAAAATAAAATAGGCTTAATCACTCTAGTGAGTCTTTCCTATCTGGATTACATATATAAAAATATTTTAAAATTCTATGAAAATAAATTATTTATGCTATTAAGTTTGTTTTTATTTCTAATTATATATAATTATCAATTACTTTGATTGATTTTTGAAAGATGTAATTTCTATAATATATTTATTTTTAATAATATTCACAAATTAAAAATTGAAATTTATTTTAAAAGTATTTATTTTTTCCAAAAAAAATAAAAAATAAATTTTATTTAAAAAAACAGTTATAATATGTAAATACATGATATGTATATGCAATCCAAGTCCAAAATATGTCTGATAATCCATGAATAAGCACCCAAAAAGCCCAACAATAACCGAGAAAAAAAGATAATAAGAGATAGGCTAAAACCCTAAAAGGAATAGAAGCAAGGCTTTGGAAAATAAAAATGCGTCAACACCATAGGAATGATTAGCGAACCTCATCGTAAAAACCTGAGAGAATACTGTAGGAAAAAACAAAAATGCAAAAGGGCTCCTATGCCCAAAAAGAGATCGGGATAGCCAAAATGGAAACTCTTGAGAACAAAGTTGAGTTGCTCAGAAAAGGAAACATGAGCCTAGTGAACCCCTGGTGGCAATACCATCTCAGTCGAACTAGTAAAGCGAAACTGCCACCTTTGTGGACGAACAGAGTGGGAATGTGGACGACAACAAAAACCCAACCCTTTGTTCACTTGAAAATCAACATCCACAACACAAAAAAAAGACGACAACAAGAACCCCTTTTTCACTCGGAAATCAACATCCATACCACAACAGAAAGCTTGCAAAAGCAGACACCTACCAGAGGGGTCGCAGATACACGATCCATAAAAATTTATGAAGCATGGAGGGTGGCTACTGTTCCAAATAACCCACCTCCCACTTTATGCACTCAACAAAAAAAAAACCCACCTGAGAGAGGGGGAAAACAAATATAGAAAACTAATAATAGCAGAGGAGAAAGGAAACCACAAAGAAAACCAATAAGAAGAGAGCTCAATGGTAGGTTACCAACAATTATAGTTTTTCTAATTGGCATTTTAAAAGTAATTATATTCTTTCTATTTTTTTTAAATTAAATAACAAAAAAAAATTGATATAAAATAGATTATGGTTTTTTGGACATGTTGTATTGATAAATCATGTATTGGTTCTTCATAATATAACAAAGCCTATTTATAAATTATTTCTATTTAACACACTTGGGCTTCAGTTTTGAATTCATAAGATGGGTCATGGGATGCATCTCATCATCTTGTATAACATTTTTGATAAATGGGGTATCAACAGATTTTTTCAACCCTCAAAGGGGTCCCCGTCAAGGTTTCCCTCTCTCCCCTCTCCTCCTTTTATTGGCAGCAGAAGGTCTGAGTTTGATGATCCATGAAACAAAGAGACAAGGGGAACTCAAAGGCATAGAAGTGGCGGTGAATTTATTTGTGACCCACTTGCTGTTTGTCGATGACATTTTGATGTTCATTAATGGTAGCTTGGAGGACTATCGATGCCTAAAGGAGGTCCTAGACCTTTTCTTGAAAGCTACAGGTCTTTGCATAAATTGTCAAAAGTCGTCCTTGACAACGTCTGGTCTCTCTAGGGACGAAGTGGGTAGAATCAAAGCAGTTATACAATTTGAAGTCAACCCTCTTCACAACACTTTCAAGTACTTGGGGTTTTTCCTTAAGCCGGACTCATATCTCATCCAAGGCTGAAAATGGATTATTGCAAAGGCAGAGGCTAGAATGAATCACTAATGTTTCAAATGGTTGTCCAGAGTAGGAAGACTGGTACTGATTAAATCTATGGCTATGGCCATCCCGCTGTACTGGGCTAGCCTTATATGGGTAACAAAAAACATTTTAGCCTCTATCAACAAAATTTGCAGTAGATTCTTGTGGGCAGGATCAAAGGTGGAACACATGACTCCTTGGGTGGCTTGGGAGAAAATAGTAAGGCCAAAAGGTTGGGGAGGATGGGGCATTAAAGAACTTCTTTCCTTTTGGAAGTCACTTGCAGCTAAACTAACCTAAAGACTTATCACTGAGGATAACCTTTGGACTTCTGTTACAAAAATAAAATACGACCCAATGCCAATCCTAGAATGGTTGAGACTACCACAAAAAAATTCAAAGAATTCCTCAGTGGTATGGAAGGCAACCATAACATTTGTTAATGTAATAGAGCAGGGGCTAGCATAGCATGTGGGGGATGGTGCCCGAGTCGGGCTGGGTCAAGACCCTTGGGTGGGTTGTTCTGGGCAATATGCTTTATCTAGAGACCTAATTGAGTTATTGAACCAAAGAGGCTACACCACACTTAATTAGATTGCAGATCAAGAAAGCTTCACTTTGTGGAGGCAAGAGTGGCTGAAAGGGGATGATATGCAGTTGGAGGAAAGATGGCTAGGGGAATGGGAGGGCTACATCTCGGACCTCCAAAATTCCAAGATCAGGATTCAGGATAAAAGAGACGAGCTCAGATGGGTCCATTCCCCGTCTGGGATGTATTCCCCCAAATTCGGTTATAATTGGCTCATGTCCCAGAAGGGCTGGGGGGAGCCGGAGTGGTGGTTCAAACCATTATGGGAGCTGAAAGGGCCGGCAAAGTCGAGACTGTTGTTCTGGTGCATTCTCCAAAATAAAGTCCCTACCTGGGACTTCTTGCAATGTAGGGGAAAGATCGGTCCTGGATGTTGCTCACTTTGCATAGATAGTATGGAATATGTGCAACATATTTTCCTCACTTGTCCCTACAACATCAGTCTCTGGAACGAATCTCTGAGGCTCCTTAAAATTCCCCAACGATGGGAAGGACAGGAGGTAATGGAAGCCTAATAAAGATGGTAGCAGGAAGCCCCTAATGATAGGGTTTGTTCTATTCCCTTGCTGATCACATGGGGAACTTGGATAGCAAGGAATCATGTTATTTTTAAAGACTCACACTTTCCGATCAACAAGCTGACAGCGGAAGGTGTATCCATTTATGATCACATTCCAATCCCCTCTTTACCTCATCAACCTCGAGTGATTCAATAGGAAATTATCAAGGGGGACATTCCATGGGCATATTTTGATGGGGCCTCAGACCCGCAAAATAGATGTGGAGCAGGTCTGGTCATACATGTTCCTACTGGAAAAATACTCAAAGCCTCGATTGGTCTGGGTCAGGGGACCAATAATTATGCAGAGTTAAAAGCATTACATTTTCTTCTATGCTGGCTCTCCTTCTTGAGAATGAGAGAGGTTCAGATCTTTGGGGACTCATTAAATATTGTCAAGTGGTTCAATGGGACTCAACGATGCCAAAATTATATTTTGCTTCCTTTACTAAATGAGGTATCTCGTCTTAAATGCTTTTTTAATGAGATATATATTTGCCACATTTATAGGGAACAGAACCATGATGCAAGCCGCCTTTCTAAAGAAGGCGTTGGGCATGATATGAGGCACTGGATAGCTGTTGAGGTGGAGTATGGGGTGTTTCGAGATATCGAACAACCTGTATTTGCCTGAGGATCTCTTTTCTGATGTTGTGTTCCTTTTTTGTTTTAAACTTCTAAACGGACATTATGTAATTTTGTTGATACTTACAAACTCTATTTCGACTCCCGGTTGTTTTCCTCACAGAGGAGGCTCGGGAGACCGAATTTCTTTCTATGTTTTGATATACTCAGGAAAACCGGATCAATGTCTACTACCCGGTTTTGTTTTTTGGAGTTTTGAAACTTCAAACAGACTCAGTCTTTTTCACACCTTTGTTTTGGGCGTTTTTCCTTGAAAGGAAGCCTGGGAGGAGTAAAAAGATGATGAGAACTTACTTAGTTTTGATCAAGGCTGTTAGGTGAATGTGTTTTTCTTTTTTCACTTCAGCTATAACTCCGTCTCTCTCTTAACAAGAGGGAAACACAATTTTTGAAATGCATTATGCATATAAGTTATGTAACTCTCTATGATTAATAGATGATTCGATTTTTTCTGTGGAAAAAAAATTTATCTCTATTTATCAATTAAATATTTTTTAATTTTTTTTTAAATTATTAATAAAAAAATATATTTGATAATATGTTTATTTTATTTTATCAATATGATACATATCATAAAATAAGTTGTTTTCCTATTTAACATAAATTGATTAAATTTATTTTTATCATGGATTTTTAAAAATTATTTTAAAGGCTTTTAATGCATTCAACTTGAACTTGAAAATTATTTTAAAAAAATTTAATGCATTCAACTTCAACATCAAATTTAGTGTAGGCGCAAATGCAGAGAACCCAGAGTAAATCATATTCACTCCTTTTTATAAAAAGATTACGGGTCTTGTGAACAAAACTTTTGAAATAAGCACGCTTTTTAAAGCTTACGATTTTTTGTAATCAGCACGCTCCACGCTCCCTTTATATAATTGGCTTACCACATTTAGGCATGACAAATATTGGCTTACGCATGTGTCACCTTACTGTAGGATGCAATATTGTCGATTATCGACTCGTCGTCGGCTTCTTCAATGTCCTCCTCCACGCACGGATGCTCACCTATCTTGAAATCGTGACAGGTAATGGCCGCCATACGGCTTCCTTGTTGCTTTTAGGTATCGTTTTCTTCCACGGCCTAAGATGGTACCCTGAACCATAGTCACCAAGTTCCTATTCAAATTCATAAAAATTCAAATAAAAAATTTTCATCGAATCATCCCTGTTCGAATCGAATTGAAGAATTTCCGAACTTTTTGCCCCGATTGTGGCGAATTGGGTAACTAAACCCTAAACCGATCTTGCAATTGTCACAGGTAATGCCGCAGTGCTATGCGTTTTTCTTGCTTTGAAGGATCATTATTTTTCCATGGCCTAAGATGGTACAATAGACGGGTACAACCATTTCCTCACATAATTACTCGATCTTTCCAATCCACGCAAATCCTTGTCTTCACCGTCGCGTCATCTTAGTAACGCTGTTACAACAATGCCATTGACCACAGGGGTTTTATTCCCACGGCGATGTCCTTCTACAATTTGGTGGCTCCTAGATGCGTTTCTGTGCGACTATCATCCTAAAGGATGATGGCTTAGTTGAATGATAGCAGCCTCGATTAACAACAATCCCCAAGGCTTTGGCATCATGTTTTCTGAGAGCAGTTTCGTTTCGTTAGTGAATTCTCGACTTGGTTTTTGCTTGAAGCTCCCCTGTAAAACATTTTCAAACCAATTTCTAAACATTTTCAAACCAATTTCTAAAACATTTTCACTCTAATTGTTTGTTTTTGTTGACCTAGAATTTATATTTTTTTGTCAAAATTTTTAATGGAATTCAGTCATTTTGAGTTCTAATACATGTTACTGGATATTTTATATCAAACCCATTTTGTCCTTGAATTTAGCCAACTTATACATTGTTGTAGGCCGATAATCAACAATTGTATTATATCTTCATTCTCTGTTTTAATATCAAGGTTGAAAGGTTGATTTATTTAAACTCGGGATTTTGTAGTCTAAAGCATATTTTTCTTAAACATTTAATTTTTTTTTTCCTTAATGAGATTTTCATATGCTTGATATCCACTACAATTTTTTTTTCTATATTTTGTTGGTGCTTGACTTGTTTATCTCTTAGAATTGTTTGCAGTTACTACTTATTTACACATTTATTCACACATGACTACTCTGTGATTTATTGAAATTTACCAAGTTTTAAAAAACTAAAAAATTATCCATGAAATTTATTGAACTTTACTATTTCTTACATATTGTTGTTTGGTGATAATCAACAATTTCATTATGCTTTGATTCTCTGTTCTAATATTAAAGTTGAAATGTTGATTTATTTAAACTGAGGATTTTGTTAAACATTCTATCTTTTTTCGTGAGTGGCCCTTTCATATGATTGATATCCACTATAATTCTTTTTTCCTATATTTTGTGGGTGCTTGACTTGTATATAAGTTGGAATTGTTTGCTATTGCTTATTGGCACATGACTTGTAGGGGGATGTATATGGAATTTAAACATTCCCTTGTAGTTATTCTTGTTGTAGACACATAGCTTTACTCCTCTTTATGTTGTCTCAAATTAAAATCACAGATAAATTTTGGAGCATGTAAAGACACAGATTTAAAAGAAACAATACTCCCTTTTAGTAACAAGTTACACACTAGTTGCCACAACTACAAGGGAGTTGATGCAACTGTAACCAGGGAATATGGGAATATGGGAGTTTTCCCCACTATAATAGGGAGTTCTAGCCATTACATGAGAGTTGTGGCCATAGGAGTTACCCCCATTACAATAGGGGAGTTGCCTAGGCTCAACAATGATCAACTACAACTGAGTTGCAACAATTCACAACTTCAGCTAATAAAACACAAAGTTAAGCTACTATGTTTTTGCATACATATTAATGCAAAACTTCAAGCTGGTTACATGGAATTTTTTAATTTTTTTAATTTAATTTTGAGTTTTTTTTTTTTAATATATGTATACATATTTTTATAAAATTGTGATTTGTTAAAAATGATAATGTTTTCTCTAATAATTATCTTCATTCTTATATTATATATGACTATTAGGCTTGTGGTGAATTTTATGTTTTCTCTGATATTTATCACTACCTATATCCCCTCTCTGTCACATACACATAAATCTATCAATGTCAGTGTTATTGCTTAAATCAATATGTAAAAAAATAAATTCATGAGTACCAATGTGAGGTGTCAATGTGTAAATAAATAAATGCCAATGTAGTTAGTACCTACAACTTACAATTTCTATTTACTTTTCAACAACTAAATTTTAAAAACAAATAAATTAGTAATTGCATAAGATGTTGCAAAATAAACACATAGTAAGGAGATAGCTTGTGGAAGAAGAGCATAACATAATTAAAGAAACCTAAATAAATAAATATGTTACAAGTGTGTAGCTGCATATTTAAAAGGATATACAATAATATTTGCAAGTTTTTTGAAAACAAGGGCACTCTGTCAAATAAAGAAATATTTGTGGTTTTGTACACCTAAATTTTAAATTTTTAACAAAATCCAAACACCATAAGTAATTACTAAAAAATATCACTGGAACAAAACAAACCTGCTAAATAAATAAATATGTTACAACTTTGTAGCTAGATCTCATCATAATAGTTTTGAATTTTGCATCATTATATTGGTTTCTTTTGTTACAAAAGGTAGCTTCACTTAATGATTTTGAACATAGTATCCATATAACTCTCCTAATAATATTTCATTCTAGAGTGAGTTGTTTTTGTTGGTAGTAGCTATCCTTGTAGGGTAATAAGGACTTTCTAGAAATCCAATCACTAGGTTATTGGTCATCTTGTGCAGTTGATTCCATCATGATTACTCTTCAAGTGCCTCTTAAAAAATATGCAAGTACTTGATTCCGATCGAGGATATGCAAATAGGAACATACCAAGCCATTTCACTAAATTAGATAACCTCCCTTTGTGGTAAGTTGAAACTCTAAAATTCTTTCCTTTTCCTTGAACAAACCCATTGTTTCATTTGCTTTCAAGGACAACTGTCACAGGATTTGGTTTCATTTCATCAAAAGAGACCATATTAATTTAATGTATCTAAGAAAAAAAATGCATCACCAACAATTTTGCAATATAAATCATCAACGAATTTACTCATTTTATGATTGCATAATATCATTTTGTCTCCAAACACACAAACCAACATTACTAAAAATACAACAAATATTACCATTTTATTTACTCATTTTATGATTGGATAATATCATTTTGTCTAGATCACACATTATTGAAAATAGAATAAATATTACTGATGTATACTTCAACTTGCACAAAAATCTACTCATAGAAGGATGCTTTATGTAGAAATTGCAAGTTTTACATCGTCCAAGAGTGAAAATTGTGGTAATTAAGTATGTATTTTGATTCTAGAAACAAAAATTAGGTAGGGTTGAGAGCATCTTAGTACGAACCCAATGTTTACATTTCTCCTTGTTGATATTTATGTTATAAATAAAGGAATCATTGAGAAATAGCCACATATATAGGGGAACATTGGGCAACTACAAATTTATTGGAAATATGTATAAGAACATGGTTGAAGAAGAAACGAAGGCAATTAGGCCCTAACTTGAGTTTCTTGAGCTAATAGGCCATGTCCACAATAGATACTTTAAAATGTATCTTTTTCATACAAGATTAATATGGGCATGATTATAAGGTTTTGCACAATAAGGACATGGGTATGGAGGACTTAACTAAAAATAAGGAAGACAAGGGCCTTATACCATAAATGGATATTTAAGTGTCATTAGCAATGACCATAATGTCAAACCGTAATAAGATCCCCTAGAGGTGGTGTTGGCGTCAAAGTGGAATACGAGTACCATTATGAAGTCATGTGTGTTAGAATGGTTGTCTTAAGGCATCGGTCAAGGTCAAGGGAGGAAAATAGATATGTTGGGTCCTTGATGAATTATTAAAGGATCAAGGGCCTTGAGCCATTAACTATGGTTAAGGGAGAAATATAGACAATTAGACTTAAATGGGCTGTGATAAAGGTCTTGAACTACAACACCAACCCTTAGAAAGGGATATTTTTCACATGGGTGGGAATGGGATGCTATTATAAATTTTTTGTTTATATGGGATTGGTGTTAGAGCCTTGACCATTATTAGGGAGGGGGGAAATAAGGTCCTTCATCTCAAAATTAATTTTATAGGACATGAATTTTTTTCAAACCACCACAAATGTCTTCAGGAAGTGTCTTTTTCCTTTATTGGGATATGAAAACTAGTATGGTGTTTTCCACATGACATATGGATCTTAGTTTTTTGACAATAAATGAAGTTTCTAAGGCCTTGGTCCTTCAGTTAGTCCTCAAACTACCATATAAACTAAAATATAGACCTCCTTTTGGGATATGTGCATCATTATAATATTTTATTTACCTGGCATGGGTTTGAGGACCTTAACCATGGTTAATGAAGGAAATTAAGGGCTATATAATCAAAATTTACCTTTTAGGGCTTATAATAATTGACCTATAAATAAGATATGAGCACCACTAAAATGTTTCAGACAAAATTGGTTATGTTCATATAGATTAAGCCTAACATTTAGGAAGGACCATACTCTCATGATAACAAGTTAATAATGTTAGTCCTAATTTTGTGAACTTGGGATTCCACATTGTTAAAGTCCTTATGAAAATCCAATTGACCTTTAACAAGTGTTCAACCAATGAATTATAGTATGAGGCACATCTCTTCACCATAATGGTTGAGTAAGTATTTGTAAGGGAGATAACCTTGCCTCCTATTTAAGGAGGTGCACACCACTTAGTTAAATGGTTTGGTACCTTGATCAATTAGTACCATTCACACTCCAAGATGCAATTTTAATGGGTAACATTCTATGATAACTTCCATTTCCTCTCCATCCTTACCACTAAGCAACTGGTAGGAGTTACATGATAAAATGTTTTTCTCTAGTACTTGCAAAACCCATTGGTCCATTGTATTTAATTTTGGTCTTTTTTGTTTTTATTTTGAATCCACATTGTTTTTCTCATGAAGACTCAGATGTAGTCATTAGGCCCTTCAATTACTACCGCAAAAAAACATAACCTAAGAAAATCATTGTGATTTTTGCACATAATTAAAATTTCTAACTTGAAAATTGCTAGCTCTGCATTAGTTGAATTCTTAGCTTAGGCGTTGGGGAGCCATGACATTTTTTCCATTCTTAACAACTTGAGTCCATTCTCCATATTCACCAAAGGCTAAAGTCTTCTAGGTCCATAAACTTGGGGTTGGAGGGTTGGGGCGGGAGGGGGACAAAGGTCAAGGAGAGAGTGGGTGTGGGAAGGGGGTGTGCGGAAAGGAGTATATCAAAGGAGTCAACATTTGTAAATGGAGATAAATACATAGTAGTATGGCAAGTAATTTGAAAATTAAAGCAAGTATTCAACAAGTCGATATTGTAAGGATATTGGTGGTAAGCTTAGAGTCAAATTTGACAAAAACTATTCCTCCCACATTATGTTAATTAAGGGAAGGCCCTTTATGTGAATCAAGTGGAAAATTATGTTAGCTCCAAAAATAAGTATGAAACAATAGCTATTTATTTTCGTGATTACACTCAATCCTAAGTATGAAACGATGGCTATTTATTGTGGCGATGACACTCAATCCTACATAGTCAACTCCTATCAACCTGAACCTTCATTACTGTCACTCCCTCTATCCATAGAGCTACCTATAATTGAAGGTGGTGATTCCTTGAAAGGGAGACATTAGTTATAATGGTAAAGGGAGGGCTACAACATGAGTGATGCCTTATTGCAGCTTGCTTTCATACAAAAATGATGACTTTGAAGAAGTGAATTATGATAGATGTAAATATATAAAACTTATTTAAGATTGTTTCCATATGAGAGCAAGCTTAGGTTAGCCTATTTAGAATTTCTTATAAGAATATATAGACATAAAGAAACATGAACAAGATCAAATGAATAAGAGGAGGGAAAAGTTAACTAGAAAAACAAGAGAAAGTGTACCATGACAATCTTGCTATTGTAGCCATATAAAAAAAAGCACAAAATAATCCATAAAATAAAAAATAAATGAAATGAAAAGAAAATCTACCTAAAAGAAGGAAATGACCTAAGGAAGGAATATTTAAAAATATATAAATAAAAAATAAAGCAACAAATGAAATCCACCCCAAAAATCTAAGATAAAAGTCTTAAGCCTCTTCTAACCCTAAACCAAGAATACCCTTAAAAAGAACAATAAAAACATGTAAAGTAAACATCATAAATTTCCTCTATATAACCCTAACTCTAAGAATACCTCATAAAATTCACAACCTCATAATAAAAAACAATAAACAATAAAAATCATGTTAATAAAAATAAATAAACAATAAACATGAGATAATAAATTTTATTTTTAAACCCTTTTAAATTTATCAAAAATAAAATTTTAATAATAAATTTCATATAAATATAATAATAATTATTTCATATAAAAATTACCAATACTTTGATAAATTAAGAGGAGAAAATATATAAAACAAAATTACAACATTATTTTGACATAATTAATAACTATATTAAAAAATATTAAACAATAAATATAATAAAACATTAAAATATAATATAAAAAACATTAGAACCTGGTTTGGATTAATAATTAGAAAAAAATGATCCCATGTCAAATACAAATAAAACCTAACATATAATATTGAAATGGCCTCGTGCAAGTAAAAAACTTGCTGCTCATGCTGGTTGCGGCTGTGACCTAGGCGCTGACCCTCTGTAAATTACTGCTCTCTGCCCTCAGCCCTATGGCCCCTCCGGTGACTACCTCGGAGGCGGCTCCTCCACCAGATCATGCTCAGGCCTTCACGGCTTTGATAAACTCATTAAACCCCTCTTGTCCAAGACTTTCTTTATCCAATTTTGTGAAGAAACTCGAGGGCATCCAGGAAGTTTCCCTTCCTCTTGCGATCCCTCGCATGGCAACTCTCTCGCTCACCGAAAAAGGACTCATTGGCCAATTTACTGGACGATGGCCATCGCCAAATACAGTTCAGAAGTGGGTCAAATGGAACTGGGCTGATAAGATTAATGGGAAAATATCAATCAGATTTTGTGGCAGAGGCTTCTTCACTTTTCATTTCGAGACCAAAGGAGACAAGGATTTGATATTTAGAAATGGGCCTTACTTCATGGACACCAGAGGACTCTATCTCAACAAATGGACTCCAGACTTTGATCCTGAGCTCAATGTCCCCAATGTTGTTCCTATCTGGGTTCGTCTCCCCCACCTCCCTCTGCATTGTTGGGGTGACGACTTAGTTCGGGCTATCGTAAATGCAATAGGAAAATTCATAGATAGAAGTGAACTGACAGATAACATGCAAGCATGCGCCAGGATTTGTGTAGAAATGGATCTGGGAAAAGGCTTACTGAAGGCGATTAAGCTGAAGGTGGACAAATGGAATCACATACAACAAGGCTACGAGCAGATCCCCTTCAAATACAAGGTATGCCATGAATATGGCCACGTTGCTAATAGAAGTACCAAAATTATTGATGTTGAAAATTGAGAACCAGAAACCCAATGGGAAACAGTAAAAAAGAAGAAGACTAATTTGAATCCTAGACACTCTGTCATACACCCTTCTCAACCCTCCCAACCAACTGCACCTCTCAACTCAACCTTTTCCAATCCCTCCTCTTCCTCTTAGCCCTCCTCTCAACCTTCCCCTCTTCACTCTCCCAACCCTATTGCATCTTCTAATCCCTTCTCTTCCCTCACCTCACAAGAGGAGGAACCCCCTCTCCCTTCCATACCTCTCCTCGATCCCTATATCTCCCCTATCAAATCCTTCACTCCCTCCTCCACTGCTGAACCTTCCTCAGCCTGTGTCATCACCAGGAACGCAACTAAAGTACATGGTGTCACCTTGGAAATCCCAAAAAAGCATGGTCCTGGAAGAAGAACATTCAAAATCCTCCAAGACGAGGCAACACAAAAGGATATTTCTCTAGGCATTCAACACCCTATAGAATCCTACATTGGAGGGAAAATAAGTAGAGAAGCAAGTCAGATTGAATATGGAGTGAAGACATTCCCACAACCTGCACCCCTGAAATGATGAAGGCACTCACCTGGAACCGCAGGGGACTTGGGCACCCCTCTAAAAAATCAGCTCTAAAAGACCTTCTTAGACAAGAAAAACCAACATTATTCTCCTTCAGGAAACCAAACAAGGAGAACGAGACATGGAAATTGTTATAAATAAAATGAAGAATCACATGGGCACCGTGGTGGAATCCATAGGAGCCTTTGGAGGAATAGCCACCATATGGAACCAAAATGCCTGGAAGCAGCTTGCAGCTATTAAAAATCAAAATTGGATCAAAGTTAATCTACAAAGTACTCAAGAGAATATTGTACTCACAGTATACAATATATATGGACCAAACCACTACAGGGATAAAGAACTATGCTGGAAAACTCTGTAAGCAGATATATACAGTGAAATTAATCAGTATGTTATCATAGGAGGAGACCTAAACCTGATTCTGCATGCTAACGAAAATAGAGGTGGTAGTTTTAGTCCTGACCCATCAAGGGATCAACTTGAATCCATAATACATTGCCATGACTTGGTTGACATTATACCCAAGAATCGAAAGTATACTTGGAGCAACTGAAGAATTGGCTTTGGAAATATCATGGAACGTCTTGAACATTTTACTGTGGCTGTTCCCCTTATCTCTCACTTTTTTGTAGCCTCCTCCATTATCCTATCCTTATCAGCTTCCGATCACTACCCGGTGACTCTTACTCTCGGAGAACAATCCTCTTTGGGACCTCTTCCCTTCAGATTCAACCCGCTATGGAACAATCATCCGGAGGTCAGACAGATTGTACTATGTTCAAGGCAACAGCACCGTGAAGGATCCCCCATGCATATATGGGAAACAAAACTCAAAAAAGTTCACGCAACACTTAAAGAATGGGCCAAGATTCATTACAAGGAACCTGAAAAAGTAAGAAACGAAATCAAAAGAGATTTAGAAGAAGCCCATATTGACATTGAAAAAAATGGAGCAAATCATGACAAGCAGGATAAGGAAAAGTGCATATACTGGAATCTATATAGAGCCAACATAAATGAGGAAGAGAAATGGAGACTGAAGTCAAGAAATCTTTGGCTTAAGGCTGGTGACAAAAACACCTCTTTGTTCCATAAATAGGCCACGGTAAGAAAGACAAGGAACAACATTTCCTTTATCACTGATGATGAAGGTGAAGTCTACAATGATCAAGATGGTATCAAGGCAACTGCTTATAATCAATACAAAAATATGCTAACTGAAATAGCAGTTCCGGAGGACTACTCTGATCTCCTCAATTTTATGCCCAAGCTCATTACGAAAGAGATCAACAATTCTCTCACAAAAAACATTAAAGAGGCTGAAATATATCAAGCAATATGGACCCTACATCAAGATAAGTCCTCGGGACTAGATGGCTTCTCCATCAATTTATTTCGAACTTTTTGGGAAATTATCAAAAAATACCTTCTCAAAATGTTTTAGTGGGTGCAAAAAAAGAAGAAGTTCGATGGCTTCACCAACTCCACATTCCTTGCCCTTATCCCCAAAGAAACCCGCCCCTCCTTCTTCTCCATATTTCGACCCATTTCTCTCTGCAATTCCTCTTATAAAATCTTAACCAAAATTCTTGCTTCCTGCCTTAAGCCCCATCTCCCCTCCCTCATTTTTGAAAATCAAGGGGGGTTCATCTCTCAAAGACAAATTTCTGATTCCATCCTTTTAGTTCAAGAAGCCATTCATTCTAGCATTTCTAGATCTGAAAAAGGTTTTATCCTTAAACTTGACCTCACTAATGCTTTTGATAGAGTTAGACACTCCTTTCTTCTCGTTGTCCTCAAAGCTATGGGATTTGACCTTGATTTCATCGACCTCATTAATTCTTGCATCTCTAGCCCTTGGATCTCTCCCTTAGTCGATGGTAGGCCAGGGAAATTCTTTTAATCATCTAGAGGCTTAAGACAATGTTGCCCCCTCTCCCCTTTTCTCTTTATCCTTATGGTTGAATCATTCAGTAGAGACTTGGATCATAAGTGCAAGTTGGGCCTCATCACTGGAATCAAGTTCAACAACAGCGTCAAGAACATCAACCTTTCTCAATTTGCTGACGATACCCTCTTAATGGGAGGAGCAACATCCATCATTGCTCAGAGATTCAAAACCATTCTTGACAAGTTCATGCTTTACTCAGGAGGGTTGATCAATCTCCACAAAAGTTTCATTTACAGATGGAATGCTACTAATAGTACTATGCACAACATTGCTCAAATTTTTGGAGTCCAATACAAGATAAAATGGAGTTATTTCAATTACCTTGGGATGCCAGTAAGCTCTGGTCCTCTCAAAGCTGAGGTCTGGAACATCACCATTGATAAACTTAAAAAGAAAGTCCAGCAATGGGGTACCTCCTGGCTAAATTTGGCAGGGCACACTGTTCTTCTCAAATCTGTCCTAACTGCCCTGCCTATGTATCACTTCTCCTTACTCCAATCTCCCTCCAGTATCCATCACAAAATTGAAGCTATCTTAAGACACTTCCTATGGTAGGGAGGGAAAAATGACAAAAAAAAATTCAATCTAATAAAATGGAGGCAGATCACTCATAATTATGAGCATGGTGGATTAGGCATTCAAGTTCCTCATTTATTGAACAACGCCTTTGGCGGTAAGATTGTGTGGCGCTTCATCACTAGCCAACACTCATCGTGGAAGAAAGTTCTTGAAACCAAATATCTCAACTCTTACCGGCACAACATCTTTGATCAGAACATCCCATTCAGATATTGTACAAGAATTTGGACTACCAAAAAAAGCAATTCCTTTTCTTAGCAGAAACATCTCCAAAGTTCCTCAAGGAGGAAGCAACATCAACATCTAGAAGGACAAAATCATGGGTCAATCCCCTCTCATTGACAGTCAAAACATCCACCACATCCAACACTTTCTTAGGAAACTAATAATTATACTATAATTCATAATACTAATAATTATACATTCATAAAACTAATAATTATACTAAATCCATTACTTTTAAAATGGAAACTAAATAACGTAAATTTACATAGTTTAACTACGCAAAATATAACATAAAAACTCTTATAAATATAAGATGGAAACCATGCAAATCTTGGAAATTCTAAGAACAACCTCACCTCTTCGTTCGTCAAAAGAAAATAGTAGTTCGTAGTGTGGGCACTTTCCTACGAGTTGAGGTGACGTTTTTACTTGAATTCCTAACGCACTTTTATTCATAATAGGCAACGTTGTGTTGCGTACGAGTTCTAATTTTATACTCAATCGTAATATCGTAATATTTCGTGAATTCAAGAAACACTCCCATAATGTTAAAATGTTGCACCACACGTAAACTGCAAAAATATCGATCGTTTGTTTGTTGGATAAATATCGTAATATCTCGATGTAAATGTTTTATATATATAGTTAAATAGTTGGCAAATGTTTATAAACATTAAAATTATGATAAGCATCAAAACTTTAAGCATCAAAGCTTTTCTTTATTATACATTTTAAATTACTAAAATTTAAGCATCAAAACTTTTCTTTATTCTACATTTTAAATTACTAAAATTTAAAAAATCATAATTTTAAATGGTGAATCTATTATAGGTGACGTTTTTCCGTAAATACGGTTGTACATAACAGGCAACATTGTGTTGGATAGGACTTCTAATTTTACACTCCTTATCATTCACAATGTAAGAAACCCTATGATTATGACGGGCTTGCATTACACGTAAAATTCATATATATAAATAAATAAATAAATCCTATGATTATGATGGGTTAGCATTACACGTAAAATTCATATATATATATATATATATATATATATATTTTGATGATTTTTTTTCTAGTGTCATGATTATTCTTTTGAGTATGGAGTGTTGTTAAGAGTGTCGGTCTCTCATAAAGGTTGAAATTTTATTTATGTTGGTTAAAATAAAAATAAATAAAAAAATAAAAAATGAAACAAATTAAATAATTATACGAAATATTTAAATAATATGTATTCATAAAAAAATTAAATAATTGTATAAATAAACAATTAAAAATCTCTTTGTGTGCAAATCTTTTTTTTGGAGTGTAGAAGTTGAGGAAAGTTTGCACCTAGAAAGATTTGATCTCTCTCCACTCATGATAGATCTAGAGTTAGATGGATCTAGGCTGGTTTTATTGGTCTGTTGAGTAAATACAAAGTGTAGATGTTGTGAAATTTCTATTGAGTTTTTAAATTGTTCATATCTTCATTTTTATTTTTATTTTGAAATTTACATTTATATTTATATTTGTTCAAAGTTTTCAATATTTCAACAATTTTTATATTTTTAAAAGAATATTTGTAATATTGATATATGTAGAGTTTATATATGTTTTAGGTTGAAGCTTATATGTGTTATATTATGGATATTTATTAATTAATTTATATATTTTTGGGATAATATTTGTAATATAAATATATAGTTTTTATATATTTTACTATTATAATAGTAGGCAATTTTAATATGGAAAGAGACATTGAGAGAGAGTGTTTTATTGCCTAGTTTGAGTGACAAAGTGCTTTGCGTTTAGTGTAGGATTTCTTTATGGGTCAATTGATGATGATGATGATGATTAATGTCCATTAAGAGAGATAATGTCTATTAGACTCTAAGAGAGTAAACCATTCCTAGGATTTCTTTATCATTTTATTTCTATGCTCGAAAACTATTAAGAGAAGCATTTCAAGATCACCATATCATTGCTTACATAAAATGTTAATAAGGTTAGTAGTGTGACACATTTTTTGAAAAATACATTTAATCTAAGTATAACATGGATAATGTAAGAGAAATTGTTTTTCATCTTCAATCATCTTAGTGTAGCAAAGATGACATACTCTTTTATCCCATGGGGTCAATAAGGTTAGTAATGTGAAATATATTTTGAAAAATAGATTGAATGTGAGTATAACATGTATAATCTAGAAGAGGAAGTGATTTTCATCTTCAATGATCTTAATGTTGCAAATGTGACATACTATTTTATCCCATGGTGTTTTGGAAATTGACTGAATCCCAATTTCACTATGAAACTCATGAGAATTTGTTCTTATTTTAGCAATGTTTATTTTCTTCTTAACATTAGTCAAGGCAGAGCTCGATTTTTTTTTTTTTTTTTTCAATATTCGCATTCACCACCTCCTTATAATAGTTAAGTTTCCTTTTTTCCCTCTAACTCTTTATCTCCCCACAAATTTTCCTTAAATTTTGAAGTAACAATAATTTTAATATTGTACTAGTTCTGCAAAATAATCTCTTCCTTTATCCCCAATGGTTTAGCCAAGATTGGGTATGATTATGCCAACCCCCCTTGAGACAAAGGTGGGGGTTTTGGCTAGATTTAAAAAGAAATTTTAAGAAACCTTTTAGCTTCCATGTTGTTTACTCCTTCTTATACATAAGATACCGAGTCATAACCACACTTTCAACACGGGAATTTTTTGCTTAAATCAAGATGATAGGATAGGGATTATTTCCTTTAACCATGAGATTGTAGGTTATTAAGTACGTTTGGATCCATTATATCTTTCTCTATGACTCTTTAGAGAGTCTACAACCCCAAGCCTCACAACCATAAAAATAACAAGAGTGACAAGAGTGTCAAAGAGGAGTTTTATTTTTATCCCATACCCAAAGATTTGTTGACTTACAATTGTTTTCAAGCCCATAATAAGATTTCTATCCTCCAATTATTATTTTCCTATTGTTATTATTTGAGCTAGCTACCACTATTGCATGCCTCATTCAATATTCATATCAAGATAGCTATTGTAATTAGTGTCGTCAAATTTACATTAGTTACCATTTGTAAATATGGGAAAGTGTTTGGGAGTTTCCTTACTAGGTTATCCTAATAAGTAAACACACACACAAAGAATAAAAATAACCTATTTCAATTAATCTGAAACCCAAATGAATCAAGCACTTATAAGAATCAAATTCCTTAAAGCACAAAACATTTCTAAAAACTGTTGCACTATTGGAATTGTTTGCATCTCAATAGATTCACTATTTCTTGGTGCTTAATAAATTTGAATTTAAAATTAATTAAATTTAATTAACAATACAAATACAAATATCAATAAATTTTTTGGAATTAAAGTTTTTTCTTTGTTAGCCTCACTCTCATATGTTAAAGTTTGGTAAACTTCGCTTCTGTGAGAGCCTTTGTAAATATATCGACTACTTGATCATTCGTTGGACAATACTGCACTTCAAGAACACGATCGCGAATGAGCTTTCTGATGATGTGTATGTGGATTTCAATGTGTTTCATACGTTGATGTTGAACTGGATCTTTACATAGCTGAATGAAACTCTGATTATCACACCAAAGTGTAGTTGGATGCTGCTGATGGAGACCAAATTCAGACATGGCTTCCTTGTTGGCTTCAACTGCACCACGATACTCTACTTTTGTTGAAGAAAGAGAGATGGCACTTTGTTTCTTACAAGACCAAGTAATAGGTCCTGAACCGAGAGTGAATACATATCCTGCAGTCGACTTTCAATCATCAGGGTCACCAGCCCAATCAGAATCAGTGAAACTAATCAACAATGGAGATGCTCCTGCACTGTAATGAATCCCAAACCGAAATGTACCTTGAATATATCGAAGTATTCTTTTGGTTGCTTCCCAGTGACTTTCATGAGGTTGGTGCATAAACCGAGCGACAAGACCAACGACAAAGGAAAGGTTAGGACGAGTATGGGTTAGATACAAAATTTTACCAACAAGTTGATGATATAAGGTAGCATCAACTTCAGGGGTAGTACAGTTGATTGAAAGCTTGACTGCAGACTGAAAGGGAGAAGGGGCTGGCTTACAATATTCCATGTGAAAGTGGTGTAGAAGATCACAAACATACTTGGACTGAGAGAGGGTAATGCCTTCCTTGGATTGCAAGACATGAAGACCAAGGAAATAATGCAAGTGTCCAAAGTATGTCATTTCAAACTTCTTTTTGAGGCTAGACTTCACATGGTTTATATGGTTTGGATCACTACCAGTAAGGATAAGATCATCAACATAAAGAATAAGGATGGTGAAGGACTTACCCACTTTCTCGGTGTAGACAGTGTTGTCAGAATGACACCTAGAAATCTATCCATTTTGGCATACCAAACCCGAGGAGCTTGTTTGAGACCATAGAGAGACTTCCTAAGGTGACAAACAAGGCTGGAGTCCTTTTGGATAAAGCTAGGGGGTTGTTCCATGTAGATTTATTCATGCAAATCTCCATGTAAGAAGGCAGATTTAACATCCATTTGATGGACTTCCCATTTAAAGGAGGCAGCAAGGGAAAGAACAAGGCAGATAGAATTCAGTTTGGCAATAAGGGAGAAGGTTTCAGTATATTCAATGAATTCAACTTGTGAAAATCCTTTAACAACAAGACGAGCTTTATGTCTATCCACTTTTCCATCTGGTCCAAACTTTGTTTTGTAAACCCATCTACATCTGACAAGTTTTCTTCCTTTTGGAAGAGGAACGATCCCAAGTATCATTCGCCAATAAGGAGCGATATTCTTCATTCATAGCTTCATCCCAATCTGGATGACCAGAGGCTTCTTCAAAGGTTTCTGGATCGGGATTTTCTAGAACTTGAGCCAATAAGGAAGAGGCTCTTTCAAATTGAGAACGTGTACGCCGTCGATCGACAGAGTCACTTGCAAGAGAACCTGCTGCATCTTGAGTAGAGCGGACCCATCTTGGAAGCGGTGGAGTATAAGGAACAATTTCAAGAGGTGGAGGAGGATTTTCATCCTCTCTGTCATCATCTAAACTAGAAGGAATGCTATTAAAAATAGAAGAGAGAGAGAGAGGTGGCACATATGCCGAATCAGGCTCGCAGGCCAAAGGTAGCACACCCGCCGAACTAGGCTCACAGGCCGATATATTTTCATCAAATTTTACATCTCTTCTAATGATTATATTTTTGGATTTTGGTTGAAGAAGTCTATATCCTTTGACATCTTCAGAATATCCAACAAAAATGCATTTTCACTCTTAGGTTCTAAGGCTTTATGTTTCACATCTGGAATATGGGCCCAAGCATCACTTCCAAAAACACGAAAGTGACTTACATCTGGTTTGATTGAGCTCCAAGCTTCTTCTGGAGTTATATTCTTTAAAACCTTAGTAGAAGTGCGATTTACTATGTAATTTGCACAGTTAATGGCTTCTGCCCAAAAATTGAGACCAAGTCCTTTAGATTGAAGCATACAATTAGCCATTTCTTTTAAGGTGCGATTCTTCCTTTCAGCTACACCATTTTTTTGTGTGGTATATGGAATAGTATGTTGTAATTGAATGCCATGCTCAGTGCAGAAGTTGATAAATTTGTTGTTAACTTATTCTCCTCCATTATCTGATCTTAACTTAAGAATTTGATGTCCAGATTGTTTCTCAACAAAGCCCTTAAAGGCCAAGAACATGTTAAAAACTTCACTCTTGAATTTTAAAAAGTATACCCAAGTGCGTCTGGAAAAATCATCAATGAAAGTTAAGAAGTACTTGCAACCAAAACAACAGGAAGTGGACCACATAAATCACTGTGCATAAGCTACAAAAGGGCTGAAGCATGCCAAGCGGCACGTTTGTCAGAACTATCCCGATGATGTTTTCTGAGTACACATCCGAAGCAAACACCATCTTGGCAAGATACCATAAGAAGATCTGTCACCATATTTTCCTTACATAGAGTTTGAAGAGAGTGATAGTTTAAGTGACCAAATCGCTCATGCTAAAGTTTTCTCACTTTATCGTTATGAGCAACAAAAACGGAGGGAAGACATGATGATCCAAAGTTTTCAAACTTATACAACCTTGTGGAAGCATTAGCAATGCTAGTAGCTAAAATATGTTTAGGATCTTTGAGGTCCTTGATTACAACATCATGAGGTGAGAATTCTACTATTTTCCCTTCACTTGAATGAGTTATCTGATAAACAGAGAGAAGGTTGCATGACAAGGTAGGAACACATAGTACATCATTAAACTAACCATTATCAAGATGAATGGTTCCAAATCCTACAACACTAAGAGATCTATCATCACCAACATAAATATGTTTGGCGTTACAATCATTTAAAGAAGAAAACATGGCTTTATTTTTGGCCATGTGATAAGAAGCTCCGGAATCAATGAGCCACTCATGAGAATCAGAAGAGGAAGATACATTTAATGCATAACCATATCTTGATGCTTGACAACCACAAGCAGAAAGTACCATTCTTGAAGATGAAGGTAAAGAGTGCTCCAAAGTGATGTTGTGCTTCTTCATTGCTGCTTCTAAGGCTTCCATCTTCTTAAAACATTTGGACTCTATATGGCCATCACGATTGCAAAAGTTGCAATGTCTATTTGTCTTCTTTCCTTTGTTTTTATATGCTTTATCATTTTGGTGAGTTGCTTTTTCAGTTTGCGGCTGAAATTGCTAAGGACCCTTGTTTGGTTTTGGACCATACTTTTTAGGATACTGCTTCTTGGGATTCTTTTGATATGATTGTTGTTGGGCTGCTAAGGCTTTCCTAGAAGCATTTCCAGAAGTGATAAGACGAAGGTGTAAGAGTTTTTCTTGTTCTCTTATCAAAGAACCATAAAAGGAATCAAAAGAGGGATTCTTGTAAGTGGTTCCTGAAGAAATGATGGCTTCTCTAGTGGAATGGAAGGCGAAAACAAATACAGAGTAAGCAGGGCCAAGCTTAGCAAAAATGCAATAGATGAGGCTACTATTTTCCTTTTTGACCTTACAAACTTCTAAAAGAAGTCTAAGGGTCTTGAATTTGGACAAAAAATCTTCAATATAGGAGAAATTATTAGGGTCCAAAGTAAGCAACCCATTTTCAATATGGTAAGCCCTGATTTGATTTTTAATGCCAAAGATAGTATTTAGCTTATCCAGGGCTTCATGAGGGGTGTCAATGTCAAGGATATGAAATCGAAGATCTTGAGCAATGGACATCCCTATCAACCCTCGTGCTTGATATTGTTTATTTTCTCATTTAGCGACTTTATCATCATCAGAAGGTTTAGTTTCTACCCCTGTGGCTATTCTGTAAAGCCCTTTACTTCTAAGTATATCTACCATGTGAGATAACCATTGGAAATAATTGGTGCTGTTAAGAATAATAGGGCATGCACTTTCCATTTAAAAAAAAAAATTGAAGCTGTGAAAAACTAAAACTAACTGCTCCAATGGAAAGATCTCGAAAAATTAGGCCGTTTCAAAAAAAATGGCTCGAAAAACGGCTTCCGGATGAAGAAGTTATGCCTTTGTGAAAAAACGAGTTGAAGATGCCGAATAGTTACAGGAATGGGATGAAGTGCGATTTAAAAAAAAAAAAAATCCGCCCCTTTTAACAATTTTTTTTTACAGAAGAATCTTGAGAAAGATATTTGAACCCAAGAGCTCTATTCTCATAAACTAACCCCTCACCAAGTGAGATAGTAAAAGGATTCTATTATTGTTTGAAAGGAGGAAGGGTTGGTTTTTTTTTTTTTTTTTTTTTTTTTTTTAACTCTTCGGTGTGCGTGCCTTTTCCTGCACAAAAAAAACACAAAAACTGAGCAAAAAAAACGAAATGCAAGTCTTACGGCATAATTTTGGATTTTTGGTTAACCTTACCGGCAACTATCAAAATTTTCACTATTTCTGATTTCCCGAGATCGCACAAAGACACGGGGAAAAAGCGTACGTAGCAAAAAAAATCTATTTTCCTGTTTATGATTTGCCAAGATCGCATGCAGTGTAGAGAAAAGAGAATACACAAATAAGAGGGTATGGATCCGACAAATAAATAAAACCCAACAAACCGAAAACAAACAGAGGAAACCGAAATAAGCAGAACTATTACCAAATATAACTGCAAAACGTATGCTTTATACCTCCAGATCTAAACTGTCATAACTTGGGTAACCAGAAACCTTTTCACATGAAACGAAAGGCATTCCTCATTGTAACAGACGCTCTAGACACAACAGAGTAGTTCTCCAAGCCCAAAAATGTTCAGAAATAGTAGATCCACAAAACGACATTCACATGCAGTCAAACCGGCTTCGGATTTTGATCAACAATGGACGTGGCCCTCAAAATAGCTCTGATACCATGTAGGAATTTATAGGGTAAGTTCCGTAGATCGAGAAATAAAGGTTAGCGCTCACAAATAGATCACAAATCAGTACACCAGTATAATCACATGGTTAACATCCTCAAAGAGGGAAACAGTCCACAGCCTGAGCCAACGCGCCCACTTCAGACAATTTATTAATATAAAAAGAAAAGTTACATATGTTTCTCTCATAAACGGTTACTAGACAAATGACCCTCCATGCTCTTTAAATAGAGATCATGGACCAATCGGGTGTTAAGCCACAGATCAAGTGTCATTAATACCGAGGTGAGAGAGAACCGTCGGATCACTACAAATCGTGACCGTCGGATTATAAGTTACAAATGTACATGGTAAAGAGACACACTTTACCTAACTCTACACTAGACTAAGTTATCCTTAACTATTTCCTATGTGTCGGAATATCCTAACATCAAATGCAAAAGGAAGTATTTGCAAAGAACAGAGCGACACTCTGTGGGATTCCTTGATGAATTTTGTTACCTAATTCAAGTGATCCACACCCACAACAAAATATTTTTGGAGTTTTTCAACAAGTGAAAACAGTGGATGTAATGTGGTCTATGCTTCTAGTTCTAAGAAAAAGCATAAGGAATGTGTTTTTCTTTACTTCTGAACTCGAGATTGGGCTCTTTTCATTGTGAATGTGCCCAACACATGATGCTGGTAGAAAATTGACCACACCTCTAAGTCCCATAATGACAACCAAATGTAATTCCAGTTTGGCTTCCTATTGCATCTTCTTTACACGATGAAATGCATTGTTGAAAGGGTGAATAGAAATTCATTGGATCAGACTGTGGTGCAATTTTTTTGTCGTGGCTATGAAACTTTGTTTGGGTTAAGAATGTGTTTTGTATATTCACTTAGATAGGTTTCATGTCCAAAGACTCTTCAGGATTTTCACATGCGCCATCTTGCATATTCTAATGAACAAGCCTAGAAGATGCCATATCATTGCCGACATCATCTCTTCTACGACAGTCTAGGTTCGCAGCCATTGTAGCCCCACCTTCTCTGCCCCTACAGATGACACTTCTAATGACATTCGACTGTATCCGCACTTACATTCACAGTTTTCCCATTTCTAATACTACTCACTTCAGAATTTTCATCCGAATCCACCTCGACTCCTACCTCCACTCCCTCAAGTTCCCAAAATTGTGAGTTACAACCTCAAATGCAACACGATGACCACCAAAATTTTCTCTATTTTCTGCAAAGATTGATGTAAAATTTGTATTTTTTTAACATCCTAATGTGCACCTACTGAAGAAAGGAGAGAGCGTTGGACCATCAAGCTGCAGTGGGCAGTCACAAATGAAGACGTTGAGATTAAGGAGACAAACAATCAGTCACCGAGATCCTCCCTTTAATTATGTCCAACAACAAGAATATAAAGTGAAATTAAAAAAAAAAAGGCCACATAATAAGTCCATATGCATAAAACCAAGTGCCATAATTTTTCTGAGGAGCTTATTAAATTAAAAAGGGATATTTTTAGCATATTGGAGTGACAAGTGGGATATTTTATTTAAAGTAATAAAATGAGGGCTTATTTTCTTTTAATGGTGTGTTAAGGTGTATTCAAAAATAATTTTAAGTATTTTTATAAAGTTGTTTTCTTTTAACATTGGAGTGATAAGGCCCCATATGCGGGTGACACGTTTTACATGAATGAAAATCAATTCCCAACTCATACGGACTGCGAGAATCCCCAACGCAATTCCCCACCTGCAACGGATCCAATTACCGTTAACTCCTCGCACGCTCCTCGCATAACCAGAGATAACGTCGATTGGAAAGGCCTTGTGTCACCTGACCCTGATCATCACCTCGCCCATACCACCATTAATTTCCATGATGTGTAACCACTAATGTAGCCACACCTACCCCTCTGCGCTTGCTCATTGGCTTGAGCTCCACATGCAGTACCGTGTGAAGATCATTCATTGCCTCTCTGACAACCTTCATCCACAATCCTATATATCCTCCCGACCTCTGCTCCTTTCCTCCCTTGTCCACTCTCTGCTGAATTTAGCTCCCCTCCTTCTGGTATGGATGCTCATTGTTTCCAATCAGTTACGAAGTCTCATTCCCAGAGTGGAGCTGCGTAGTCCCCTTCTGCTTAACGCTCTGCATCCTGTGCACCTATCCCCAGCCTCTGCAGCTTCTCTCACCCCTGTGTCACCCCTGCCTCCCCTCTGTAGTGTGAAATGGCCCCCAGGATGCGCCAACGCACTATTTGTGGTGGCTAGAGAGGGGCTCTTCCGGGTCGTTACCATCGCGGCGAGGATAACTGCCTCAAATGGATTGAAGGCTCTTTGACCAGCACCCCTGCCAGCCGCCATTCTACCCCTGAGCAGTGAGCAGAATCCTCCTGACAACCTGTACAAAGGGGAAGACTAGGCACGAGGAGGTCCACCTCCTCTCCCAGAGCTCCCTCTCTACATAGCACTCCAGCACCCCCGAACAGTCCTGTGCAGGGTGATGAGGATACAGACATATGGATTATGGATTCCGAAGGCATTCGGAAAAAGGTCCATGAAGGAGTACACCCAGACTCCCCCATCCTCTGCACTCCTGCAAATCCCCCCAAGCGTACTGCTGCTGAAGTGGAAGCTATTGTGGAAGCGGCTATTGTGCAGGCCCCTGCCTGTCCCATCAATGAGGAGAATCCCCATTGCAGTGATGATGAGGATGAATAATGTTTGCGTAACAGTTCAATTTTATTTTGTTTTTTGTCATCTGTGTTTGCAGGGCTTTACTGTTATGTTATACTCTCTAGCTCCTAGATGTATCAACGCAACTACGCACAATGTAATACTCGTTTTCAAGTTTTTCCTGGGCCAGCCCCCTCCCCCGCGGCAACCCAGAAACAGTGTAAAAAAGGCAGGGATTGGTTAAGCGCAACTTACCAACCTTGCCTGTAAAATATGTATTTTTATGTTTTCGAAATTAATAGATTAGCACAACTTACTAAAAAAAAAAAAAAAACGTTGGAGTGATAAGGAGTTAAGAAGTTTGTAAATGGATTTTTTTTTTTGTAGACATAAGTCATCATAGAATTTGTGGATGAGATAAACGTGCATTAAATTTTTTATTGAGATAAGTTGTGATTTTGTGGAGTGATAAGGTGAATTTTTTTTTTTTGTAATTTTGGAGAATAAGTGTTTTGTAAATTTGGAGTGATAAGGGAATATTTTTAAAAAATAAAGTCATTGTTGTAATCCAAAGTAATGTTTTACTTTGAGAGAGATTGAGTTAGAGAACATCCATTTTTGAAGACAATTTGCTTCTAAGGAGGTCTAGAAATATGAGAATATTCAATGACGATGTGAAAGTTAATAAAGACATATTTTTTGCAGTGTTGAAATGTCCTAAATCCGCCTGAAATTGAATAAGGGGATCTTAAGTACACCATGAGTATGATGATGCATGATCCTTGATGTTGCTTATGTTTTGTGAGTCTAATTTTTGACACTCAATTTTTCATATGGTCCACATGTAGTACATAATAAGTTAAAGAATTGTATGCACACAATAAATTCTCTTCAAGCTCATGTAATCAAGCAAATACAAGCAATCAAGCAGCTGCAACACATATCAAATTGACAACATCAACATTCTATAAACGATTCCACATCATTCAATCAAATCAATCAAGTCAATGTTGATTAAATCTCTTCATGTGTGAAGTTAATGAAGCTACAATCTCAAGCATTCCAGGACAAGTATACATCAACATCAACAACACTTTTTGTGTAACTTGTAAATAAATGTATTTTTTGTAAGTTAGCTTGTAATAAAAACTGAGTTGAATTGTAGGGGTGCATTCTTGGTTGAAACCGACAGCCAAGTTTTGAATTGATAAGACGATAAGTGAGTCAATTCTCTTCAACAGAGTCATCAAATTATTTGAACTTGCCATTGTAAGCATTTTATATTAGGTGCATTTTTGAAAATGTTCGACACTCTTATTTAACATATAATCACAATCAAGTGAGTAAATTCAAGGAAGTAAAAAGTGTCAGTGAAAAAATTCAAAGCATCAAGAAAGCAAGTTTCAGCTTTAAAGCAAACAAACAACATGTTCAAATCATAATCAAGCGAGTATGAGTTCAAGTGTTGAAAGAAAATACAATAAGAAAGCGAGCTAATACAAGCGAGTGGGCCATTCAAGCAACAAATCAAGCGAGCATGTAAAAATGGGCAAAGGTGGAAAATGTCTACAAAGCGCAGAGCTGGAAATTAAAGAGTTGAAAGAGTGCAATCATGAATTAGAGAATACGATTGAATTACTGGAATGAAAGTTGAAGCATAATAAAAAAATTATCAATCAAATGACCAGCACATTAGAAGCAATGAAAAACTTTCAAATTGAGCTTGAAATAAAAGAAAAACTCATTAGCGCACTCCAAATAAAATTAAGTGAAAAACAAGATCTAATTAATGAAAGGTGTACAGAGAATGCAGATGCAAGTTGCAACACTGAATACCTCATCCAAACATCAGATGAAAGTTGTGATACAAGTGAACTTATTTAGCATAGTGATGAAGGTTGTAATACATTTGATCTCATCCACCAAGTTGATGTCAGTTGTGACGCAAGTGATTTTATCCAGCCAATTGGACTACTTAATGATGCAATAAGTATTACCAAATATTAAATTGATCAGTTTGATGCAACATGTAAACCAATGACCTATTAATGATTGATTCCCAATATGATACAAAATATTTAATAAATCAAGGACAAAATGTTAGAAGTAGCAACAAGTGTGAAGAACAACAACACACTGATCTTTCCAAGAAAGTGATCAGACCTTAGGAAGAAATCTCCTTCAACAAAGATCGACATGGCCTAGGTTACACCAAAGACAATAGTTTATACATTCCAAATTACTCAAAACCAATGCAGTTTGTAAGCACATACTTTATAGACAATGCTCATAATAAATGTAACCATTGTAATCGAAATGGCCATATGGAGAGTACATGTTTTGAATTCCATCCTTGTCACCATTGTGGCAAGAAAAATAATTTATCAGATAGATGTAGTAAGAAAAATCAACCACCTAGAGTGAAGATCAATTATGCATGGATTGATACTTGGAAGTGGTCATCTACAGTTAAAAAATTGACTATGTGTTACCGCAGGATTCGGTCTTACATGGAGACAACTTTTCCAATACAATGAAGATAATGAAACTCTCCTACAGCTAAAGGGGGGCATTTTCGAAATGAAATGAAGATGATTATATCTCATTTCAGCTGAAAAAAGGGGGAAATGATAATAGAATTGAAGGTGGTTGTCAGACTGAAAGTTTTGACAACATCTACAAAGTCAAAGTGAGCAGTTTCCAAGTGAGTAGTTTTGATAGCATCAAGAAAAGCAACAATGTGTTATTTTTGACATCATCAGTATCATCAGCCAGTGGGCGATCATCATCAACATCATCAGCCAATGGGTGATCCTCATAAAAAATTCACCGATGGGTGTCTTCAACATTTTGTCAGTGGACAAGAAAATTTTCCAGTGGGCGTCATCAACATTTTGTTAGTGGACAAAGGATATTGATTGTAAGAAAAGGACAAATGGATGATTTTTCCGCTTGGCACGAGATGGAGTTTTCAAGTAAAACTAAGAGATGAATCAGACTTGCAGTTGACTCATGTTCTCTTCAGATTGAAGTTTTTTTGGCATCGAGATTTGGTGGTTTTTCAGGCAGTGTTTTTTAGGATCAACAGTTTCAACATGAGAACTTGGAATATGGTTCCTCGTTCTTATTTTGGACTTATCATTGAGGGGGGAATGTTAGCCTCTCTCTCATATGTTAAACAATTCTAAGTCCAAATAATTAAATTAATTAAAATCATGAAAGTGAGGATTTAATCCTACCTTTGTAGATTGAGTTTGTTCCTCATAGTTAGGAGTCAGTTTAGGCCTAGTTGGTTGAGAGATTCTCTCCAACTAGTTAGGCTCCTAGATTAGTGTGTTGTTGAGATATTTGCTCAACCAAAGAGTCCAAGATAGACGTACTATCTTGAGACAAACTTCCTCATGTATTTATATGTATCATAAACATTATTTTAATAATGAGAATGTGAGAGTACAGTGAGGCTCTCATGGATATTCCACCATGTCTATGGTTTATGTCTCTGGTATTATTTTTATGTGTATTTGCTTGATTTCTCTACATTCTTAAACTAAATAAAAGCATTATAACAGATGCAAAAGATAGGACACAAAATGGACTTACATATGTAAATGAAATGGTTGTGTAGAAAACAAACTATTAAACATGATCATTTTTATTTAGTTGTGTTATCATGCTAAGTAAATAATATTCTATAAATATCACCTACAACTTATAATTAGCTATATCAATTGTTTGTGTGTTTATCTTAATGAATACCCTCACATGTTACCATCCTCATGATCATTAAACCAAAAGCCTCTAGTAAACCGATGCAAGATTATCAAAGCATTGAACATATAAAGTATGAAGGAATTTCATGTGCAAAGATAACTTATAGATTGTAAGCATGAAGTGAAGTATGTGCACAAGAAAGAGAAATATGTACTAAAGAAAGTGTGACTAGAGGAATTTAAAAGTATCACAAATTTAGAGATGAGTAATCATTCTAAAAAATGGATAAACCATAGCATTATTAATAAGTAATCATTCTTTTAAAAACTAATAAATCATGGTTGAGTATTGATTAAGCTAATTTATACTAATGAAATAACTTTATATTAATTTATTTTCAATATTTTATTTTTAAATTATATATATATATATATATATATATATATATATATATATATATATATATATATATGCACCAGGTTGACATGCCCGGGTCAAGTGTTAAAGACCCGACATCATTCGAGGACTAAATATTCTAAATATACGCTTTTTTGTTGATATGCAGACTGCGGATAGCATTTACATTTTTTTATATGTTTATATATGTTAAGATAGACAATAGACCTCTTAAGATAGCAAGAAACCGCTTTAAACTCTTTAAATTTTGGATGGCCTATCACTCTTTGAGATGGCCAATAGACTTGGTTTCCTATGGGCAAGCTGAGGTAAATAGAAATACATATTAATGTAACCTGCATTTCGTCAAAATGAATGAATAGCGAGGTACTACTAAGTTTACAAAATAAAAAATAAAAAAATTATGATGTAAATTAAACATTTTTTTAATTACAACTTTCATTTTTCATGTAGTTTTAGTGATTTTTTCTTTTCTCTTCAAAATTTCACAAATAATTTTATTATTTGTAGAATAGATATTTAATTGATAATTTTAAACATACATTAATTATTAATAGATATTGGAAGGTTCATAGATATGAATTTTGGTATAGATGTTTGAGAGCTATTATCTGAGTCCATTATAAAGATATGGAAAAAATGTGAAAAAACTGAGGAGAATATATTGTGGACATTTATTGTTTGAAAAACTTAGGGTTGACAAAGCTCATATATGTTTGTACTTGCAGTTTTTTAAGAAATCTAGATCAATCGCTCTTCTTTTAATTTTTATTCTCATATTTTTAAGTGAACGAACCTCACTGTGAATACCCCTTCCATATTGGGTTGAAATTGCAGTGCTCATTTTTTTTGTGATTGCAGTTGTTAATAGATATAGGAATATTTATAGATATGAGTTTTGATATCGATGTTTCAAAGCGATGATACGGGTCTATTATCAAGACATGGAAAAAATGTGAAGAGCTTAGGAGAATATATATTGGGCACTTATGGTTTGAAAACCTTCGGGATGACAAAGGTTAGATATATTTTTCCCTACAAGCTTTTAAGAAGTCCAGATCAACCGCTCTTCTTTTAATTATTATTATGATATTTTCAAGTGAAGGAACCTCACTGTGAATACCCCTTCCATATTGGGTTGAAATTGCAATGTTCAATTTTCTGTGATTGGAGTTGTTAATAGACATAGGAAGATTCACATATATGAGTTTTCATATCGACGTTTCGAAGCCATTATCCACGTTCATTATCAAGACATGGAAAAAATGTGAAGAACTGAGGAGAATATATAGTGGACACTTATGGTTTGAAAACGTTAGGGACAACAAAGGTCAAGTTTCTTTTCCCCTAAAGGTTTTTAAGAAGTCAAAATCAATTGCTCTTCTTTTAAATTTTATTCTCGTATTTCAAATGAACGAACCTCACTATGAATACCCCTTCCATATTTGGTTGAAATTGTAGTGTTCAATTTTGTGTGATTGGATTTGTTAATAGATATAGGAAGATTCACAGATATGAGTTTTGATATTGTTGTTTCGGAGCCACTTTTTAGGTCCATTATTAAGACATGGAAAAAATGTGAAGATCTGAGGAGAATATATAATAGACACTTATGGTTTGAAAACCTTAGGGTCAATAAAGGTTTAATTTTTTGTTTTTGGAAGATATTTTATTCTTCTGATCATAAGTAAGTAAATTATATTTTGTTTGTTAACTAAGATTTTTATTACCTCAAAATATCATCATAAAAAATCATATATCATTATTTAATCTTAAGCCTTGTCACAATTTTCCACAAGGGAAACCGAAATTGTTGACAAAGCTCTACTTTTCATTAGTCAAAACCATCCTAAAATAAGTTGACTTGAAATGTAATTTTTTGGAATGTCTTAGTCTAGATATATTAAAAATCAAATCCCAGTGATTGCTATATACAGAGCCATTGAAAGAAACTATCTTATTGAAATTAAAAAAACATAAGCTGAGAGGTTGGATGAAGCATCAATTATCCGATGAAGTGACAGGGGTCGGATCTTGGGCACTTGTTCCTATTGGAGCCAGAGGCTTGAGGCCACACTGTAGATGACCCTCTATTTGAGCCAAAAGAGCGTCCAAGTTGACAACACAAAAGCGTTGGTGGCATTGGACTTATTGAGTTTCATTAAGACAAGAGATAATGTCATTGGTGTCCTCGTGCTTTTCCATCAATACCTTGCCCAATAGTCTTCATTTGCCAATGGAGGGTAATGGAATTAAGATATTGGCTCCATTGTCCCCTAGTATGAATAGAGTCTAGAACCTAATTAGGTACTTCGTCTTGGATTTCAGAATCAAAGTATGTTTTGCGTTCATTTGTAGTTAAGGCTTTGAGTTGGCGAATTTTCTCTTAGATTTTTGGAGGGGCGGAAGAATTGAATATGGCAGCAGTGTGATGATCCTATAATTGGGCCCAAGGTCATCCTTAAGGGTTCCTCTAAATCCCTGGTGACATCGTATTCACTAGCGAGTCATGGTACTTAGAGATAAGAAATGCCCGATTAAAGACATCTTGTTGAAAATTCAACAAGAAAATGTGTGTCTAATTTATTTTTCCCTTAAATAAATTAGGCAATAAATTGTAATCTTATCTCATAACAACTTGTATTAGTTAACTAAGTGAGATAGACTTAGTTAGCTCAAGAATTTTGAGTTGAGGATAAATGGTGAGGCATGTAGAGTGATTCTATTATTTTGGGGGTCTAGTTGCAGTTAATGCACTACTATAGTGTGAGTTTAATCAGTTAACTCAAAATAATTAAGTTAAAATCACTTTAACTAGTTCTAACTGAGTGTGAGCTAGTGAGAGGTCAAGTGAATTAAATTATATTTAATTCAAGAGTAGTGATCAATAAAGTAACTGGAAATTTTATATTATTAGTTGCATGCATGTCAAATCTGATGAAGACCCAGTTGAGACAAAGGTTAAAGGGAAGTAAACTATCAGTTGTTTTATTAGCGAACAACCCAAGTGCAGTTATGAAGCCACAGGATGCCCATGATGGATTTCGCAGTCAAGGAAGGTTGGAATTCCTATTTAATAGGGATTTATTTTTCCTAGGGGTTTTGTGAGCAAGGCAGGGTGAAGGTGGGCTGAAAATTGGCTATGTGTTTGTCCAATTGTTCCTAGATCAGAGTGAGACGATTGGTAGAGTGTATGAGGTTCTTGAGAGCACACATGCATTGTATTGTTTCATGATTCCTTGGCTTATTATACAATAGAGATAGAGGGGTTTTTAGCAGTTGCTTTCCCCAGGAAAATATTGTGTTGTGAGATTGATTTACTTCTTTCTCTTACTTGCATGTGACTGAGTGATCGTGATTTATATTCTACAAATATTGTAGAAGGATTCAATATCTTGTTTTAGTACATTGCATGATCGGATTGAATCTCTTGGTGTAATTTCTACACATCCCCCAGTATAAGGGAAAACTAATTAAATAAGTTAATAGGATCCAAGAAAATATTAATAGAGATTTAACACTCGGCTTCCAGAAAGGTCTAGAACTCATATTAGTAAGTTGTGGTAGAGGGTGAACAAACAAAGATAAGCTCTGGGAAAGATCTAACAACCATAAAATCCCGGATACCCCAATGAAAGTAAAAACCACCAAGATGTCATGTAGACCATGAACCAAAGTCTACCATGCAAAGACTAAAAAACTATAAAATCTACAAAGATTGGACATATAAAAAAATAACCCATAATTGTATGCCCACTAAACATGAAAATGTTGCAGATGAGGTTGAAATCCTTTATCAAATGGATAAAATATGTTATTATATTTAGGAGGCATTGAATATTAATGGATATTAAGAGATTCATGAAATTAACCACTAATGGGTTATTGATGTTTTTATTATTATTGATTATAAGAAAGAATGAAGTATATAATTTGATGAAAATTTATTAAATTTAAAAGGTTTGGAAAATTATTTTTAGTAATTATGTTTTTTAATTAAAAAATTTATAAAGAAAAATACAATTAGAAAAAAATATTTCTATAAAATATATTAAGAAATAGGACGACAAGAAATAGTATATACCAAAGAAATTGTTACTAAGGTGACAAATTAAGATATAATGCAAGGATTGTAAGAAATCTAACTAAGACACAGAATAATGGAAGTCATCAACTAATTTCAAGAAAATGACAGAGTATTTTTATTATTATATTAGTCATAAGAGATTATTTAAATAAGTAGATTATTGATTCTAGTGATATTAATGTATGATACAATTTAGACATTATTTTAAATCATTGAACATTTTATTATGATGTGTGTAAGAATTTTCGGTGAAAATCACATATAAGAAATTTTTGTCGATGCGTTTTGAACCAACCAGTGTGGTTCATCATCAGAACAAGATGAGAAATCTGATCAGGAAACCAGTTTAAGTAGATCAGGACAGCTCCAACTAGGCGTTGGAAAAACGGCTAGTTTGACTAGAATAGGAAGAAAAAATTATAATTTTAATTTTTAATCTATTAAATTTTAAATATAATTATATTTTTATTATGCATTCTATATAAATAGAAATAAAATAAAAATATAAATATAAAATTAAATCAAATCAAACAAATAATAAAAATAATAATACTTAATTAATCAATTAATTTAATATTACCAAGGAGATAAGTTAAAATAAATAAATAAATAAATAAATAAAGAAATAAATAAAAAATAAAAATAAAAAATGGGGTAGAAAGTTAAGTGGGCTTGATTGTGGGGAAAAACCATAGTTAAGTGCACTTGAGCCAAAGGCGATCTAGGATGGGTGACCTCCCGGAAAGTCATGGTTACCAGGTGCAAGCCCAGGAAGTGATGACTGACGCTATGTGATTCATTTCACTAGTTTCAATCCCACGTCTTCACCCCTGTGAGCATCACCTAATGCAATGAGTGCTAAGTGGACTATTAAAAAATCATGAGAAATCAGTCAATTACAACTACCTCTCATGGAAATGGTCATACATGAATGACTTACTTAACGCAGTTGAATCCCAAAAAATGATATCTAATATAATGGATTGTGAAAACCCCTCAATACTTAAATACAATGAGTGAAGGGAGCTCTACTTGAATGGTTCACGAGGCACAATACTTGCTATGTTTTTCAAATGGGGTAGCAAGCTAAGTGGGTTTGATTGGGGGAAAAACTCCACAGTTAAGCGCGCTTGAGCCTAAGGTGATTTGGGATGGATGACCTCCTGGGAAGTCCTGGTTACCGGGTGCAAGTCCCGGAAGTGATGATTGACGCTATTTGATTCATTTCACTAGTTTCAATCCCACGTCTTCACCCCTGTGAGCATCACCCGATGCAATGAGTGCTAACTAGACTATTCAAAAATAATTAGAAATCAGTTAGTTATGACTACCTCTCATGGAAATGGTCATACATGAATGACTTACTTAATGCCATTAAATCTCAAAAAATGATGTCTAATAAAATGAGTATAATTAACATAATTTCAAATAGACATGTGAGATCAATAGTGGCAATCCATGTGTTGTATTACTACACTACAATTCCTATTATCAAATGTAATTTTACTAAAAATATGGTAGCTTAACCCTAAACATAGTTAATAGAGTCATTACTTGCAATGTTATTGAATGGACTAGTCCAAATTGCATTATCAGATGTAATTTAACCCCAAAAATAATAACTTATCTCTAAGCATAAAAGAAAGATCACCATTATATCATAGAAATAAAATAAATGTCACCACATAGAAAAATAATAAATTTAGATTATTAGTGAAGTTGAAATAACATAAAACATGTCAATAATAGGTGTGAATAAAATTTTTCCTCTCTGGTATAAGTTAGAAAATAGTTAAAATTTATTAACTTATCAAGGAGAGATTTGAAAAGTGTTTCTCTTTTATCTTTTAAAAGAGA
The DNA here is from genome assembly GCA_034641835.2 of Pinus albicaulis. Lineage (NCBI taxonomy): Eukaryota > Viridiplantae > Streptophyta > Pinopsida > Pinales > Pinaceae > Pinus > Pinus albicaulis. Next base: position 87,400,647 of record CM076572.1, read on the forward strand.
AAAATTGAAACAAACCTTAACAATTGACTTCACGAATTCATTTATAAAGCAGATATCACATAGGATCCATATTAAAATATTAAATATTTATTAATATGAATATTGATATCTTTCAGCTTAGTTTAAATATAGCTAAATTACAATAAAAATGTTGAATTCAAACTAGTCTTAAGGTTTAGAATTCCATAATTTGAGTTTTATTGATTAGTAAAATCTTGATATGTGCAATTAAAGAGCAATGCCCTGATTTTAATGGCTATGTAAACATAACTTTAAAAACTATAATATGTTATACTTGCATTTACATTTGAATTAGTTAGTCATCTAAATAAAGGTTGTCTCTCAAAGTCAAGAATTATAGATTTTATTTTTTAAAATTTGAATTAAAATATTCAATAAAAAATCTTTTAATATAATTATTAGTTTATAAAAATACATATATTTTATTTTTAAAATTTAAATTTATGCTTGAAAAAAATGATAATAATACTGATTTATTATTTAGTTTATAAAAATGCCTATGTTTTCTTTTATTAAATTTTGGATTTATATTTTAACCCAAAAAAATACAGCTTGAGTGGGCCTAATGGTTAAGGGCATGTGTTTCCTCTTAAGAGCTCACAGGTTCAAAACTAGAGGGAGTAGAGTACAATATGTATGTCTTCTTAGACTTAATAGTCAAATAGTTGAATGGAGATGGGTCCCTTGTCCCACAAACAAGGGGGTCTCATACACCAATTTGGTGTATGGCTTGGCCTTGACCTTAAAATTGGATATATATATATATATATATATATATATATATATATATATATATATATATATATATATATATAATGTATTGTGCAATAAATTGTTGAAATTCTCAGCCAATAATAATAGAAATAAATACTAATAAATTTTATTTTTTATTTTTTATTTTAAATAATCTATATAATTTAACCTTATTAAATTTATAAAATTTAATAAATTTGACCTAACTAATTAGGGTGAGCACAATACCTATTATGTTGTACTACAGCCAAAGGATAATAATTGAGATGCAGTAATATATATATATATATATATATACACACTTTATAATGAAAAATTATATTTTTTTAATAATTAATTATAGTTATAACAATTTGAATGTACATTATAACTTATAACCGATTATTTATAATATATATATATATTCCTAACTTTATTATTCTCATTAATATCGTGAATATATAACTTTAATATATTTGAAAAATACTTAGTATGATTTATGATTCTTTAAATGCCACTTTAACTTTGAAAAATGATTAATACATTTAAAATGTTTTTGTTAAGATTTTTAATTTTTAATTATATTGATTTTTTTGAATATTCATATATATATATATATATATATATATATATATATATATTAATTTTGATTAGATAATTAAGAAAATATTCATATTATAGGAATGTTACTTAATAAAATTTATATATTTTAGACTATAATACAATTTTTAATAATAATACATATATATATATATAAATTCAAATGTATAGTGTAAATAATAATATTTTACTTTCTAAGAAATTAGTTATTTTAAATTTAAATTTATAATTTGTATAACTTGAATAGTAATATTTTTTTGTGAATTAATTATTTTATACTCAATTATATTATATTAATTACGAATTATTTATTTATACACCATATATTAATTATTTTAAAATCAATTAAATTATTTAAAAATTTCTACTATTATTATAATTATATTTTTTTATGAAATAATATTAATATAATTAGCTTAAATTTATTTTAACTCTTCCAAAAAGTTTTGATGTGCAAATCTCTTTTTTAAATACAAAATCTTATTAAATATTTTTATCTTGAAAAATTTAACATTTTCTAAATTTTTTATATAATTTTTTTTTTCTAAGTAATACTAATTCTATTAATTCATCAACCAAAAGTTACAATGCTCATCTTTGGAAATGGAAAGATCCATGACAGAGGGAATAGACAAAATACTGCTGTCTAAAACTAGACTGCTCCTAAAGGGGAAACCAGCCTTAATTATCCAGATAAAACGCGCTGCCCATAGCAGGAAACCAACCTTTAAAATAGTGCAAAAAGAGACCAAAAGAGCTAGCATAGGAAACAACCAGAACCAACAAACTAAGAAACCCAAAGAGAGGGTGCTATGGAGAACCTTCATGCTTGTCGCTGGAGGGAGGCTCCTCTTCAAGGATGCGGCAGATGTAGCCGTAGTCCAGTGAATCAAGCCTAGGGTCAGAGTCTTCAAGCTGCTCACGTGGGGATTCAGGAAGCCCGAGGCGCTCTGCCGGAGTGTCTTGAGTGGCGTTATCCTGCATAGATGCTGTAATATCCATGGCATCAGTCAAATTGAGGTCCTCTTTCCTCTTGGAGGAGCCCGAGAGATGCAGACCTGGTAGATGCGTCTCTTCGACTGGCTCAGAGTTGCTGTCATCGTAATTGGAGTTGGAGGCCGGCTGCACAGGGAGGGCTTTGAGTTTACGGGGGATGAAGGCAGGCTCCGTAGGGATGGTGGACTTGCGGGCTCTCTTCTTACCGCGGGAGGAGGGGGGGGGAGTGGACGGGTCTAGGAGCTGCGCGGGAGGAACAAAGGAGTAAGATGGCTCTGTAGGCGTGAAGGCGGAGGGCGACAAGTCCGCCATGTCCCAAGAGATCGGAAGATTTAAGTCCTGGGGGATGGCATGGGGCAGAGGGGGACGTGAAGGGAGGCCCCTGCCCCCCGCTCATCTGCACCGTTGCCAGTGTCGTCGCGGCATCACGACAGACTTGGACAGGGCACGATACTGCGGAGGGGTCGCTGCAGAGGCCTAAGCCCATAAGCTTCTCGCTTGAGCAAGGGAGGGCCGAAGCAAGAAGAACAGAGGGAGAGCGATCAGAGCAGGCTGAAGAGCCGGAGAAGGAGTGGGAGAAGTGAACAACATGGTGCTGGGAGGAGTTAATACCAAATGCATTAAGTACGTCGAAAATAAGGTTGCGCATGGGACTTTAAAGCCTAGCCCACGCGAGAATTGAAGGCATTGTGCATCCCAAAGCTAAGGCACATGGGCGCGCCGTGTAGTGATCCACATGACCACCCCGTATAGTCTTGCAAGGCTAAATACCACCCGTATCCAAAGAATTTTTTATATAATTTATAAAGACAAAATAATTACATTATATTAAATAACATAATAACATCTCTATCATAATAAACTAAAAAACACTTCTTACACCATTATAATTATTATATAATTTTCAAACTCTCATGTACCAAACTGTGAAATCCAAATAACCGTGATCACTTATCACTAATCATAATTCTGAAATCCAAATAATTATTCAGGGCCTTTATAAAGGTTACGGTTACTCTGAACAAAAGTGTTGTAATAATCACGTCCCTAAAGGTTTTGGTTTCTACAAATAATTTTTTTCATATTGAGTACACATTCATTAATATGTTTGTTAAATTTTAGTTATATATAATTTTTTTCATTAATATATTTCTTAAATTTTAATTATATATAATTTTTTATTAATATATTTCTTAACTTTTAAGTATATATAATTTTCCATTACATATATATATAATAAAAATTTTAATATATTTAATAATAAAAAATAATTAAATATATTATTTTTCTTACATATATAAATAAATTTAAAATTTTAAAAATATTTAAAAATTTTATTTATATAAATTTGATAATTCAAAGCTTTATTTTAATAATTTTTTTTTTTTTGAAATCCTTCTTTAATAATTAAAATGTATTATTTTAATAATTTTAAATTAAATTTGAAAAAAATTTAAAATATAATATAAAAAATAAAAAAACCATAAAATAAAATAAACCTATTCACTTTGGTGATTTAAAAAAAAAAAAAATCTAAGTTACATATAGGAATATTTTGAAATTTTATGAAAAATAAGTTATTTATGTTATTAAGTTTGTTTTTATTTCTAATTATATTGATGGATTAATTTAAGAAAGATTTAATTTTCATAAAATATTTATTTTTAATAATATTCACACATTAAAAATTAAGATTTATATTAAATATAATTATTTTTTCAAAAAAATAAAAAAATAATTTTTATTTTAAAACAGTTAGAATATATAAACACATAATGTGTGTATGCAATTCAGGTTCAAAATATGTCTGCGACATAATGCAAAATACAAACATTCAAGACCCGCTAAATAACCCCATAAATAATCACGGCAAAAAGCCCAACAATAAACATCTATCACAATCAAACATTTCTCCACAAAAATAAAAATGCGTCAACACCACAAAAATGATTGGCGAACCTCGTAGTCAGAATCTGATAGAAGACGCTGGAAAAAAACAAAAATGCAAAAGGGCTGCTATGCCCAAAGGAGATCGGGATAGCCAAAATGGAAACTGTCTAGTGAATCCCCGCCGGCAGAAGAAAGAGACCACATGGCCTATGACATGGACTCATAGGCATACGGATTAGTAAAGTGAAGCTGCCGCGTAACCAAACCTATTTATAAATTAATTATTTTCATTTATAATTAAATAAATTAATTATCCCTTACAAGTTTCTTATTATCTTTCTCACAGGTTTTTGTTCCAACTTAAATCATCTTCGACGTGCACCGCCAGCGGCAGTGGTCAGTAAGCAAATTTCTAAGCAAATTTCAGTCGGTTTAATTCAATTTCGCCTCTCACCTGGTGATCTCCCAAGGATGGTTCAATTGATTTCGTTTTCTTTGCAGAGATCCTCAACAGATCTTATTGATTTCTTTTTCTTTGTTGAGATCTTCAACAGATCTTTTGATTTCTTTTTCTTTGTTGAAATCCTCAACAAATCTTTTGATGATAGATTGATTGCTCCATTGTTTTTTTTAAAGTTTCTTTCAATTTTTAAAATAGTTAGTTTTCTCTTTCTTCTGTTTGCATGGTTCTGGTTGTTTCATGTCCTCTTCTTTCTTCTCTTTGCATGGTTCTAGTTGTTTCATGTCCTTTTTGCGGGAATTTTGTTTTAGCAAAAAAAAATGTCAACACTGTTGCTTGTTACAAGCAAAATCACGACGAACTGTTTAGTTGTTTCGTTGGGCTTTTCTGGTGTTCAAGGTTGATGCTAATAGCGTATGCAACCACCAAAGTGTCATGGTTTCTCACAGGAACTTAAAACTCTTTAACATTCCCATCTTCATGTAAACGTTACAAAGATTTCAAGTTAAAGAACCCAACAAAGCTTACGTACTTAACATAACACATTTGAAAAAGTGCAAGGAATTAGCATATATATACAGCTTTATCTTACGAACTTCTCCTTGTGAAGTGTAGAATCATCCACTGCATATTTATTTACACACCAATAAATTGTACATATGAGAAGCCCAACACCACCATTATGTTTATCATAGCACTTTTTATCAAAACTATGCGGTTGCCTCCCTCTGCCCATGTTATCAGTTCATATTTATTTTTGCAATTTCTGTGATTTTCAAAGTTCATATTTATTTTTGCAATTTCTGTGATTTTCAAAGTTTCCATCAACAACCCAATACAAATTTTATCAAAAGAGAGAACAAATACAATCAGTTTCAAATACAAATACAAAGTTTTCCAAAAACAGTGCAATATTTAAAAAAAAATTACAAATTTCAAACTTTTACTTTTGGCATTAAAAAAAAAACAGCGGAACGAAGTGTAGCCATTTTTATTTTTCGCGATTTACAATTTCACACCCAAGGCTCTCAAAATCCAGCTTGGCTTGAGAGACATTACCGTTCAAACAAAAACAAAAATCCTGAACAAAAATCCTGCTTGGATTTAGAAACATTACCGTCAAACAAAAACAAATCACAACAGAGCAATTTAACATATCAGTTCTCATAATTAAGCTGGAATTTCCAGCCATTTTCTTGAACAAAACTTGGAAATTGGCTCAACCAGCTCGAGAAATTAATACCGTCGCAGGTGGAGACATTAATACATTCGCAGCTTTGACTATTTACCAGCATCAAGTGAAGAAGAAGGTACTCCATCACTGTGCCAAAATTTTTAGAAATTCTTTGGCATGTGCCGAGAACGAGCTCCTTTCCCTCCAACATCTGTTTAAACAATTGTAGAGACTAGAGAAGCATTTTCAATATTGAAGTCATGCTCTTTTGTTATTTAATTTAAAAAAAATAAAAAAATTTATTATTTGATGTTTGATTGGTCGAGCTTACACCAGCATTTTCAATATTGAAGTTATGCTCTTTTTCTGTTTAAAAAATCTTTTCAGGAAAAAAATGTTGTATAAAATATTTTCAGGAAAAAAAATTGTATTATTTGTTGTTTGATTGGTAAGCTAAATCGTTAGACTTCTATTAGTAAGTTGCTATGGAATTATTTTTACACATTTTTTAATAAATTTTTTTTTATTATTTATTTGGAAAATTAAACACAGTTATATTAATTGGAATTATTTTTACACTTATTATTTATTTGGAAAATTAAAAACAGTTATATTAATTGTTTGAAATTCCTTATATAGAGTTTCATTTTCTTAAATGTGTGAAATTCCCCATACACCGTTTCAATTTCTTTAAAATTTACAGTTTTATTTTCTTTTAAATATTACAATTTCATTTTTTATATTAATTAGTAGGTTTCACAATGTGTATTAAAGTTTATTATTTATTTGGAAAATTAAACACTTTTATATTATATTAAATGTTTGAAATTTTGTATTTAAATGTTGGATTAATTAGTAGGTTTCACACATTTTTTTAATAAAAAAATGTGTATTAATTTTGATTATTTATTTAGAAAATTAAACGCTTTTATATTAAATGTTTGAAATTCTGTATATAAATGTTTGAAATTCCCTATACTGAGTTTCAATTTCTTTGAATATTACAGTATTATTTTCTTTAAAAATATTAATAGGTTCTCATGGGATTATTTTTACAAGTTTTTTAAATAAGAAATGTTTTATTTAAATATTACAGTTTTATTTTCTTAAATGTTTGAAATTCCATAAACACAGTTTCAATTTCTTTAAATATTACACTTTCAATTTCTTTAAATATTAATGAGTAGGTTTCACACATTTTTTAAATAAAAAAAGTTTATTATTTATTTGTAAAATTAAACACTTTTATATTAAATGTTTGAAATTCTGTATATAAATGTTTGAAATGTAGAAATTTTAATACAAATTATGTATTGCCTGGATTCTCCTGATCTAACAATTATATGCCACTGTTAAATATAGAATTTCTTCTACAAAAATTCTTGCGGAATTTAAAACAAGATTGTCAATTGCAATATCAAGAAGAAAGATCAATCACACATAACACAAATGTTTTTACCATGAAAGCATAAAGCTAAAAACTCCACTATCATATATTATGTATATATCATGGATCATGAAACAATATCATACAAAACTATAATCCAAGAACTCTCAAAACAATATACAATTGTCTCACACTGTCATACAAAAATTGGCAAATTCATGTGCCAATTTACTGCCTCCACACAACCTGCCTCCACTGCGCAATCCCTGATGGTCAAGAAGCACTGAATGAATCAATCTTGCCTGCCTTGACTGCGCAATACTCATAGGCACATCCAATGTGTGTGTGGTTGCATTAGTGCACCCATTAATGTCACCATTGATAGTCAAACGGTCCCTTTCACCTACATCTCAACTGGGTCTCCTACATGCATGTAGTTAACTGTAGTAAATCTTTAGTTTCATGTGAGACCATTGATTATAAATTAATTAATAATTAAAATACTGATCTCTCACTAGTGTATCTTTAGTTACAACTAGCACAACTGAGTTTAACTCTCTTAACTGAGTTAAACTACTTTACAAATCACATCAACTCTGTTACAACTTTGAATAAGTCAGTAACAACTAAGCCCACTTGCATGTCCCACCAACCAAACTTTGAACTCGAATTTCCTATGGCTAACTGATTTTCCACTTTAGTTAACTATTTCCAAGTGTTCATTGAGAATAGATTAATGTTTATTGTCCAATTAATATTAAGGGATAATAATAGCCGACATGCATTTATAAATAGACACGCAATCTATAAATAGAACTAGCACATACATCTATAAATAGACCTCATCTATAAATAGATTTTTCTCGTGCATCTATAAATAGACATCCACCTAAAAATAGCCTGTGTGGGCCCCACCTAGTGTAGGTGCTTAATTTTCATTAGGATCAAGGATGTTGTTTCTAGATGCCAATTTCAATGTTTCTTGTTGCAAAATTCAACACTCCCTCTCAAAAAGAAAGGAATATCTTTGCACGCGACATGCAACTCCATGCATGTGCCATGCAACCTTTGCATGCAACACTTCTCTAGTGTTTCTCTCACATGCAACCTTTGCATGCAACTCTTCCGAAACTGAATAGCCTCCAAACAACTAAATTAGTATAATGCATATGTCATCAAAGTCTACTAACTTCTGCTGGTACCAACTGCACATGTCATCAAAGTCTTCTGACTTTTGCTGGTACCAGCTACACATGTCTTCTAGATCCGCTACATCGTTGACCTCTGCATCCATGCACTCTGTACTTGTTGTCAACTCTGATCCATGCTCCAGTATCCGACACTATCACTTTGATTTCATGTACTCCTGACATCCGACTGCATCAATCCAACTGATCCTGCTACTACTACACTATAGGCTCCTCGTACCCAAGTTCGATACATGAGATCCACACCATCTCAAAGAATCCTGCCCATAAAATTCTTCTTGGGATTATCCATGCACGTCACCCCACCTCACACCTGGTGGTATAGATGCATGCACTCCCTCTGCCCATCTGGCATGAAATTTCTTTGCATGAGTGGTTGCTGATCCTCATCTTGTGGCTGCTCCACATCCTGAGGTTCACTCTTACCTGCATGCAAATACTGCTCCCTCTCAAGGGTCAATTGCATGGCTTTCTCACACTTCCCAACAGTAAGAAGCTCTGTAGAAATCCCATCTACATAAATTATATAGAGATTCTTAACTCGAATCCCAGCCCTCTTGGCTTACCCTGTTACTTTGTGTCGCAGGAAAACTTTTCCTTCACTAAAGACAACATCATAACCTCTATCCTCTAACATTGCGACTGAGACTAAATTTTTCTTCAAACGTGGTACATGCATTGCATATTTTAAATGAAAGAGTTAACCTGACACCCTCTGAAAGGTAATAGTACCAATGCTAGTCGCACTGTATCGTCCATCATCGCCCAACTTAATATGCATCTGGAGATCTTTCTCCTCCAAGTCACTAAAAAGTTTCTTATCTTCCGTCATGTGAAAGGAAGCACCACTATCCAAGTACCACCCCGATCCCAATGCACTTGACACCATGCATACGATAAATGAGAAGTCAAGCTCAAATTGTGAGGCAAGAGCCTCACCAGCTGCAACTCCAACAACCATCTTGTTCTTCTTCTTATGTGGAAAATTTGTGGCAATATGTCCATGCTCATGATGATGAAAACAGTTCACTTTGGACATGTTGTGCTCCTTGCCATCTCCACCGGCCTCAGATTTAGAATGGAATTTATTCCCCTTCCCCTTCTTTGCCTTGGCAGCCAAAGCACAATCCTCTTCATCATCATGCTTTGATGAAGAGCCATCTCTGGTGTTCCACCTGAACTCCTCCGACACTAGATCCGACCACAATCATTCCGAATCCGACAGTTTTTCTCGTCTGTTGACAGAGTCTTCATAACTGTGCCAATTCTTAGGAAGTCCCAAGAGAGCCAAACTCACCAAATCATCATCAACAACACTTATTCCTACACTCCCAAGCTCATCCCTACTTTGGACAAACTTTCTTAAGTATACCAGAATAATGTTGTTCTTTTCCATCTTGATCTTCCCGAGTTTATCTTTGAGCACCAATTTCCTATGGTCGTTGCTGCTTTGGAATAGATCTGTCCAAGCCTTCCACATAGCATATGGTGTGGATTTCTCATGAAGGCTTGAGACAATGCAGTCTCATACTCCTTTCAACAGAATCCTCCTTGCCCTTACTACTTTCTTTTTCCCTGCATCAAGTAGTGCATCATCTGTCGATGTAGGCTTAGGAACATCACTGTCAATGAACTCCTTCAAGCCATTATCTTCAAGCACCTTCTCCATCCTATCCTTCCAGGAAATGTAGTTTGAGCTGCCCTTGAGTGCATAATATAGCCGCAAACCATTGAAATCCATTTCGATGTTTACTCAACTGTAGCACCAAGAAAATATTTTTGCAAATTCAAATTGTTTCCACCAACAAACTCAGCTCTTTCTTCAAAATTGCAATCTTATGTGCTCCAATACCATGTAGAAATTTTAATACAAATTATATATTGTCTAGATTCTCCTGATCTAACAATTATATGCCACTGTTAAATACAGAATCACTTCTACAAAAATTCTTGCGGAATTTAAAACATGATCGCCAATTGCAATATCAAGAAGAAAGATCAATCACACATAACACAGATGTTTTTCTGGATACAGCATTGGAAGAGATGATACTTTACAAGACATTCTAGTTTCCACAACTTTTTCCACGACCATGAGAGATTTTTAGGTTTTCTTCCCTCAATGAAAAAGACATAACTAGACTTTGGAGTGTATTCTCCAGATGGGGCATGTGCCAAGACCAAAGAATATTCTTTGCACCTTATGCGAACATGATCCGAATTTATATTTGCAGTGTATTCATGCCATTGATCAACCCATTCATGAGGAAGATGAAGTTGTTGAGCAGAATCCCAACCTGTCCCCAAATTGATGTCCTATCATGATTTGCAATCTATGGCAAAGTGTTGCTTTCACGTGTGTGTGTGTGTGTAAGAATTCATTAAGATCCAGAGGCAAGTAGAAGTTTTCAATGCTGATAACCCATGGGTCGATACCGATTCTGACATGTTACCCGTTTCCAACATTCCAAGCTAAGTCCTTTTCAATCACCTAGTATGATTATAATCCATTCCGCTATAGACCAAGGGTGTATATATTTTCAATTCACAACCTAAATCCATAAAATTCTTTTGGAAATCACACACCAACCCATATTTTCTGCTAGAACCCTTGCAAACAAGTGTATATTTTTGAAACATCTTCCCCATTACTTTAACAAAGATATTTTTTCCCTACAAAATTTTTTCCTTCCTTCTATCCAATTATTTAATTTGGTTGTGTTAATAATTATAAATAACTAATATTCTATGAATATCACCTAAAATTATATTTCCTCAATTTTAGTATAATTAAATCTTGATAAATACCCTAAATGTCCCATACTCATTATCATTAAACCATTACTAAACTCATAAATAGTATCAAAGCATTCAACATCAAAGTATGTATGGAATTACGTGTGCAAAGATAACATATAGATTGTAAGCATGAAGTGACGTATGTGCACAAGAAAGAGAAAGAAGCACTAAAGAAAAGTGTGACCGAAGGAGTTTATAAGTATCTCAAATTTGTAAATGAGTATTCTTTAAAAAAAAATGATAAACCATACCATTGTTAATGACTAAATCATTTTTTTAAAAAAGGTGATAAATTATATCATAGTTAAGTATTAATAATATATATATATATATATATATAATTTAAAATTTTAAAATTATATAAATATATATAATAAATTATGACTATGAATTTTTCCTTTATCTTCAAATTTTTTTAAACAAATTTACTATATATAGAATAGATATTTAAGCGATATTTTTAAATATTTATAAAGTGATAAATGTAATTTTATATTTATATATTATTAGTAATTTTTTCAAAATTATATTGATAAGATGTCAAATTTTATTATTTATTTAACTGTATTTTTTGTTAATTAAGATTTTTATTGCCTTAAGCTTTATCATCATATAAAACTCGAGATCATTGTTTAAATTGAATCGTGTTGCAGTCTATTACAAGGGAAACTAGATTTGTTGGCAAAGGCTTACTTTTTATTAGTCAAAACCATCCTAAAATAAGTTGACTTACAGTGCAAGTTTCTAGCATGTCCTAGTCTAGATATATTAAAAAACAAATATGAGTGACTCCTAGATATATAATTGTTGAAAGAAACTATAGATAAAGCATCAATTATCAATGAAGTGATAAGGGTTGAATCATAGGCGCTTGTGCCTATTGGAGCTAGAGGTTTGAGGTTGCACTGTAAATGACCCTCTATTTGAGCCAAATGAGCATCCAAGATGACAAGACAGGAGCGTTGGTGGTGTTGGACACATTGAGTTTCATTAAGACAAGAGACAATGTCATTGGATTCCTCATGCATTTCCATCAAGACCCTGTCCAGGAGCGTCTTCATTTGCCAATGGAGGGTAATGGAATTAAGATATTGGCTCAATTGTCCCCTGGTATGACCATAGTTTGGAACACAATTGTCTACTTCATCTTGGATTTTAGAATCAAAGTATGTTTGGCAGTCATTTGTATTTAAGGATTTGAGTTGGAGAATTTCCTCTTGTATTTTTGGAGGGGTGGAGGAATGGAATATGATTGCAGCATGATGATCTTGGGATTGAGCCTAAGGCCAACATTGATGGCCTCTACCTCCATACCCTGATGACATTACATTCGTTAGTGAGGCATGGTACTTAGAGATAAGAGAGGCCTGATTAAAGACGTCCTCTAGTAGAAGGGAAAGCTAATGAAACAATTTAATAGGATCCATGACAATATTGACATAGATTTAACACTCAGTTTCAAGAAAGGTTTATATCTTAGATTAGCAAGTTGTGGCAGAAGGTGAACAAATAAATATAAGCTTTGGGCAGGGTCCAACAAGCATAAAATACCAAGCACCCTAATAAAAGTACACACCATTGAGATGCCATGTTTACTGTGAACCAGAGTCCACCATGCAAATACTAAAAAACTGAAAAGTTGCAGAGATTGGAGACAGAAAAAATTACCCCCACAATTGTCTACCCACCGTGCATAGAAATGTTGTAGACGAGGTTCAAATCCTTTCCATTCACTTCGTGTTCCAGCTTTGTCCCTTACTGTCACCATTTATGACATCCCAGAAGTCGCCTCCTTAGCTGTTATCGCCCTTCTCCATTCCGGAAGTATTGACACTAGGTGCATGTATTGAAGGTAGACTTCTACAGAACTATGACCTCTACACAATTGAGTTCTCACAGAGCCAATGACATGGGAGATATCCCACTTGCAGTGGGAGTGTGCCACATAAATTGCAGAATAACACTAGGTCGTAGTAGGTAGACAAGTTTTACACAAATCTAGTGTTTTGGGGGCAATATCTCACCTACGACACGGAAATGTCGCAAAGGATATAAAATAACACAAAGCCACAACAAATGGGTAGAGAGCTCATAAACAAAATAAAGGCTTCCATCTTAATGCGAAGGGAATATATGATGGTTAACATGTGTATTTGCATGGGGAAAGATAGCCACACCATCTTTCTTTTAAATGTGATGGAAGACGATGAGATGGCGAGCTCCTCCTTCTTTCATTGACATATACTTTGAAACCCTATTAAAAAACTAACTATATTTTTTAGTACAAAATCGATAAACATAATATTTATATTAAAATATAAAAATAGGAAATACCACATTTTAATGTAAAATTTGAAAAATATTATTCATAAATTAACCTAAATTTAAAAATAATAATTATAATTAATACTTGAATTGAATTATATATATGAGAAAATTATAGTGTGTGCAGCTTAATGGTATTGAAGGTACATTTAAAAATACAATTTATGAGAAGATTAATATAGTATTTTGTCTATATTTGAATATGTATAAATATTAAAATGTTATTCGAAAATATATTATTATAAATATATATATATATATATATATATATATATATATATATATATAATATTTTTGAAATGAAAAAATTATGATCAATTTATTAAATTTAGAAAATATGAAAAAGTTAAAAAGACAAGAAAAATATTATAATGACCGTGAAACAAAAATTTAATTTAAATTAGTTGAAATGTTTTTTTTTCTTATTATTAAAAATTTGTTAAAATTAAAAATTAAATCCTTCTTAATCACTACTTAATCTATTTTCCTTGGTGATAATTTAAATTAGTTGAAATGTTTTTTTCTTCTTATTAAAAATTTATTAAAATTAAAAATTAAATCCTTCTTAATCACCACTTAATCTATTTTCCTTGGAGATGAGCTACGACACATTAGAGGTATAGATATGTTATTATATTTAAGGGGATTCGACGATATATTATTTGTTTTTTTTGTTATTTTTATTTTGAATTTTGTTTTTATTTTTATTTATTATAAGATAATATGAAAGAATATAAGTATAATATGATGATATAAAATAAAAATGAAATGTTTTAGATTTTTTTTTGATAATCATGTATTTATATTAAAAAGTTTGAAAAGAAAAATTATGGGTTGAAGTAATATTTTTATAATATATATTAAAAATATTATGGGAAAAATAGTATACATCAAATAAATTGTCACTAATGTGATAAATTAATTAGGAAATAATGTAAGGGATTGTAAGGAAAAATACATGATAAATTAGGACATGATGCAAGGGATTGTAAGGAAAAATACTCACTAATGGAAGCCATTAAATAATTTCAAAGAAAAGATATAATGTTATTATTACTACATTAGTTAGGAGAGATTTTTTAAATGAGTGGATGATTGATTCTAGTGATATTAATGCATGTCATAGTTTGGACATTATTTCAAATTATTGAAAATTCGATTACTGTGTAAACAAAATGGTTATATTGAACATTTTTTCGAATATACATGTGGGCTCAATAATGACAATCCATGTGTTGTATTGCTACATTAAAATTCATATTATGAAATGTATTTTCACTAAAAAGACATGGTAGCTTAGCCCTAGACATAGTTAGTAGGATAATTACTGGACTAATCCAAATTTCATTGTTAAATGTAGTTTAACTCAAGGAATAATAATCTATCCCAAAGACAACGATTTATAGTCATTAAGTATAATGTGAATGGAAAAAACCATCATAACATAGAAATAAAAGAAAGGTCACCACATCATCCTAACACAATAATAAGTTTAGATTACTAATAAGGACAAACTAGTATCAAGAATGCCAATAGATATGAATAAAATATTTCCTTTGTTATATATATTAGAAAGTAATAATTCAAGTAGAATGGAGAAGAGTTATTTTCTAATTACATGAAAATTTTATTGTAAAATTGAGGATTCCAATGATAAAATTAGAAGGACCCGTCAAAATCAAGAGTATAATAGAAATGACATAAGAATGTCTTTTCTATTTGACTTATAGACTTATATATAAATTAGCTAAAAATTTGATTCATAAAAAATAAAGTATCCATATAAAAAATTATGCTTTGTTATCGTTAATTTAGGTTAACGATGTTATGTTATTAACCAATCATAAAATACTTGTGATAAAATATGGCCATTTCATATAATAGTCACTTTTTCTTATTAGGTAATATCATTGCTATTATTAAAACCCTTGTGTACACAAATAGGTAATCATGAGCATGCTCTCTATCCATATAAGCTCTAGGATGTAAGGTGGTTTTTATGGAAAGAAAATATGAATTGTGGCATAAAGGTATGTTATGTTTGTATTTACAAATAGTCAATACAAAAAAGTTAATTAATAAAAAATGGTTTGAATTATTGATTTGTTTGATTATGATTACAAGTCAATCCTAATCCCATGAAAATTGACTAATTGTCAGAGTGACCAAATCCTCTGAGAATTGACAAATTGTGAGGGTGACCAAATTTTATAAACCACCACATGGAACACATCTCAAAAGATAAAATAAAACACCAAACTTTTAGACCAATCATATAATAATAAATTATTATTATTTTTTTTTAACTGAAACGGATATTGTTTTTATATATAGATGGGGTCAGACTGGGCCGGAGCCAAAACAGCCTTCATTACAATTTTTCTTGCTGTTTCTGTTACAATCTCTTTCTCTTGTCGTGGAATGCAACTTTGAACTGGCGCTTTGTTATTTGTGCTGAGTTCTCCCTGAGCTAGTGTGCATCCATGATTGGCGTATTTGTCCGCTTCCTTATTCGATTCTCTAAGAATATGATAACATTTGAAGGTGGTGAACTCTTGGATTATGATCCGAAGCCTTTGGAGGTTCTTGTTTAGAACAGCATCGTTGAACTTGCTTTCCATATGTATTTTTTTAATCAAGACTTCAGAGTCTCCAAATACTTGGATTTCTTTTATGTCTCTTTCTTTGGCTATTTGACAAGCTTTTAGCAGACTCAGGAGTTCGGCTTGATTATTGGTCCGCTGTCCTAGGCCCCAGCTGTATGTCTCTTTGGTGGATCCGTCCTGAGAGAGGATAAGACCTCCAGCACCAGCTGTACCGGGATTTCCTATAGATGCTCCGTCAAAGAAGATCGTTGTTATGCCTTGCTTTCGCCACCAGCTCTGAAATTCTTCATCTGTTCCTCTTAATCTCCACTCTGGATTTTGTTGTGGTCTCACTGCACTTTGATTTCTGTTTCTATACACATATGTTCCGAGCCATTTTCTTTCAGCAAGAAGTAGTGTGGATTCATCTTTTAGCTGTTGGTTGCTCAAGGTTTCAAGGAGTAGGCCTTTTGCTTTGGCTGCTACTGTAGTTGGGTTCCAGCTTGCATTATTAAAGATCTGTTCATTCCTAGCTAACCAGAGTTTCCAGCAAACGTATTTTGGGATTGTGATCCACACCTTGGCCCATAGTGTGTTGCTGTTGATGCTCGTGGGGTATCGATCTTTCCATGTCCTGAAGAGTTCATCTACTGTCAGATTTGCTGGAGTCTCGCTGTTCAATCCGTGAAGGATTAGCTCCCATACTTTTGTTGCAAATGGGCAAGCTACGAATAGATGATCAATTGTTTCATCATTTTGTTTGCAGAGGGCGCATCTATGCGGCCCTGTTATGTTTCTTTTCATGAGATTTTCTCCTGTTAATATCTTTCTCTGCATGACTGTCCAGAAGAAAAAATTAATTTTAGGGAGCGCCATCGCATCCCACACTTGCTTCCAGAAGATTGGGGGTTGCTTGCTGTTGCGCTGAGGTTGTTGTGCATCATATCCGTGTGCAGTGGAGTATAAACCTGAGGACCCCCATCCCCAGCTGTCTGCTGCGTTCAAGTGCACGGGAGCTGCGTTTTGCAGATCATCTTTTAGGAGTTTTGCTTGCTGTTTTAGATGGCTTGGGATGTCGTTGAGTTTCCACGACTTCCAATTGCCCCGTGCGTCCCACTCTGATATGTCTGAAAGGCGTTTTATGCCTCTGTCCTTTAGCAGGGAGCGCAGATCAGAGTACTCTGCGTTTTGATCCAACGGATCATTCCCCATTAAACTGTCGGTCCAGATCTTGGACTTGCTTCCGTTTCCAGGTATTCTATATAGGTGCTTGCAGAAGACTGATATACTTCGTTTGCAGAGTTCCCACAGTTTGGTTCCTCGATTCCTGTCTGCGATTTCTAGTTTTCTTAGCGATGCTCCGGGCAAATATTTGAGTCTGAGCGTTCTACAGGCTGAATGATTGGGATCAGTGAACATTTGCCAAAGTATTTTGCATCCAAGAGCGATGTTTACTTGCTCAGCATCTCTTATCTGCAGCCCTCCATCTCTGAATGGGCGTTTTACAGTGTCCCATTTCACCAAGTGAAATTTTCGGTGGTTACCCCTTCCTCCATGCCATAAGAAGTCTCTCAAAAGCTTGTTTATTTGACCTGTGATTGATTTAGGGGCCATCAAGAACGATGCCTAGTAAATTGGGAGGGCAGTAAGCACTGTTTTTATTAGGATGAGTTTGCCTCCATGGGTGAGCCACTGCCCACCCCAGAATTCGATTTTTGTCTTGATTTTACTCAGTACTTCCTCCCACAGAACGCTCTTGTTGATGCCCAGGGTAATTGGCAGCCCAAGGTATTTGATTTTGTCCCATTTCGAATAAGCTTTGAACCCCAATATATTTGCTACATTCTGTATTTCTGCTTCTTCCACGTTCCAGCTGTAGACAGCACTCTTTCTTTCGTTTACCAAGGCCCCTGAGACTCTGCAGTATGCTTGTAATGTGGACTTGTATGCATTGGCTATTCTGCGGGAGGCCCCGCCCAGCATGAGTGTGTCATCAGCAAAAAGGGCGTGGTTGATAGGATCCAGTTCTTTCCTTATTCGCAGACCTGGAGCATCTCCATTTGTTTTGATAAATTATTATTTTAAATTATAAAAAAATACTTCAATAATTTCTAAAGTTAAACATTAAAAATTGACTAAACTATTACTAATAAAAAAACAAATCTATTAAGAATTAATAACAACCTTATTCACTTACAATTAATCATTTTTATCTAGGTTACAAAGATTAACAATATTTCGAAATTCATGAAAAATTAGTTAGGTTATAATGTTTGTTTTTGAGTTCTCAATTTTTATGTGACAGGTTATTTTAGAACGATGGTTTAATTATTTTTAACTCTTTGTAAATAATGTTCTAATTGCACACAATTATGAATGGCGTTGATTGGCTTTGGTAAGGAGGACGATTAGTTTAATGCGTATTATGAAGTAACAAAGTTGACGAGGGATGCATTACTATATATATATATATATATACATTCTTGTTGAAGTGTCATTATTATTCGCTTGACAATGCTTTATTAGGTAAATATGAGGTGTAAAAGTTTTGAATTTTTATCGACTTTTAAAATTGTTCATATTTTCCAGATTTTTAGTTTGAAGTTTAGATTTATGTCTGTTAATATTTTTCGATATTTTCAATAATTTCTATATTTTTATTAATATATTTTCGAAAGTGTATATATATATTAAAGGGGTAAGCTTATATTTGTTATATTATTGGTATTATAAATATTTTATATTTTATAAATATAATTTATAATATAAATATAGTTTTATATATTTTATTGTTATAATAATAGGTTATAGGAAAATTATTAATATAATATAATTAAGTTGAAAGGTGTATTTTACAACTTAGAAGAGAGTATAACGAAAACCAAAAATATATGTGTTAGTTGAGTGACAGTGTTTTGAGTTTATTGTTGGATCTTTTTATAGGTCAATTGATGATGATCAATGCTCGCTAAGACCAATATGGTCTATCAACCTTAAGAAAGGAAGAGATTCCTCTAAATTTTTTAGTATTTTATTTCTATGCTAGAAAAGTATTAAGAGGAAAGTTCCAAGATCACCATAGTTTTGCTTAATTGAATGATCAATTGAAGGTTAGCACTGCAACAAATATTTTAAAAAATAGATAGAATGTGAATATAACATGGATAAACTAATAGAAAGTGTGTTTCATCTTCAATCATCTTAAGGTGGCAAAGGTGACATACTCTTCTATCCCATGGAGTCAATAAGGTTAGTGGTGTGACATATATTTTGAAAAATATATTGAATGCGAGTAACATGGATAATCTAAGAGAAAGTGATGTTCATCTTCAATCAATTTAGTGTCACAAAGGTGAGATACTCTTTCATCCCATGGTGTTTTGGGAATTCAACGACTCCCAATTTCATTATGAAGCTCATGGAAATTTATTCTTAGGTTTTTTCCTTTATCCCCCAATGATTTAGCCAAGATTTGGTATACTTATGCCATCCCCACTTGAGATGAAGGTGGGCATTTTGGCTAAAGTTAGAAGCAATTTTAGGAAAACTAATGGCTTCCATGTTGTTTTGCTTCTTCTTATACATAAGATACCTAGTCATAACCATGCTTTCAAAAAGGGAAACACTTGCTTCAATCACGATGATAGGATACGAAGTAGTTTCTTTAATCTTCAGATTGTAGGTTATAAAGTGTTTTTGGATCTATTATATCTTTCTCCATGACTCTTTGAAGAGTCTGCAACCCCAAACCTCTCACAACCATATGAAATAGCATGAATGGCGAGAGTATTAAAGAGGATTTTTATATTCATCCCATACCGAAAGATCTATTAACTTACAATTATTTTCAAGCCCATAATAAACTTACCATTCTCCAATTATCATTTTCTCATTATTATTATTTTGGCTCGCTACCACTATGGCATACCTCACTTGGTATCCATATCAAGATAGCTATTGCAATTAATCTAGACAAATTTACATTAGTTACCATTTGTGAATATGGTAAAGTGTTTGGGAGTATACTACAAAGTTTTCCTAATAAGTAAACACGCATGCACACAAACACAAATAAAAAGAATAGTAATAACATATATCAATTAATCGTAACCTAAAATGAATCAAATATTTATAGGGATCTAATTCCTTGAAGCACGAAACATTTTCAAAAATTGTTGCATTGTTGGAATTATTTGCTTCTCAATACATTCAATACTTCTGGATGCTTAAATTATAAATATGAAATTAAGATACATCTAATTTACTTCTTGATACTTAAATTATAAATATGAAGTTAAGATACATCTAATTTAGTTAACTATATAAATTATTATTTTTTTATTTTATATTTATATTTTTATATTTATATTTATATTTTTAATTTTTAATTTTATTTATTTATTTATTTATTATTAATTTTTTTTAGAGAGAAAAAAATGTTGTTTTATATTGGTATATATAAGAACAATACATTTGATCAATCAAATATCCTTCACAAAAAGGCAACAACAATGGGGAGGCTTGAAGCCCCTTTTAGCATGACATAAACCGGGATCCTGGAACATGAGCTATGAGTTCTGATATTCTTTGTCATTATGCAAAAACTAGAGTACCTATTAAACAATAGTAACTGAAACTCTATGTTAGATGTCGGGAGACCATAAAAAGTGCTTGAGGAAATCTAGAGCGAGATTGATAACTGAACACTAGACTGCAGAAACAAATGTGCAATGAGACTAATGTCGGCCCGCTTATGGTAGCATATCCCGGATTCTGTTGAAAGGAAGGATCTCTTTTGTAGATCTATCCAGGCATTAGGTCTAGATGATTGAAATCGGCTCGCTAGCTCTTATAACAGGCTCGCTTGCACAATTTGAATAGGCTCGCTTGCACATATTAACAGGCTCGCTTGTATCCAAAGATCAGGCTCGCTTGTCATTACTGGATCGCTTGCGTTCTGTGCATGTACAAAATTGAAGGACAGACATATCTGGAATTGTCCAAAATTCGATAAAAAAAAATAGGTAGGATCCTGACAAGGTGCCTTGCCCCCAAAGATCACAGAATCATAATGTCGTTGGTCCACACCTTCTTGTTGAGCTTGTACTGTGAAACCTGTAATACTCCAGATCTCATATCCACCCCTCGCTTGGAGAGCCCATCATCTCTAGTATTCAATTCCCTGTATATGTGAGTAATGGGGGGGCGATTTAATTGCTCCCAAATGAGCTTGGCACGCCTGAACCATCCATGAGAAGCAATCATGGAACTCGTAGCATGTCCAAGCATAGTATCGATGACCAGCTTGAAATCTCCGTAAATTGAGACCCCTTGTAGATCCAGATTCACAACTGCGTTAAACCCACACCATATGGCCATAAGCTCAGCCAGATTGTTGGTGCCATTCCCTTCGTTCCAACATATTTCAATCCTTTCTTCCTCAGATAATTTTAACCATGCTCCACACCCCATAATCCCCCCCCGTCAAGCTCCATCAAAGAAAATAGCCAGAAGGGAGATTGGGTGAGGTCTATTCCGCTTAGATCCATCCTGTATCAATGGAGAATGAGGTCTCCTATCCCGAATCCAAGACATGATAGCGAAGTATGTGTGATGTAATTGAATGGGCACATTCTGAAATATAAATCTGTTCCTGCATTGCCAAACTTCCCATACAAAAAAGAACGGAAGGGATCTGAATTCACCCAAGAGCCTATCCCACCTATGTGCTGCTTCAATAAAACTTGTAGGAGACCATGCACCGTCCAATACAGGCTTATAGAACAGTGACCAAAGATGGGCAGTCCATGGGCACGAAAAGAAAATGTGATTGATGGATTCTTCCTCCATCCTACAAAAAGAACATCTGTTAGGACCATGAAATCCCTTACATCTTAGCATATCCCAAGTAAGAATACTCTCCCTCCACACTAGCCATCCAAAGAGAAGGATCTTGGTAGGAATTTTCTGCTTCCAGAATTCAGCAAATCCCATGTTCATATTGGAGCAAGTATCAAAAAGAGTTATGTTGAAATATACTTGTTTGACAACAAGGTTTCCATTCTTAATGTCGCCTGCCCAGGTCAGGGTATCACCAGCTCGCTCAAAAGAAAGCCCAGCCCGTTGGAGCCCCTCCCGATATTTCATCCACTCCTGTCCATCAGAGCTGATAAGGTTGAGCTGTCTCGTCATTTTAAATATCGGGGCAGAATGCTGCCAGTGACTTATCAATTGAACAATATAAAAAATGCCCCTGTTATTGAAGATATGCAGGAGTCTTGTACTCATGAACAATATTTTAGGAGCCCCCAGTAATTTCTCCCCACTCAATTCGATTTTGTAACCACAACCAAACTTCCATACCAGACCCTCAGAGATGATGTGATGCACTTTCTTGAAGCTGTTCTAGAACACAGATCTATTCCTAGGGAAGGAGATCTGCTTGCAGTATAAAAACCGCAAGGCATCGACAGGTAAGTATTTAGCCGATAAGATCTCTGCCCATATACCTCCCCTAGTCAGCTCTCGCCAAAGAGATTTGGTGAGCAGGGCATCATTGAACGCACACGGGTTAAGAATACCCCAACCACCATACATTTTCGGACAGAATAGAGCCTCTAATTTACAAAGGTGAAACTTCATGTTTGAGGCAGTCCCGCCCCAAAGAAAATGTGCCATGATAGATTTAATCGATGAGATAATACCCTGTGGAAGGTAGAGAAGGTGTCCCCAATAAACTGAGAACTGAGAAAGGACAGATTGTACTAAAATATAACGCCCCCCCAGGGAAAGGTATCTATGAGACCAGTGTCCAATTTTCTTTTTAAATTTCTGAATAAGCCACGACCAGTCCTTATTCCTGAATGAAGATGGTTTAATCCTAAATCCCAAATATATGAAACCTACAGCTGCAAGTAATTTCCCAACCCCCAGGAAACTTGTAATGAAAGAGATCTCATTCTCATCCCCCTCATATAAACTATAAAGGACTTGCCTTTGTTAATACACAACCCGAATGCAGATGCAAAATGTATCAATAGATAATGAATTTAAAACCAACATTTTCTCAAAAGCAGGCCAAATATAAGCAAATCATCCACGAAGAGGGAGTGAGAGATACTAACAGTCTTAGAGAAAGGAAAACCAACAAAGTATCCAGCCCGAGACAGCTGAAGAACAGCTCCGGAATCTTTCGCTGATTTCAGGCCCATTGCCCTTTGTAACGTGATCTATAAGATTACATCAAACATCATCGCAAATTTGCTGAACGTTTACTTGGACAATTTTTTTGAGAAGGAACAGTATGGCTTTTTGAGGGGGCGGTCAATCCATGATGCCGTAGCTATAGCCCAGGAGGTGTTACATACAATGCACATAAAAAAGGAGGGTTTAATAATGAAGATTGATTCTCTGAAGGCCTATGACTGCACTGATTGGTCGTATATCAGATTGCTGTTGATGAAGCTGGGAATTCCTATGGGTGCCTTACCATGGATTATGAGCTGCATTATGACTGTCAAATACACAGTCATCATAAATGGGAAGCCCACAGTTTTCTTTGGTGCGGAAAAGGGTCTCAGACAAGGGTGTGCGCTCTCCCCATTGACTTTTATTCTGAACTATATAAAAATATATATATACATATAATTACCTTAAGTCTAAATACATATCATTTTTTTGGAATTGAAGTGTTTTCTTAAACTAAATAGTAACATTACAACTTAAACAAAAAAAAACATTATAAAACACAATAAAATTACTTATATTTAAATAAAATGGCTTCAAAGAAAACCAACATTGAGCATGATCATTTTTATTTGGTTATGTTATCATACTAAATAAACAATGTTTTATAAATACATGCTTAAAAAATAAAATTAATAAAATTAAGCTTGATTAATTATTTGTATGTTTAGCATGAATACCCTCACATGTCACCATCCTATCATCATTAAACCACAAACCACTAGTAAAACAATGTAAGAGTATCAAAACATTCAACATTAAAGTATGAATGGAATTCCATGTGCAAAGATAACATATAGATTGTAAGGATGAGGTGAAGTATGTGCATAAGAAAGAGAAAGATGTACTAAACAATAGTGTAACTGAAAAAGGTTAAAAGTATGTCAAATTTTAAAGTGAGTAATCATTTTATAAGGGTAACCATGCAAGGTAACATCACACTCCTTATGAAAGAAAGCATTCAGTCGAGTTCACCATCAAATCGAGGAGGTGGTCAGGTCAGCACTTCCAAGCAGACCGGAAACGAATAATGCAGTTGTGTGCTGCTGGAGTTAACAATGGCTCTAGGTACAACGCACCTTGATGGTCTAGGCGCAATCTCAGTCAACGAAGTCTCAGTCTCTCCAATTTTTGAAAAAGATGTTTAATCCTTATCTCGCTCACATTTCATATGCATCTAGAAGGAGATAACTTGGGAAGAAATGCCCTGTGTGCCATTGTTTTGATGTATAGACTAGAAATCTTTTTTGTTTTGTCACACAATATCATTAGAGTGAAACTTTGTAATCTCAAGACATTGAATATGTGTTATTGGTCATTGAATATGTGTTATTGGTCGTATTTCCCAACAACAACACAAGGAAATATTGTCTATAATAATTTCTAAATATCAAGATAAGCAAAACCTTCACACCAAAAAAATAAAACATACCATTCTTAATGAGTAATCATTTTTAAAAAGTGATAAATTATACCATTGTGAAGTATTGATTGAAATACTTTATATTATTATTATTTGTTTTTAATCATTTAAATTTTATTATTATTATTATTATTATTATTATTATTATTAAACATTTTTAAGATTAAAACTTTCATTTGTCAAGTAGCTTTAGTGATATTGTGTAGTATGTTCAAATTTTTATGAATAATTTTAATAATTTTAAAGATTTATAAAGTAATAAATGTAGTTTATTTATTTATATATTATTAGTAAATTTTTCAAAATTATATTGATGGGATATTATTTTATTTGTTTTTTAGAAGATATTTTATTCTTCTAATTCTAAGTAAGTTAATTATATTTTTTTTTTGTTAATTAAGATTTCTATTTTTTCAAAATATCGTTATACAAAACCAAATATCATTGTTTAAACCGAGCCTTGTCAGAGTCTGCCATAAGAGAAATCAGAATTATTGACAAAGGTCTACGTTTTATTAGTCAAAACCATCATAAAATAAGTTGACTTGCAATGTGAATTTATGGCATGTCCTAGTCTAGATACATCAAAAATCAAATACTAGTGACTGTTATATACATAATTGTTGAAAGAAACTATCCTAATCAAAGTAAAAAAACATAAGCCAAGAGGCTAGATGAAACATCAATTATCTTGAAGTGAAAAGGGTCGGATCCTAGGTGCTTGTACCTTATGGAGCTAAAGGCTTGAGGTCATCATTGTAGATGGCCCTCTATTTGAGCTAAATGAGCATCCAAACTGATAAGACAAGGGATTTGGTGGTGTTGGTCTTGTTGAGTTTCATTAAGACAAGAGATAATGTTATTGTTGTCCTTGATCTTTTCCATCAAAACCTAGCCAAGGAGTGTCAGATGAATTATAACAGTAAAATGGAGTTGAGGATATTATTTGTGCTTTTCCTTGAAATTCCAATAGTTATAAGTTTCCAAAATTTCCATGTGTTCAAACAAAACAAATTGTTGTCCTTTTCAACCTATCAAGTCCTCCAAGCTTCATTTTCTAAACTTTGAAACAAGAATGGAAGCACTTAATCCACTTGTTGCCCATCCAAAATCACAACATGATAAAAATTCTCAGGGATTCCTTAGATTGCAGCAGAGAAGGACACCAATTCAATTAGTTTAGACTTTTGAGCACCCTATGAAATGTGTGTTTCTCAATTGTTTTTTTTCTCCCCGATCCAAACATCTTCTCATCATAATCTCTAGGATGTTGTTCACAGAAGCTGATAGAATATCACTATATTGTAGATTCTATAATGCACTTTTACCCACCTGGAAATCTCTATTTTACTATTACTTTAGCCTCCTGATTCCTCATGTCTTCCACATTGACATTCTTGTTTCCTGCTACGTCTGTGTCACTCTACATTCTTCTACACTTCTATCGACATGTCTTTGCACCCTTTTGGTGCAAATGCTAGTTTATTATTATTTTTATTTTTGTTTAGTTATAATTTTTTTTATAAACATTATGAATTTAGATTATGAAATTATTATTTTTAATGCAAAAATAAATTTAATATTATAAGATACTTTAATTACAAATAGTTTTATAATATTAATGATTATGATATTTACAATTTTATTAATGTAAAATAATCTCTCTCTCTCTATATATATATATATATATATTTGTGTGTGTGTGTGTGTGTGTGTGAGATTTGTCTTTAGTGAGACTTTTTAAGACTTTTGTCGTGGATTTTCCTTGTCTAATTTCTCTAAAATCAGGCAGGAATTCATTGAGAACAAAACTTTGACAAGTAACATTGTACAATCTAAGTCCCTTGGGAATTTTTTTTAGGGTGCTAAATCCATATATGTAGAAAAAAAATAAATTAAATAATAGAAATCAAGATTTCACCTCAAAAATTTTCCCAGATTTCGGCACAGGAAACTCCAAAAAATACACTAAAAGCAACTCCCAAAAAAATAATCTATGATATTTATAATTTTATTAATGTAAAATATTTTTTATGTACTAAAAAAGAGTGTATGATATTTACAATTTTATTAATGTGAAATAATTTCATTAATGATTTTTTTTCAAAAAAAAGTCAAATTTCTTTTTATCATGATTAAACGACATTAAATATAAAAAATTCCTAACTAATCACCTCTCACATTAAATGAGTAATAAAACATTATTTAAAATTATAAATTAGTAAAAATATAACCACAATACATATATTTATTAACAATTTAAATACTATATATATTGAATTTTCTTTAAAAACATATTTAACAACCTTTTTAACTTATTTATAAAAATCTCTCTCTCTCTCTCTCTCACACACACACACACACACATATATTAAATAATTAAAATAAATCAATCTTACGAAAATTTACACTACTGTAACACTTAACATATTATACAACTATGCTAAACTTTCAATATAGTTAAACCTTCGTTATACACAATTTGCTTGTTCCTAATTAAGAGATGGCAATATATCATTAACTATTGTTACATTGATTATAACTACACAATTTGCTTGTTCCTAATTAAGAGATGGCAATATATCATTAACTATTGTTACATGGATTATAACTACAAAATACAATTCTCACCATAAGTTTGGATTTTAGCATAGTCTAAGTATAAATCTTTAGCTTTGGGAATGATGACTAATGTCCATCGTAGTTAACAATTGTACTTACCTTATTTAAAATTGTTGTATGCCTGACCTAGACATGTCCTGGCCACTTAATGCTATGCCAGTTGTTGGTTTATGTCCTGGCCACTTAATGCTATGCCAGTTGTTGGTTTATTAGATCCGTGTATAGTGTATTGCAGGCCACCTGCCCTCACGATCTCCGTCCGATTACTCTTCAATCGACGGTGGATGAATGTGGCAGGAAGGAACTAGGTTATCCCTGTTGCTTGTCTTCCTCTTGTCATTTTTGTGCTAAGTCGTTGCGCTAAGGATGGCTCTGCCATGGGAAAAAGGCTTGAAGCCTCTATCATTAGGCGTTCCAGTTATGATAATGGTGAACCGAGTATAGATTTCTCTCAACAATTATCTTAGTCGTTCTACTCTTATTACACTGTTTAAATGTGGGCTTTTCACTGGCCTACTGTGAGTTTGGGATTGACTTTTCCATCTACCCAACATAAAGATTCAGAAAATCTGGCATCTGCTCCTCACAGAGTTCCTACAAGCTTCTCAGCTCCTCGACCAAGCCATGTCTCTCCGTCACAGGTAAAGAAATTCAACTCAGAGTTCCGGAATCACTCTCTTGGTGATTTTTCTTGCTATTCTCAGTTTAATCTTCAGATTTTTTTC
The DNA here is from genome assembly GCA_034641835.2 of Pinus albicaulis. Classification (NCBI taxonomy): domain Eukaryota; kingdom Viridiplantae; phylum Streptophyta; class Pinopsida; order Pinales; family Pinaceae; genus Pinus; species Pinus albicaulis. The sequence continues at coordinate 87,428,839 of CM076572.1, forward strand.
CTTGACGTGTAAATTTTGTAACCCTCACCTCTATTTTTGGGTTTCCTTGTACCCAGCTCAACGCTTGGTAACAATGGTCGAAGACGCGCTTGCTACAGGTAAATAGGGTTACAAAAATTCTCATTTTATCTTCAAGGCTTTAGTTTAAGTATTATGCCTGGTTTAACTTCATTACCCTCATTCTCGTTCTGTCTCTTTTTGGATATACAGATACACTCTTGCCGAAGCAAGGTTTGTCCATTTCCTGAAATATGGTCATGGCTAATCGTTTTCTAGTGCCCCTCTAGGTATTCCATGTCGAAATTATTTGGTCTTCAAGCTCGTCAAAAGGATTTAGCAAACTGCTGTTAAATAATGAACTTCATAATTTTCTAGAATTCCTTCCGTTTACATTTTGGGTCTCAATTAGCTCGTGAGAGCTGAAATTGTTTTCTTTCTATGAACTCTGTAATAATATACAGTTAAGCTAATTTCATATTTTGTAATGTTTCCAAGTGGGTCTTCCTCCGAACCATTTCCTTTTGGTTTCGGCAGGAAGTTTCCCAAACTATAATGGTTTAATATGAATTTGAGGGTTTTGTTTATCAATATATGTCCAAGTTTTCCATTCAATCTATACAGTTTAGTCATGTAATAGATGTTTATTTTCTTTGGAAATCAATTTCCTGTTATATATAGCTTCTCTTTTTATAGTTCTCTATTTCCCAAGAAAAATATTTAAAATATGGTTAGTGATTCTCAGTTTGATTTAATGTTCGCCGAGCCTTTGTCAGATTCGATAATTTGCATTTCTTTGGATATTTTCAATTGGGATTCTGGTTGCTCGTTTTATACAGTGGATGTTTAATTTTTTTGGAAAGTAATTTCTTTACCCCCATACAGTTAATTCAGTTCTTTCATAAAAAATATTTACCATAGCAGCGTCTGTACAAACTTCAAATTATTTGTTGGGGTCAGCTACCCTCAACACTGGTGCCGTGGTCAATCGCTGCTTCAACCTCTCGAATTATTCTGGCACTCATTAGTCCACTTAAAGACTTTTCCTTTTCTTTGCAAAGAGGTGACTGGAAAAGCAATTCTGGAGAATCCTTCGATGAATCTTCGATAGTACCCAGCCAATCCCATAAAGGATCAGATATCCACCACATTTTGGGGTACCTACCATTCCATGATTGTCTTGATTTTCTCTGGATCAATAGCAATCCCTTCTGCTGAAATAACATGGCCTAAGTACTGGATTTCTGTTTCGAAGAAATCACATTTGCTGAACTGATCATGCAACTGGTGTTTTCTTAACATTTCCAACACAATCCTTAGATGTTCTTTATGTTCTTCTTGGTTCTTAGAATAAATTAAAATATCATCAATAAATATGAGTACAAAGTTATCTAGGAAAGGGTGAAATATACCATGCATTAACCTCATAAATGTCGTTGGTGCATTTGTTAACCCAAAGGGTAACACCACAAACTCATAATGCCCGTACCTGGTACAGAAAGCAGTCTTATAAATATCTTCATCCTTGATTCGGATCTCGTCGTATCCAGATCTTAAATCTATTTTTGAGAATACTGTGACCCCCTTCACTTGGTCAAACAGATCGTCAATCCATGTAAAGGATATTTATTTTTTACTGTTAATTTATTGAGTTGTCTATAGTCCATGCACATTCACATGGTTCCGTCCTTCTTCTTTACGAACAACACTGGTGCTCCCCAAGGGGACACACTTGGACGAATGTATCCTTTGTCCAACAGTTCTTGTAACTACATTTTGAATTCAGTTAATTATGGAACACTCATTCTGTAAGGAGCCCTTGACACAGGTGATGCTCCTGACTAAAATTCAATGGTAAAATCAATATATCTTCTTGGTGGTAATCCAGGTATATCTTCTAGAAAGACATCCATGAAATCTTGTACCACGGTATGTTCTCCATCATAGAAGACTTCTCCTTGGAATTGGCATATCCCACCTGGATATCATAAATCTGGAATCCCTTCCTCATACACTTATTCATTTGGGATGTTGTAATAGGACGTAGCTGTAGCAGTTTCTTGATTCCCTGAATCTCTTTGTGTGTTCCATCTTGCATTCTGTATTAAACAATCTTTTCTTTACAGTCCACTAAGGTCCAATGTTTTTCTAGCCAATCCATACCCAACAAAACATCATAGGACCCTAATGGAAATATGTTCAGGTCCACATTTAACTGCTGGTATGCAATTTCCAAAGTGTAGTTTGGAATTTTGGAAGTTACTTTTCTTTTTGCTCCTATGGCTAGCTGTACCAGCCAAGGATTTTTAAATTTCTGACCTTTTAATTTACATACTTCCACTATTTTTGGATTAACATAACTTAGAATTGCACCTGGGTAAATCAAAATAGAAACAGATTGATATAATCACTTTCCTTCCAACTTTATCATTATTGGATGATAATCTACTTGTCCATCCTCCAATGTTGTGTTGATTCGAGGGATGTTTCGAGCTACATCACCTACTGTAGAAACCTCTTGCAAGTTTGCAACTGCTTCACTTCTCCCTCGCTGTGGGTAATCTTTATAATAATGTGCCTCACCACACCCCCAACACTGCAGAGGCGGCTTCGACACTTGTCCTTGTTTAGGTTTGCTAGAAGCCTCTGTAGGCCTCTCCTTAGCTGGCCATTGGATTCTTTGATGGTTTCTACTAAACTTCTTGCTTACAAAAATTCATGCAGAATTCTTAAAATTACTACTTCTGACACCCTTGAAGTTTGAGTTGTTTTTATGTCATTTTCTTGGTTGCTAACTTTTGCCCACTTCCCCTTTTGCCTTGGACTACTGGTAGCACATTCATGCATTACTAATGGCTTTGTCCATGGTTCTAGGATTTACGAACTCAATTCTTTCCTTCATATGGGTTGGCAGACTGCTCAGAAATATTTGTACCTTAGCCTTTTCATCTCTGAGGTATGGAACATATCTTAACAGGGAGGTGAACTTGGTAATATACTCGTCCATGGACATCTGACCCAGCTTCAAGTCATGAAATTATTTAGATTTCTCGTCATAAAAATGTTATGTCAAATACTAATCTTTAAAGTATTGCTGGAATTTCTCCCATGTAACATCTTGATCTTCAATGCTGCAAACATTCTTTACTTCCTCCCATCACAAGGTGGCTTTTTCTTTCAACTGGTATATGGCCAATCTGGCTTTTAGGTTGTTGTTGTACTCATACACTTGAAAATATTTATTCATATTATCAACCAAGCTTCTGCCACTTCCTCAACTTCTCCATCAAATGTAGGTGGTTTTATTTTTCGAAACTCACCTTGAAGCTCCACTTTTTTATTCTTAACTTCTTGTTGATCTAACACATTGCCAGGCTCTTCTTCATTATAGTTTATGTTTTTGTTGTTTCGCTGTGAAGGGATTCTTTCCACTCTTTTAGTGGTGTGGTTCCTTGATTGTCGCTTGTTACCTTCCTGCATGTCTCTATCAGGATTGGGTTGTTCCATTCCCTGATTCTCCCTATCTGAAAGGCTCTTGAGTATCTTTTCTTACTCTTACATCAAGCGCACATTATCACTCTGAACCCGCGCCATTTCTTCTTGTAGATTTTGCACTGTATTTAACAACATGCTAGTTTGGTGTTGTTGTTCCTCCAATAGTCTACTTGTTTGCTGGTGTTGATCCACACTTAGCTGAATCCACATCTCAGGATTCATTTTCGGTCGTGGTTGGGGTTCCCCGGTGTTCTCGGGTGGTTGTTGCGTTGACCCCCTTCTCATAACATCCCATGTTATGCTTCCTTAACTGTGCATCATTTACACACAATTTATCATATTATATGACACATAGGGTCCCAGCATGCGAACGCTGCTCTCATACCACTTGTAACATATTTACCATACAATTCCAAACATATTATACAGCTATGTTGAACCTTCAATATATGTTAAACCTTTTTTATACATAATTTGCTTGTTCCTAATTAAGAGATGGCAATATATCATTAACTATTATTACATTGATTATAACTATAGAATAAAATTCTCACCATAAGTTTGGATTTTAGCATAGTCTAAGTATAAATCTTTAGCTTTGGGAATGATGACTGTTGTCCATCATAGTTAACAATTGTACTTACCCTATTTAAGATTGTTGTACGCCTGACCTACACATGTCCTAGCCACTTAATGCTATGACAGTTGTTGGTTTATTGGATCCGTGTACAGTGTATTTTGGGCCACCTGCCCTCACGATCTCCGTCCAATTACTCTTCAATCGACGGTGCATGAATGTGGAGGGAAGGAACTAGGTTATCCCTATTGCTTGTCTTCCTCTTGTCATTTTTATGCTCTGTTGCTGCGCTAAGGATGGCTCTACCATGGGAAAAAGGCTTGAAGCCTCTGACCTTAGGCGTTCCACTTATGGTAATGGTGAACAGAATATAGCTCTCGTTCAACAATTATCTTAGTCATTCTGCTCTTATTACACTATTTAAACTTAAGCTTTTCATTGGCCTACTATGAGTTTTGGATTGACTTTGCCATCTGCCCAACATAGAGATTCAGAAAATCTGGCATCCGCTCTTCACAAAGTTTCGGCAAGCTTCTCAACTCCTTGGCCAAGCCATGTCTCTCTGTCACAGGTAAAGAAATTCAACTCAGAGTTCCAGAATCACTCTCTCGGTGATTTTTCTTGCTATTCTCAGTTTAATCTTCAGATTTTTTTCCTCGACTTGTGAAGTTTGTAACCCTCACCTATGTTGTTGGTTTTCCTTGTACCCAGCTCAGCGCTTGGTAGCAATGGTTGAAGACACGCTTGTTACAGGTAAATAGGGTTACAAAAATTCTCGTTTTATCTTCGAGGCTTTAGTTTAAGTATTATGCCTGGTTTAACATCATTACCCTCATTCTTGTTTTGTCTCTTTTGGGTTCTACAGGTACACTCTTTTCGAAGCAAGGTTTGTCCATTTCCTGAAAGATGGTCTCGGTTAATCGTTTTCCAGTGCCCCTCCAGGTATTCCATGTTGACATTCTTTGGTCTGCAAGCTCGTCAACATGATTTAGCACACTGTTGTTAAATAATGAACTTCAGAATTTCTAGAATTCCTTCCATTTATATTTTGGGTCTCGATTAGCTTGTGAGAGCCGAAATCATTTTCTTTCTATGAACTTTGTAATAATATAAAATTAAGCTAATTTCATATTTTGTAATGTTTCCAAGCATGCCTTCCTCCGAACCATTTCCTTTTGGTTTCGGTAGGAAGTTTCTCGAACTATAATGGTTTAATACGAATTTGAGGGTTTTGTTTATCAATATAAGTCCAAGTTTTCCATTCAATCTATACAATTTAGTCATGCAATAGATGTTTATTTTCTTTGGAAATCAATTTCTTGTTATATATAGCTTCTCTGTTTTTCACAGTTTTCTATTACCCAAGAAAATTGTTTAAAATATGGTTAGTGATTCTCAGTTTGATTTAATGTTCGCCATGCCTTTGTTAGATTCGGTAATTTGCATTTCTTTGGATATTTTCAATTATATTTTGGTTGCTCATTTTATACAGTGGATGTTTAATTTTTTTGGAAAGTAATTTCTTTACCCCCGTACAGTTAATTCAATTCTTTCATTAATAAGATTTACCATAGCAGGGTTTATATTAAGCTAGCTCAGGTGATCAAACCACCTTGTATCTATGTCCGTGTATGGTTGACCTAGGTAAACAATGTGTTCTAGGTGAAGACTCCGCCTCGTACCCAGAATGAACAATTTACCCTTTCATGTTTTAATTTTGTCAGGTTTTTCTGAAGTTTGACAGACTTGACTCAAGTTTACTATCTTACAATTTGTTTACTGTCTTTTCCTGTTTACATATCTGCAACACAACTTTAATAATTACAATGTAGATTTCCAACAATATTACTGTATCTGAAGTAAGGTAATCACTATTACTAATAAAAACTCTTAACCTGGTTCCCACTGTTCATACACAACACAGTTACTACTGTATTAAATTTTGACACAGATAATACTATGTCTACCTTGTAGCTTTTCATTTTCATTATCATAATCACTGATTTCAAAACACCTTATAAGGTCTACATACAGTTCACGGAACTCGAACATAACTTGTTAAATTCATAAAAATTGACAAGTCTCATCCTTTTCAAAACATATCTATCATAAGATTACTGTTCTTGCCTCTAGTAGATAAACACCTGTGTATAACCTAGATAACATCATTCCTGTTTTTAAATCACTGAAATGCACAGATACTTATCTGATTATGCAATTTTTTGCTGAGGTCCTCCCAACCTTCAAGAGAGGTGATTACGTCCTCCTCTTGTCCCCGTGCTCCACTCTTGAGAGGTACGGGTTGACAATCGTTTCTGTTGTGACCTCAGGATTTCTAGTCCAGTCAGTACCAGAAATTTCTCAAGAATGTTGAGTGATTTCCACTGGTCTCTACCAGCTCTAGAAATTCTCCACTCTCTTCCTAAGTCCATGAACAAAACCTCCATTCCTTACTAGGATAAGTCTCTTATCCTCATAGGAGCAGGTAACTGTTCAAAACCATCCAACCACCTTTCAGTTCTTAGAATACAACGTTTTGTACTTTTTATGGACTACTTTCCATAACCAATTTTATTTTCCAAAATAATAAAACAAATAAATTTTTCCAAAAATAATAATTGTTTTAGTCTTTTCTTTTAAAATAATAACTAAAATATCATAACAACTATTTAAAACCAAATCAAACTGTTACAACTACCAATTAAATACTTATTTTCCACAAATAAACCCTACTTATCATTCTTCTTTTTAAGACCCAAGTAGTGCGGAATATTTCTTTTGTCGAATAGCTCGGAATATTTTTTTTTGTCGAATAGCTCTGAAGAATTTGATACCAAAGTTCATACGTCAATTATTTGATAACAATACACACGGTGAACCTACGTCCAAGAGCGAATATTTCACTTATAGGATTATCGATAAACGCCGGAGAACTTCAAATGCCTCACGCATAAGTTAGGTGTTGTGGACTGATCAATATCATTAGTTGAGAACATGTTCTTGCGGTCCATCCCATTAAACTAATCGTCCTCCTTAGGAAACCCAATTAATGCTGTTCATAATTGTTTGCTACTACAACACTTAAAATCCGACAGGTGGCCCATACCTATCACGGCAAATGTGGAAAGTCAAAGAAGCGTCCTATGTTTTATATTTTTTTCATTTTTATATCTGTTGGGTATATTTTTGGATGAGGTTTGATTTAGATGATATATTGGAATTATTAAATAACAAAACTGCATTAGTTTTATTTAAAATATATTTCAAAACTTATTATATTAAAGCTCTTTTAGCCATTTTAATAAATTTATGTATAAAAATATATATTTTAAATAATAAAAAATAACATTATCATTAAAATTATATAACTATAATTTAATAAAAAATTTTTTTTTTTTAATCAAGCGTGATCAATACAAAAAGTATTTATAGAACTGCAGCTTTGTAAGTGCGTGCTTATTACGAAAGTTTTGTTTATAGTAACCGTGACCTTTTATAAAGTCAAGCAATATTTATAATGCTATACGCTATTTAATAGACTCCTAAGAGAAAGTTGATGTGACATTAGTATGTATGGTCCTGCATGGCAAATATTAACGAGCTCCGTGCATGGTATTGTCACCGTATAAAAACTTATGGTTATCATGTGTGCATGCATAGAAAATTAATTTAATGTAGATATTATAATCACACCAGAGTATGCAGGCAAACAAAGCGGTAATCACCAATGTATTCCACCTAAATTTAAGGGAAATTATATATATATATATATATATATATATATAAAATCAAGGACACTTGGGTTTATTGCCATGTGTTTTCAAATGAGCATAGCAGGGGTAGAGATATTTATTTCTAGATGTACCAAGAGGAGAATCGTTGCATTTGGCACAACATGTACCACAAGCTCTTAAACATACTTTATGGTGGGATGATTCCTTGCATCTTTGCCCACATGTTGCATTGCAATTTGCATCAACGAATCGTAAGAACAAGTGACATGGATGAACCTCGAACTCATAAGAAAACGTTAAACAAAATAAATACGAATTTACAAGTGGCAAGGATAAACCTTGAACTTATAAGAAAATGAAACTAAATAAAAGTGTATTCACAAGGAAAAATTAGGAAAAATTATGAAAATATTAAAGAAACAGAAAACGAGAAAGTTTTAGCCAAGACAAGTTAAGAAAATGTTAAAGCAACAACAAACAAGGATGGATTTACATGAAAGTTAAAACAAGAACTAGTAATTTCTTAAAACAAGAACCATTAATGCCATATGTGAGCACTAAATATGACAAGAGAAATGTAATGTATTTTGGTTTTCCCTCTATGGGATGGATCACCATATCATGATGCTTCTATATATGTTTTCAATCTGGCAATAATATGAATGCTATGATTGTATGTAATATGGACTTGAATGAATGCTATGATTGTATGTAATATGGACATGATTTGTATGATTTTTATGATCTTTGATGAATATGAATGGTTAGAAATAACAACGTTTTTTTCTTATTGAAAAAAGAAAGAAATAACAAAAACTAATCGAAGAAAGCAATTTCAAAGAGAAAATTTGAAATGAGAGATAACCATATATTTAATGATAATAACTATATATAATACTACACACTCTAAGAGTTTAAGAGAATATATAGCTATGGTTTGTAGAAGTTTCTTGCTCATCCCATTTGTTTGTAGTTAGAATCAGAGAAAGGGAAAACTCCAAACCCTCTCTATATCTAAAATTGGGCGACCAAATTATCTTCATGAATGTTAATCCTTTATGTCAATGAGTTACATCCATATGATTATTTAGAATTAACTCAATGATAGATATATACTCACCCCAATTGTCGTTTAAGTTCCAGCCTTAGTTTCCACATGTATTTGTTTCATCAACCATCAATGAGATATATAGGACTTTGGAATCATATAAGAAAACTAATTCCATGAAAGAATATAATGTTTATATGAGTAAATATGTAAATTCAAATGGTAATACAGGAAGAACACTTGTTACCTGAAGAACAAATATTATCATCGGAAAATATAAGGCAAACAACTTACTTGCAAAATCCATGGGAACTACTAACACCTAGATGGGGTATACACGCAAGTGATTAATAATTGTAATATATGTTTATATTTGGCCACATGGAATAATAAGCCAAAAACCTATTGCATATCTTCCTATCTTCTTCTTTTCTGATTGAGTTGCACTGTAGAGGACATACTCAATTTATAAACCTGCTGAATATATGTTTGTCTTCTTTTATGATGATAAAATTCATACAACACAGTAACACAATATAAGGAAAAAAGCTCACACTACCATTAAACAATAGAATGGAAGGAAGTTACACTTCACTGTTTCTTTCCTTCTAAGAGAACATATACTTTTTGTTATTGTAAATGATGTTGAGCATTTTGGAATTTATCTGTGGTTTTCTTGTGGCTTATGTAACCTGGATGCAATTTCTCTCATGTGTCTTGGCCAATTGGCTTAGCTCTTTATGGGGAATGAATCCGATGTGCATAAAACAATCATATGATAAGTTTTATTTTCCCTTTGTGATGTGAATTAATTAAGTGTTTACTACTATTAGGATGCTAGGGCACAAAGCCTTGCCCAACTCTTCCATCAGTCCATTGTTTCAAAGTAGAATGTATATAAATACGAAATCATGACTGCACCAAGGCGTATAACTTGTTGAACTACAATGGCATATCCCTATACTGGTATTTTGTTCCACTAAGTACTCTACTCAATGGATAAGTGTTACAAAATTCAAAATATGAGATGACATTTATCTCATCATACTCAGTACCTCCAAATGAAATTGCTACCGATCCTTTTAGTTTTACCATCGCATAATGCCAAACTCCCGCATTACCATGAAATGAACTATGTTCAAATTAAAAATTAAAATTAAAAATAAGTTTGGGTGGGCCTATGGTATTACATGCAATCCACATGCCCCCGCGTGGAGACCATTGCTTTACATTTTTATAAGTTTTGGCATCCAATTGATCCCACCTTAGGCCATTTCTATACATTTTATAAACATTGTAATATGCTAATGCTCTTATCCTGTCTACTATATTTCTGTTACGAACTGCCATTTTTCTATGACAAAGAGCTTGAAGAGACTTAGAATCATATATGGTGTCCCACGATGCATGGTTTGAGATAAAATGTGTGGATGATCCCCTATGGTGTGTGTCAGGAAACCCTTTATTGTGGTCACCGCTACCAATTTATGTCCACCCAATTACGCCCTCCCCAACGATAATGGCGGATGGTGTAACCCTCCCTGAGAGCACTTCGACATGGAAATGTCTGCATTCCAATATATCACCATCTGGAGGGTTGGAGTCGTCCCAAACCAATAAAAAATGTCATCATTTCTCCGCTTAAAATCACAAAAAGAATATACATGTAGGTCTTGAAAGGTTAAATAACTATAGGGTAACATTACAATGATAGATTGTTTACAAATTGGTGTGTGTGAACGACGGAGGATCAAAAGTTTATTATGAGGGTCTCCAGGTTGGAAGTAGAGGGGAAGGTCCCGAAGGGAGAGAGAGATGTTTGCTAACATGTCACATAGATACTACTCCCCCGGATCTTCTTCCTTAGGAGCTACTTCTTTCACCCACTCATTATTCCAGGAAGACGTGTGGTGCAGTAGAAGATGTGAAGGTGAAGGGGTCAAATACTGGGTACCTCATCCCCCCTTGTAAATGTCAGGCGAAGACGACATAGTGGAAAATGAGAAGGTGAAGGGGTCAAATACTGGGTGGGTGTCTCTAGGGAGAAACTAGGGGAAAAATTGGTAGTGCAATACCATTTTTAAGGGGCAGGCTCTATCCTTCCAGGGGACTAGAATCAAGAATTTCCCCTGGCATATGGCCGAGTGGATTACCTGAAGAATTTCATAGATATACCCCAAGGGGATTATGTGAATAATTTGGCAGACATACCCCAAGGGGATTACATGAAGAATTTGACTGATTTCTTCAACGTAGTCAAGTAGTTTATGGTTGTTTCTTCCATGTCTCTTTGGATGCTGGAAAAAATAATTCATGACCTTAATACAATAATTTCATGACCTTAATGAATATACCATATTTCACATGGTAATTTAAATGATTAAAATGAATACATACCTACAAGAAATTCTTTTGTTATGCTGTGTGCTCTTGTTATGCTATGTGCTCAAGGTGGTGATTCAACAACTTCAAGGTAAGCTGCTACAATCTCTACATTTGTGGTTGGATCATTTCTTTTGTTATGCTATGTTGTGTGCTCAAGGTGGTGATTCCTTTTTTGTTATGCTATGTTGTGTGCTCAATGCGGTGATTCAACAACTTCAAGCTAAGCTGCTACAATCTCTACATTTTCTACTAGCTCAATTATTTTGTTATGATGTCTGTTCCAAGTGGTGATTTAACAACTTCAAGGTGGCGATTCATCAACTTCAAGGTAAGCTGCGACAGTCTCTACAGTTGTTGTTGGCTCTTTAAAAGTTATACATTTGTTGTTGGGTCTTGCGTAGGTAGCCACCCAGTGTTGATCATACCCAATTAGAGCTAGAAATTATTATCTGAGGGTCATTGCTGATAGACCTAGTCATTGCCAATCATATAATACCAGTAGTCATTGTCAGTGGGTCTTTGATAGTCCGTCTCATTGCCAAGAGAGGAGGTGGGTGGGCCAGGAAAACAAATATCTATCTATTATTTGTGTGCACGCTTATCAGCTGCTTAGAGGAGGATGGGGTTGTTGCACCTGTTCAACTACCCCTCTTCTTCAGAGCCCCAAAGCCCATCCTCTTCTTCAAAGCCCCAGAGGGAGGAGATGGGAGGAAAATACCCATAAGTCAAGCAGTGAATTCCTCCCACAAGTCGTGAATTCCTCTATATAGAAGGCACCACACGCCACATGTTTTCGGTAGAAAAAGCAAGTGTCTTGCCATAAAATTATATATATATATATATATATATATATATATATATGGAAAATATATGTTTTTAATTTTAAACATAAAATATATGAAGAGTATTAGATAAGGAGAAAATGAGACTTATCCCAAGTTTTCCTAAATCTTGTCTCCCTATTAGACAAAATAAGACTTCTAAAATTCATATTGGTTGAAATAGCGTCTTAATGAAACTTATTGGCTTAGGAAAAAGTACTTTACCCACTCTATAAAATATAAATCCGTAACTATTTTTGGTTTTTTACAAAAACTAATGAAGTAGAAGAAAACAAAAAAGATCAATTACAATAGTCACCGGTGCCCCCGAAAGACTAGGGACTAAAAAAGGATATACAGATTGAACCTACGGCCAAGAGGGAATACTTCATTTTTATGGATTATCGACAAACCTTGGAGAACTTTAAATGTATCACGCATCAAGTTACATTCCCGCATGTTGGTGATGTGGACAGATCAATGTTGTTCCTTTAGAATATGTTCTTGCGTGCAATTAGAACACTATTTACAAAAGTTAAAAATAATCTAAACATCGTGTTATATATATTTATATATATAAAAAATCTGTCACATAAAGATTGAGATCTCAAGAACAAACGTTAAGGCATTAGTAACCAATCTTTCAAATACTTTTAAAATATTCCTAGACAAGAATGATTAACGTAAGTGAATAACCCTCTTATATTTTATATTTTTCGTCTTTTTATCATATTAGATATTCCCTTTGTTTCAAATTTGATTTAAAATTATTAAAATAATACATTTAGTTACCAAATTTATATAAATAATTTTTTTCAAAATTTTAATTATATATTTAAATATATTTTTAAAAATATAAAATTAATATTTATAAATATATTTTTTTAAAGGAAAATATTATAATTTTATTAATGAAAACAAAATCACATGTTGTATATGCTATAAGCATTGCATTAAGCTAGTCAAAATATAACTCGTGATCACAAAAACATTAACATGCTAATAGAGAAATAGTTTAAACTTTTCTCAATTTCTTCTTTTCTACTTTCTGCTATTCTCCTTCAGATGTCGTGGTAGATACAATTTCCAGTTGATTGTCTTCTTCCATTCTTGGAATCTTTTTTCTAGGTCTGAGCTTTCTAAAACATGATGACGTTTGGAGCCCCCAAATTCTTTTGCTTTAGGATTCATCTCTCAATGCGTCATGGGAACATGAATGCCTGCCATGACACCGTTTGAATCCTCCTTTGCTATTTTTTCTTGCTTATTCTGGTTTGCTTTGTTTGAAGGGGGTTCCACTTCTTCTTCTTCCTCTTTATTGTCTGGCGATCGACCGCAGAAATTGCCATCATTTGGGCTGCTTTCCTGGTTTCTTCTTCCATCGTGTTTATTTCTTTGCATCAGGACACATATTTTGTAGATTTCTTATCTGTCAGCATATTCAACATCTAAAAGTTGTGTTCTTAAAATCTAAGTATTGAGTCCAACTCTAATTGTTGTGTCAGAAGTATGTGATCTGAAAAACCTTTACTAAGGTCCACCTCTACACATATTCTGGAGAAAGTGTAGATTCGTTCTTCCATTCTTTGTGTATATCTCCATAATATATTCCTGATACCTTCTAGGACTTTTTGGTTCTAGAAATGAAGGGGAAGATTGTGCAGCCTAACCCAAACCAACATTCTTGATACTATCATTGTGTTTGCATCAAATTCTAGGAACCATGGGGTTATAAACACTCCTGTAGATCCCCAAAACCATGGTCCTTCTTGTAGTACATACTCTCGTTCATTCGATGATGCAAACTTTAATATGAAGAAACCTTTAGAACATAAGTGAATCTCACAATTTAATGACCAATTTGTGAGAATCCAATGGAATAGATCCATTGGTTTTGGCCAGAAACTGTTGAATCTGCAGATGATGGCTTGAGCTTCATAATTTAAACAACTTTCATTTGTTTCCGGAATATCTATAATCAGTTTTGGTACATGATTCAGTTGCTCCATAATATATGGAATGGGGGTATTGTGTGCTTGTTCTGGTTTTGTTGTTGTTGCTGATTTACCTTGGAGGATGTGATTGAAGGAGATTCCGCCATTGATGTGTTGTTGATTTGGTTCTATACCTTTGGGTAAATTAGGGCCAATGATAGCTCCTGCTCCTTTTGATTTTCTTGATCCAACTGCTCCACCTCTAAATCTCAAGTTGAGGATGATTGTGGATGCAAGAATGACAATGTATTCATGAAGCCTCCGTTCATCCTGCATAGATCTGCCACCGCAGATCATATTTTGCTGATGTAAAGGATAGCCCAATTGTTTCCTGATTTTCTACTTCATTTGGGAAATATTATGAGATGCCTGCACCCAAACTAGTGATGATTTACCATCAGGGGTCTTGATGAAAATTTGGAAGGTGATCTGCTCATCTAGATCCAGATAGACATGTGATTCGGGCTCCGACATGCTACTATATGGCATATATGTTGTCTGTAAGGAATTTTGACTGGAGAGTGTATGCTTTTATTGCAAGTTCGTTGATAGAGTTATTTTGTGATCTATTGGGATTGTTGATAGATCCAGTGTAAATGGATCCAAAAAACTCGGAATCGAGTCTGATCCATCCTATATGTTGTTTTTTTCCAATATATTGGTGAGGAATCCTAGAACTAGCAGGGAAGATCCCAGATTTGTTGCATATACCATCTTTGTTTTTTATTTTCCTATGATATTGGTCGGCTCAGAGGAATACCTCAGATCTATAACTTTCTTCCACTCATGCGCTTCCAGATCTGGCATATTGCTGCCTCTCTTTAGATAAACAATATTTCAACCGCATAGGATGAGGTCGATTCGAGGCTCAACACTGATAATCCATACGCCCTTGGCAGATTGAACAAATATCCCCAATTGCGATACCGCAGATGCAATCATCCCCCCATGAATGTGTATGCTTGAAGGCCCGGGTGTGAAAATATGTGCATTTGTTGGAGCAGATATGGCCCATACCAAAAAATCAAAGAAAAAATAAAAATATGTTGCCTCCCTTGTTGATGATATGTATTTTCGAGTTGGATTTCGAATGTGTATGTAGAGACAACCCATAGAAATCTGCTTTGCTTAGCGTGAAATGGTGGATCATAAGCTGACCTCCAAATACATGGTCGAGAGAAGCACTAGCTGATACGATCTGTGGTTCGACGATCACATCGACTGCATGGATCAATGTAAACCTAGTGCATGCCATCGCTCTCGCTCATTTATAAATAATTTATATATATTAAAAATATATTTTAGATAATAAAAAATTACAATCCATGAAAACAATTATAATTATAGGGTAAATATTATATAACTAAAATTTAAATATGTTAATGAAAGTGTACTCCATACAAAAAAATTATTTATACAACAAGAACCTTTTAAGATCGTGCTTATTACAAAAGTTGTATTTACAGTATTTGTAACCTTTTATAAAGGCAATGAATATCATTAATGATAATGGTGATTTGAATCTTCTATGATATATATTAAGAAATTTGTTGATATTTTAATCGATTTTGAATAAATCACTTTTAATTGTATTAATTTTTTTTAATGTAATAATAGTATTTAAAGAATCATAAATAGTCTTAACTTTCAAATATATGAAAGTTATAGAAAGATGGATAATTATTCTTTCTCCATGATGTGAGGACATCCATTATATAAGGAGAATGGCTTGTAATATACCTAAGGTATATAATCAATATCACAATATTATAAGCAATTGTTACAAATAATAGCTATAAGTTATAATGTAAATTAAAGTTGTCATTATCATAACTATAAATAATTATGAAAATATATAATTTACTACGAGTCTAAAGTGTATTTATATATGCATTATTGCATCTCAATCACATCAATTCCATATCAATATTCATGTTAATAAATATTTAATATTTTAATATGTGTTTTATGTGTTATTTCCTTTATGAATGAATTTATGAAGTCAATTGTTAAGATTCGTTTCCATTTGTTAGTTCAAAAGGAAATATTTTAGGGATCCCATGAATTTGAATAAGTTTAGTAGAGAACCATTTTTTAAATTTCGATAAGTTTATTAATTTTGACTACCTTCTAATGTATACAAGAAATAAAAGATTGTCTTCACATGTATTGTTGGCATTCATAATGTTAGTTTATCCTTATTAGTGATCTAACTTTATTATTTTGCTAGGGTAATGTGGTGACCTTTCTTTTATTTCTATGTTATGATGGTGCAATTTTCTTTTATTTTTATGTTATGATGGTGCAGTCCACTCACATTATAGTTAATGGCTCTAAGTAATTATGTTTAGGGATGGCTATTATTCCTTGAGTTAAATTACATTTGAGAATGCAATTTGGACTAGTTCATTCCATAGCATCACAAGTAATGACTCTACTAACTAGCTACTATCCTTTTAATGAAACTACATTTGATAATATAAATTGTAGTGTAGCAATACACCACATCGATTATCACTATTGATCTCATATGTTTATTCAAAATGATGCTCAATATACCTATTTTGTTAACATCCTAATCAAATCTTCAGTAATTTGAAATAATGTCCAAACTTTGACATGCATTAATATAATTAGTGAATAATATACTTATTAAATAATCTCTTATGACTAACATAGTAATAAGAACATTGTATCTTTTCGTTAAAATTATTTGATGACTTCTAAATCTTAATATTTTTCCTTACAATCCATTGCATTATATCCTACTTTGTAACATTAGTGACAATTTCTTTAAAATATACTATTTCTTTTCATAATATTTCTTAACATATTTTATTGAAATATTTTGTTTTTTCCTAATTATAATTTTATTTTTAATTTTTTTAATAAAAAACAATTACCAAGAATATTTTTGATTTTTTTATTTTTTTACATCATCCCATTATACTTGATTCTTATTATTTTATAATCAATAAAAAAAAAAATATATATATATATATATATATATATATATATAACCCATTATTTTATATGTTAATTATATAAATCAATTAATATCCATTAAAATTAAACTCCACTTAAATATAATAACATGTTTAACCCTTTGATGAATTTCGGGATCATCACCAATGCAAAATAGGTTATTTTAAGTGGTAACTTTGATTTCTACATATTTTTAATAATAAAAATTTCATTTCAACTAATTTAAATAAGGTTTTAAATTTTCATTTTAACATGTTTTTAATAATAAAAAAGTCATTTCAACTAAATTAAATTAATTTTTTTATAAATGGTTCTAATATTTTCTCTTAACACTTTCACTTTAAAAAAATATAATATGACATTTTTAAATTGATATATTTCCAAATAACATTTTAATAAATATATAAAGATTCAAATTATACTAACAAGAAAGAGATATACAAAGCTTTACATTAATCTTCTCATAAATTATATTTTAAAATTTACTTGCAATACCATTAAGTTGTACACAATGTCATTTTGTCTTATAATTCAAACATTAATTATAATTGATTTATTTATTTATTTTAATTAATTTATTATTATTATTATGGTTGTTGTGAATAATATTTTTCAAACTTCACATTAAAATTAGGTATTTTTTATTTTCTATTTTAATATTAATATTATGTTTTTTTATTTTATGCTAAAATATATAGTTAATTTTTTCAATTGTGGTGTTAGATTATGTGCCAACGAAAGAGGGGGAGTTCATTAACCTTTAGCCTCCCATCGCATTTTAAAAAGGGGATGGAATATCTATCCCACACCATGCAACCACACATTTTAACCATTGTACATTTCTTTCACATTAAGATGGCATCCCTTATTTCGTTCGTGAGCTCTCGACCCATTTTTTTTGGCTATGTGTTCTTTTGTAGCCTCTACAACATTCCCTTGCTATGACTCTGTAATGTACACCTCCCCTCACATCTACTCACTTTCATCGACTTACTCGAGGTAAACATGAGATGAGGGGTAGTTATGAGAAAACTCAACCTCCTAGGTGACCTCAAGGAAATGGAGTCGACAACCAACCTTATTGACTTCCCTTGGGTGCCACAGGACCCTCTAGGAGTAACCCAACCCCTCCAAGTGTCCATCCCCTGAGTAGACCTTACTTTTCCATGAGTTTTACCAACAATCACTCCCTTACCAAAGCATCAGTGTGATTGGAACCTCCTAGTCGCATGCATAATCTTGCATTAGTGCGAATGTGGAATTTTTCACTTAATGTTTTGCTAGCGATTGTGTATTTTAAGGCTAGATTCTAGGTCTGTGGCTAGACCTCTGCTAGTAAATCCCTGTAACTTTAAGAATTCATAAATTACACAAGGGCAATGCTTGTAAACCAAACTGACACTAGGACTAGGCCCGACCATCCCCAATCGAGACTAATATTTTTTCAAACACTTGGCAACAATGCAATCTACAGGTCATGAATACAACACAGAACATAAGGGTCTGAAATTTCATATGAAACTTATCAAGAAGGATAACCATCCTCTCTCATTAGTTGTCTTGTCATTAATTAGGTCTTTTATCCATTATTATTTCAGTTACAGGTAAAACATGAAGTAAACCAAGACTAGAACCAGTCGAATAACCATGCTTATAAGCAACATATAACCACAGAAATAACAAAAAGATAACAACCATTAAAGTCACATAAATACAAGTACAAAAAAAAAAGAACATATCTTTCATTAAACATAGGCAAGAGCCAACCAGATTTGGGACTTCCACGTACCATCAACCAAAGACATGGCTGAACCAAATCTTTCTTTCAACCAGTCACCCCCATGCCATATTTTGAGCATGAATGTGGGATCTCATGGATAAACCAATAAAAAAACAACTAAGGGAATCCAAAGGTTAAACCACCTCCACCCTCACCATACTGTGATCTCATTTAAACGGGCACTAAGATCAAAAAGCTAAACTGAGCTTGGAATGCCTCTGTATCTCATCATTATCCTTGAGGAAATTTTTTTCTCCTTGTATTTAGGCTTTACCGAAATCCACATTGGATCATTAGGCCCTTACCAACACACCACCCTTAGGATTTACCATGTATCCCGCCAAAATTGGTCAAGGGATTCCTAGGTCTTTGGGAATGTTCATGAGACCACCTCTGCCCCAGATTCTGAAACCATCCAACAATTTCAAAGCTCAAAACCGAGAAAAATCCCATCACACCATGGCTATCAATAAAAAGACAAGGCAAGGCTGAAAACCACTATCAAAACACGACAAAACCATGCCATCGACAATAAAATAACTAAATACCAACATGCACATACCATGCATGTCAAAACTAGCTAGGAAATCATACATGCAATCCGTTACCTACAAGTATTCTTATTGAAGTTGCTTGATCCTAGTCTTCCTTGCTTGATATTTCCTTTCCTTTTCCTTCCTTTCCTCGCTTTTCTGTTTCTTGGTCCAATGTTGAAATGCTCCAAGAAAACTCTAAGTGTCCAAGAGTGAGAGAGAGAGACAATATAGAGAGCTCCAAAACTGAACTAACAAAAGGTCTATGAACTGATCTTCGTGAGCCATTTTATTAATGAGGCCTCTATTTTCTTCATTTTTCATTATTTTTTTTTCATTTTCCTCCTCACAGGTTATCTGTGACCTTTCACCTTCCTTTTCTCCTAATTTCCTTTATTTTCATAAATAAATGTGCCAAACTACCTATTTGCCTTTTTAATGCCTTAGACATTTCCTTTTCCAATTTCCCCTTAGTCATAAATAACTGAAATAAACACCCGCTGGGATGTATTTCCCAATATCCAACTTTGAATACGTGTCCCGTAACCTTGGTCTTATAATTTCATTTATTAACTTTTATTACATGAATTTTTAGCTTGGGTTTGTTACAAACTCAATGTTCTTATGCAATTACTGTGGCACACTTCTGCTATAGGTGGGATATCTCTCCCATGGCATTGGCTCTATGAGAACTCAATTGAACGTAGGTTTTCGTTCCTTGGAAGCTGACCTTCAATACACTTGTTTCAATACTTCAAGCATGGATGAGGGAGATAGCAGTTGAGGAGGAAAAATTTGGAATATCAGATGCGTTGATAGTAGGGGACAATGCCAAAAAGGGAAGTGATTGGAAAGTATTTGAACCTCATCTGTAGCATTTCCATGTTAGTGGGAATACAATTGTGGGGTAATTTTTTATGTCCAATCATTGCAGCTTTTTCATTTTGTTAGTCTTTGCATGGTGGATTCTAGGTCATGGTCTACAGCGCATCTCAGTGATGCGTACTTTCATTGGGTTTCCCAAGACTTTATGGTTGTTGGACGTTGCTTGGAGATTAGATTTGTTTGTTCACCCTATGTCACAACTTGCTAATCTGAGTTCTAGACCTTCCTGGCAGTAGAGTGTTAAATATATGTTAATATTATCCTATATCCTAATAACTTATTTCATTAGCTTCTTGTCTACTATGTGACATATGTAATTGGGCCTCTCTTATCTCTGAGTACCATCCCCCACTAATGAATGTGATTTAGTTGGTGGTCTATGTAGAAAATCCACATAGACTCAACTGATCTTGTAATATGATAAAACAAAATACTTAAATTTTTTCTACAAATTGTGGAAACCAATTACGATCACACATTCACATGAACAGAAAAGAGAAAGAATTTCAACCGCACAACACAAATATGTATCTAGGGAAATCCTTAGCTAAAAACCCCACTATATGTATATTGTATTAAGTCAAGAATATGACACAACATAATGCTTCTCTGAGGCTTGAGAGCTCTCTGCACTATCTTTGACTATATCACATTGATATGAGCAAGTTTGATCCAATACTTAACTAATTCCTTGTCCCTTTCTGATGCATTCCTGAGGGAATTGAGCCCCTATTAATTAGGAAATTACAACTAATTGATTGCACAATACATCCAAGGCATTATTATGACCTCATGCATGACCTCTAGAGTTTTCTAATTATACAACTAATAGTATGTGTCCCTTTAAATCCAACCTAAACTGAGTCTTCCTTAGAACTGACATGCAATAACTATTTAGAGTGAATTATCAATTATATGGTTGATCATTGCATGTGAATTAAATCACATTTAATTCACTCCACCTCTCACTAACTCATCTATCAGTTAGAACTAGTTAAACTGATTTTAACTCAAATAATTAAGTTAAACAATTACAACTCAAAATAAACTACAACTGGATCCCTAAATCTTAGAGTGAACTCTACATGCTTCTGGTTTGACCCTCAACTCGAATTGACTGAGCTAACTAAGTATTCCCAACTCAGTTAGCTCGTACAAATTGTCATGTGATGTGGAATTACAATTGCTTTCTAATTTAATTAAGGGTAAATTAAATTAGAAGCCTCTTCTTGTTTCCAATTTCAATAGTCTAGAGGAAAAGGCCCCTAAGGGCGGCCTTGGGCTCAATCTTAGGTTCATCACAATGTGACCATATTCCATTCCTACGCCCCAATGAAAATCCAAGAGGAAATTCTCTAGCTCATATCCTTAACTACAAATGACCTCCAAACATACTCTAATTGTGAAATCCAAGATGAAGTATCCAATTGGGTTCAGACTCTAGTTATATCAAGGGATGACAAAGCTAATATCTTAATTCCATTACCCTCCATTGGCAAATGAAGGTCCATCTTAAATAAACTTAAATGAAATAAAATAAAAATTAAATAATTACATACTTTAATGCATGTGATAATTAAATATGAAATAAATAAGTTTATGTAGATTCATTTTAAATTTAGATTTATCAATCATAGAAAAGTGCTAAATTTGTTAATACATTTTTTTTAATATAAAAAATTAATACATAATAAAGAATTAAATAATATATACGTATATTAAAAAAAATAGTCTTTTTCATTTTCTATTTTTTTAGGGAAGAAAGAATTCAACGTCTCACTAAAGTAGGTTGTTCACAAGGCTCAAAACCAATATAACAATATTTAAGATAATAACTCATCATGTCTAGCCATGCTTATAATAGCTCATCATGTTACTAGTCAAGCTTTTTTGAACCTAGTTAGAGAAGATAACAACCATTATACCCAATCACCATATATGAATCCAATTAACAAAATGTATTCTTCTTAATATATAATCAAAATATTATCACTCAATTATAATACTTTTATTATTATTTTTAAAATATAATATAATTTTTCCTATATTTTATTATTTTATATTTAATTTGTTACCATATTTAAATATAATTTATATAAATCTATATACATTGATGAATTATTAGAGAAATACATTATTGATAAAAATTTTACCAAAATAAACATCATTTAACAATTTGATATGTAATAGTTAACTAATAACTTACGGGTTCACTTTAACCACTTGAGATTCCGCACTATATATTAGATGATTTCTAATATAGAATTTTATGGCTTGATGAAAGAAATGGAATTTTACATAATCTTTGAATTAAAATTTAAATTTCTATTATATTTGATTTATTGATTAAATTAAATGTCATGTCTATATATATATATATATATATATATATATATATATATATATAATTATAATTATAATTATAATTTTAATGTTTGATTTAGTGGTATTTTTAGTTATTTAAATATAGTTATAATAAAATATTTAATATATAAATATAAAATAGTTAAATGATAAAATATATAGTTTAATTGTTTCATATTTTTGTTTTTACTAAAACAAAAAATATTTAATTTGTATTTTTAGAATATATAAATAAATATCATCTTTAAAAAACTTCTAAACTCTTTTTTTTTTTGAATTTCAAATAATATTAATGGTAAAATTAATTATTTAAAGTATATAAGTTATTGTTATAAGAAAAAGCTTCTTAACACTATTAAATTTCAATTAATTTGACTTAAAAAAGAATAGTATAAAGATAATAATACTAGATAAAACAACAAAAAAATTTATGCTATTTGATAAACTAATAATATCTAAATTTAAAAAAATAATAATATAAATAAATATATTAAAAAATAATGTATTATAAAATTACTATTAATCTTAATGGAAAATATTATTATTTTTTTATTATAATTACTTTAGAAAAACACTATATTTATCTTATTAAAATAAAAACAATTTTTTTTTTCTAAGTAAAACTGATCTATTAACAGTAAAAGTAGTGTACAGCGGGCCGAGGCCTTAACATTGCCCAATTTTGAGGCATTTTAGATAGACAAAAAACGAGGTTTGAGACTGCCCTGCAGGAGGGAAACCAGCCTGTAGAGTTCACCACAAAAAATCCCACGCAGGGGATCGAGATACTGAAAGTAATGAGCACTGTAGCTAACAAAAACCAAAACATATTATGAAACAACAGGAAAGTAAAAAACAAGCCCATTGTATAGGGCGGGAACATAGTAAAGAAACCATGACCGAAAAGCAGAACTACTCATCAGGAGCAAGTTGTTCGACCCTGCACCAGTATTCGTCTGGTTCACCACGCTCAATGTACAGGTCTTCGACAGAGTGGACAACTTTCCTGGAGGGAGAGGCGACCATCTGCTTCGCATGCCCTTGCTCCTTGACTTCCTGCGCAACGTCCTTGCTTCCTCTGGGCTGCCCCACCAGATCTTGTGGCGCTTGGTCCTACTCAGTGTTGCCATTTGTACCCTATCCAGCCGAAGGATTCTGGTCTATCTCGTCCTGGGGCTCCTCGAGAAACACAACTGAGATAGCAGCAGTGACTCTCGGACGATTGAGGGAGCAATCGAAGGAGAAAAGAGCAGTGTGGGATTGAGCTGGGAGAGTAGAAGACAAGGGAGAGTCTAGTCTGCGGCTCGAACGGAGAAAACGACCACGGAGAAGTCTGGGCAGGCTGTTCGAGGGGGAAGAGGTCTCAGAAGGCGAGCTGGAGGAGGAAGGAGAACGCCTGGTAGACCCGCGCCTACAGTGCATTTTTTTCCTGAGGCGAGGCATGTTAGAATCGGGGCTGAGTGCCAAGGAACCGGAGAGATGACCGGGGACAAAGTCGAGCTGGGATTCAGAAAGACATAGGCCAACATGCAGGAACCAGAAAGCGAGAGATGAAGGTTATCCTCGAGCCCAGACAGAAGTTGATGCAGCTTCGCTTACCAGTGATGGTGCGCTCATTTGCAATCCCAGCAGCTGGTCGACACCACCAATTCACCGGTAAGGGAGAAGACGGGTCCATGGTGTTTAACAGATCTGCGCTGCAGCGGGAGATCACTTGCAATGAATGGAAATTAATGTGAGCCGAAGGTTGATCCATTACACAGCAGTCGAAATTGCATCGAGGAGCGGCAATCTGTTTGTGAATTGCGCCCAGATTTAATGCAATTAATCTCAGCATTAACATGTTTATGGCTGGAGTGACGTTCCCCTTGCGGGAAGGTAGGTGGCCTCCCGTCCGGCTAGACCTCTGTCCCATCACCTTCATCACGCCCGATAGCACCCGCATCCGGGAAAAATAAAAACAAATTTATTCAAACCACTAAATCCAATAAAATCACAAATTTCAAAAAAGCCCGAACCATAAAACCTATTTAAACCTGAAAACTCTAATTAGGTGAAACTCTATGCTTCCTAAAACTCCACAAACCTTGAGGCTCACACACCTCATATATCCTCATTTTTTTTAAGCACAAAATATTAGGAGTTGTCTAATTTGATAGACAAATTGTCTGGACAGTTAAAATTAGCTTGAATTTCGGCCAAAAAAATTTAAGAAATCTTACAGTAACAGTTTTTGAATAATTTTTGGTGGAAATAGATTCAGCACAATCAAAAACCTCTAAAACACTCAAAATATTAAAGTTTGATAATTATAACATAGATTTACAAAAATTCCTACTTGATTTTCTTAAAATCTTACCAGAATTTCTATGATTTCAGAACGAAAAAAATGATCTAAACTAATATTATTATCATAAATATCATAAAATAACTTTAAAAAAAAAAAAACACAAAACTACCCCACGGTCCTACATAGATCAAACCAACACGGCCACATCAATATGCTCTAACAGCGAGTGTGTCGACAGCACGTTGTTGCAGGGCTCGACTACAAATGTGGAGACCTGTGGGGATGGATACACAATGAAACCCAATTTGTATTTTTTCCCATAATCGACACAAAGCCTCTCGAACAGACGGGGCGTCAGACCAGATTCGGTAACTGTCTCCCACAGCATGGAAGACCAGGGAACCTTGCAGACGTAATGGCCACATCCGATACTGCCTCCACATTTTCCTTACCAATGGTATAATGGCCACGAGCAAAGTTGTTGGCGGCATCTTCTTTGCCACTGATCAGCTGAACTTCATCTATTACAGTAAGGCTCCCAATAGGCATTAATCCATATCCTAAAGGAGTTTAGTTTGAAAATTCTAACTTATTACATCTAGTAAGTGAATGTTAGTTTTTTAAAGTTGTGAGTAGATTGATAGAATAGATTAGTTTGATTAGTTGAGTGTTGTGTATTACAAATAAAATATTTTGAGGTTATCTCTTCAAGTTGGCTATATTTATAATGATAATTTTAAAGTTTGTAGAAGAGAGGCAATAAAGTTTTAGAGCTTTTTTCTTGAAAATGTAGGCCAATATTAAATAACATAGTCATTATTTTTTTGTTAGTTGAGTCTTAAGTCCCATGTTCACTATGGTTTTCTTTTCAATAAAGTTTAAAACAAAGAGGAAACTATTAAATCTAAAACAAAGGGGAACTATTAAATCTAGGAGGGTGTCATCTTTTCTCTATATCTTCATTTTTGTGTGAGATCAAAATCAAGGTCATCAGAGGTAAAAGCTCTAGTATGGACTCTATCAAAGGTAATGATGTGGTATTTGGAGACCCTTAACTAGACTACAAGAATTATGTTGAAAATTATAGCTTAGAAGAATAAGGGACTCGAGATTTACCAAAGGAGGGTGATAATGATGTTAACAACAAGGCTTGTGAGTGATCATTATTGTACATGCTAAAAAATGATTTCTCCAAGACTACTTAGAAGCTTATAGATATGGGAATGATCAACAATGTCTTATGTTGATGTGTATGATGCAATCAAGAAGAATAAGCAAAAGCCCCATTATTTTAAACTAAATATAGAAAATATGAAGCTTGTAATGGGGTACAATGCCATCATGTAAAAAGTGTAAAATTATTATGTTATAACCTTAGTTATGAAGTTTCATGCTAGATTAAATTTTGATAAGCTTGTAAGTATGTGGATAAAAGGTATAGAGGAAGCAATAAGGTTATGCACCAATTTACCATTTGTTGTAAAGGAGATGGATATCCTTTATGTTTTAGTTTGCAAAAGATAAAGAAACAACATTGAGTGGGAGTGATATTCATATAGCTCCATATTTCCCTTCAAAGATTGGACTCTATTATTTGACTCTATATAATAAAGAATAAACATTTGATCATTCTAGATGAAGTTACACTCACTTCCATTAGATATATGGTGAGAGAGGACCCTCACATTCATAGGAACTAATTTCAAGCAAATAAGTTAGATATAGATGAGAGAATATGAATGCTAGATAAAATGTTTTTGGAAAATAATTTTCTAGAGATGAATCTCACTAATGGTATTGATGTCCAATTTAAGAATAGTTATTATAGGCAACATATTAACTATGTTATAGTTCCATTCACATGTTTCATTTGTCACCTATATGACAATATGAGAAGAACATACCCAAAAAATGATTTGATAAATGAGTAGATAAAGAGGCGACATAATTGGAGATCAATGAAACATGACTATGAATACCACAACTGATATAGAAAGAAGGATTCCCTTTGCAAAAGGTAAGTCTAGTCAAGTCTAGTCTTAAAGGACCCTCTTATTTTATTTTAAAAAATCTTTCAAGATATAGTTAAGACCAAGAATAACATACCTAGTCTTAAGAAGAGGCAACCTATAGATTTTGAATATTTGGAGGAAATTAGGTAGACATAAAGAAGGAGATGAGAATTTTATAATTCATAATAAAGTAATTAGGTTCATAAATATGATTTAGAAGAATAAAACATCCCTTCAAATTAAAAAAGGAAAAGGAATTTCTAGTATTAGTGGACCTTGAAGAACCAATTAACCTAATAAGTAGGAAAATGTATATAAGTTTATGAGTGGTCAAAATATTCCACTTAAGGAATTTATAGGGATAGAATAAAAAGTAAAGGAATGGCTATGAAGAGTTCTATTTTCAAATGGGAGGAAGTTCTTTAAGGAGGGGGAGAAATTGGTTCCTAAGCACAAGGAAGTAAGAAACATTGAGAATATTAATGCAAATTATTCATTAGAAGAATATTTTATTCCTATGGTTAATAAGAAATATTTTTTTTTATCAAAGAGGAAGATTAATACAATGAAAGAGGATGCTGTTTTATTTGGAGGCCTTGGTCTAGATCATGAAGGATTTATTGTGAGGTTAAGGAGATTTTTTCTTTTTTTAAATCAAAGGTGATTACAAGTAGATAAGGAATTGTTGTCACTAAAACAAATGAAAATTTGAGGGCCCCAATTAGACTGGGGAAAGCTCATTTTAAGGGTAAAGGTATACCATTTCAGGAAGACCCATATATGGTAAGACATTAAAGCACTAACAATGTTAATATCAAAGTGAGGAAAAATGTTAAAATAAACTTTGGGACTTGTATCTCAATTTCTATATCGGTATATATTTACACCCAAATACAAATTTGCACCCTAACTTTCTAGCTTGTAAACCATTTACACCCAACAAGTTTTACGTGCATATATCATTATGTACAACACACACATGGAAAAAAGAAGAATTATTGTGGAACAAAATCCCATCATAGAAATATGAAACTATATCATTAATAAATCTTATCCAAGAACATTTTTTAATGGACTATCAAGAAACTCTACATAAATGTGAGGCAAGAAGCCCCACAAAGTATGACATTGAAACTATTACGATATTAATATTAAAGTGAGGAATGGTATTATGATGTTAATGTTAAAAATTGTACATGAACTTTTGGATTAGTACAGGTCACATTCTTGACATTATTTCAAATTACTTAAGGTTTGATTCATGATGTTAACATAATAACGACATCAATTCAAATGGAAATGAAAGATATATAGTGGTGATAATGGTTCATTTGTATTGCTACATTGCCATTTGCATTGTCAAATTAAATTTACTTGAATAACTTAGCCTTCCACATAGTTATTAGGCTCATTACTTGCAATTCTATTAAATAGACTAAGCCCAAATGTAATTTAGCTAAACATTTAATATATTATCTCTAAGCATGGTTACCAAAAAAAATTTACATTATTGTGAAGTGTATTAGAGGAGCATAACATAAAAATAAAATAAAAGTCACCACGTCATCCTAACATCATGATAATAAATAATTAATGCCAAGATAAAAGTAGCATTAATTCATTTGAAACTCAAATTTTTTATATTACCTATTTTTAGCCTAAGTTTAGCATCATATTTCCTAGGTATGAGGCTAATTTAAAAAAATTACATTAATTAATAAAAAACAATACATACACTTAATTAGCAGAGCAAATATGATAAAAACACTATATAACATAGCATGGTTTAAATTTTTTAATATATATTGATTTACTTGTCATATTAATGACAAATCATTTCGATTACAATAGTCCTCTTTCTGGACTAATAAGCATAAGCTAAAAAACAACTAGAACACTAATAAGAAATATTGTGAAGAAATCAACTAAAATGCTAATAAGAAATATTGTGAAGAAATATTTTCTATAGAAAAATTAGTCAAAATTAATTGATCTTTATCACTCAAGTTGGAATAAGATGGAAAAAGTGTTTCTGAACTAAACTTATTTGAACTAAACTTATTTAAATTCATAATATCTTTAACTTCTTTACATTTTATTTATTAATATTATCTACATAATAATTATTCATAGTATTATAATATTATTAATAAATAGTAATATCTTAAAGATACAATAAAATTTAATGATAATTTTTTTTTTTTAAATATTATTAATATAGTTATATACATTAAATAAATCATAAATAAATAGACAATAAAAACAACAAAAATATGATTATTTTAGAGAACATTTTATTGTGTACATTACTAAAAAAAATCTATAATATTCTACAGAAATTAAATACTTACCATCTATCTAATTATTATAGATAATTAAATTAAATTTTTGGAAACCTAATTAACATACCTATTTGACATAAATATTTTTATTTAATTTTTTTCTTTTCTATATTTTATTTAAATTTAATTAAATAATTATATATAGATATATAATTGATGGTTAACCCACATTATACACGCTAATGTTTTGTTTTTTTTTTTTTTTTTTAATTATTTTAAAAATATATTTGTGATCATAATTTCTATAAAACTTACTTATCTTTTACGTTTCAGTATAAAAATCCATCAGACCTAATCATATTCACTCCTTTTCATAAAAGGTTTACGTGTTGTAAACGTTTTTTAAAGGTTACGATTCGTATCATTTTTGTAATCAGCACATTCCTTTAATATATTTGCCTAACTTGTAGGTCTTCTAAGTTATTTTTAGCTTAGGAGATGTTAAAATAATTTTATTATTATTATTATCTATTTATTGAATATTAAACATAAATTCCGGCCTGTTCTCAAAATTTTCCCTTTGCTTTATGCTCATCTTTCAACTATCAGGGCTGCGGAGGTGACAACTTTAAAGTCTTTAGCATTTTCAACTATCAGGGCTGCGGAGGTGACAACTTTAAAGTCTTTAGCATTAGGCTTTTAGGTGGAAGGAATCTGTAAATTTATGACTTGCGATTTTTCTTTTCCGTATTTTTTTATGGTTTGATCATGGGAAAAATGTTTGGGAGATCAGTTTATGTTTATCTAAAGCACGCATTTTCCAGGAGGTAACAACTTGGAAAGCTTGATTCTTCGCCGCTAGCCGCAGTGTAGTCCAAAATCTTTAAATTGATACCCGGTAATTGTTTTAGTGAATACTCGGTATCACGGATTGATTACTGAAGGGCAAATAAGATGGAATTCTTATCCAATTTAAGCTTCTAAATTGTTTTGGTTTTTGGAGTCTTTTGATTATTTTCTATCTAGAGATATGTTTCTTTAATTCTTCCGCATTATCTTCGAGGAAATCTCGCGCATTTAGTATAAAATACTTATTTTTAATACTTTGCCTTTTAAAATATGCGTTGTCTACTTATTCTACGAATTGGCTTTGCCGGCTACCATTTTTCTTATGGTCTTCGGCAGCCCGTTGACTCTCCTTGTCTCTCGGTCTCTCCGCTTCATCAATTCATACCACCTCCACGAGTTGCCATTTTCAAAATGGGATTTCAAACTCGGGCAGCCTGGCGGGAAATTTTAAAAATCAAATGAAATGCCGGTGTGAGGGACCTGATGAAGGGGCGGTGATCTCTGGAAAGATGCAGTGGCCGCCTATTCCACCGAGGGCAAAATCCCCAAGCCCAAAGTCACAGCGCCCAGATGATGCCCATCTTTCTTCTGTAAGGAATAGCCAGAGTAGCAGTCGGCATGGCTGGATTGAGCAGGGCTGGAGCCTAATCAGCTATTCGGTGCCTCTGCCTCTAACCGCGAATTTTCCCAATGCCTTCCTAGTTCCAAGCATGGACAGCAATACCGCAGGAGTCCTCTTCTTTGACAACTGGCCTTATTTTTTCTTTCCAAAATAAACGCCTCTTAACACCTCTCCTGCATTTCTCTGCTCAACAATCCCCACTGTAAAAGCAAGTATTTCATCAACGTAATGGCCATTCTCCTCTCAATTAAGTTTGACACCGTAGGAGATAGAAGTTTGACACTCAACCAATCAATGTCACTGAAGTATAAACTCTGTTGTATTGTTCTAGTGTCACTCATTTTGGCTTCCTTTTAATTGTTGTTTTGTTGAAACTTTGTGATGTGTATACAAGAGTTTAATGGTTAACATTGCTGTAAATCTCAGAGTATTTTTTTACAGTTTGTTGTAAAGATTTCCTTTTAATTTTTTGTTTTGTTGAAATTTTGTGATGTGTATACAAGAGTTTAATGGTTAACATTGCTGTAAATCTAACAGTATTTTTTCACAGTATTATAACTATTTTTTTGAAAGCTCTGTTTTTTTATTCCTGAATTTTGTTCTAATCTATTGGACTTTTTTTTAATAGAAAACCAATTTCAGATTTTAATGGAAACAATTTCAAATCACCCATCAAAATCTTGTTATTTTTTTTAATAAAAAAACAATTTCACATCACCCATCATAAAATTCAAATAACTGATGAACTGAAATTTAATTTCAAAGCGGGTTAAGAACGGTGAATGTAAATAACAATAGGTTTCAAAAGGTATCGACTGCAAAGAAAATTGAGATTATATATGAAAGATGATTGTTTATTGTTTGGTGATTTACATTATAGATGAATTCAATTTGGTTTTTATAAATGTATTTTTTTATTCTGAAGATTTAAATATTTATTTTTATTTATTTTTCATTTTTTTTATTTTTGCTTTTAAACGATTTTGAAAATTTATAATTATACAACTAACTTTGCTATTTTTTAATTTCTCAATTTACATGATAATACAAAACTTGCAAAACAAAATTATATATATATATATATATATATATATATATAAAGAAGAAATATATATATATATATATATATATAGAAGAAATATAAGACAAGAAAACATATATTGATATGAAGTTATGAAAAAGAATTAGACAATTTTCGGAAAATAAAAATAAATAACTTCATTCTCTTTATTTTTAACAAATTATTAAATCATCAAATCAAGGCTTTATATCTTATGATATTTATGTAAACCAATTATTTATATATATATGGATATTCAAATTAATTTTTTAATTAATATTTATTTTAATAAAGAAATTGTTTAATTTAATTATCAAAATTCAGTAGCTTTTAATATATATATATATATATATATATATATATATAAAAGAAGGAAAACAAAATCAAATTAAAAAACTAACTTATGTTTATCAATTATTTTTAAGTACCAATTGTATTTAAAATATTATTATAAAAGTATGAAATTAAATGTGAAAATAGCTTAGATAAAGGTGTTTAAATATTGAAATGGGAGTTAGAAATATTGGAATGAGAGTGGTTGATTAGGGTTGGTGGGTCTTTATAATATTGTGACCTCCAATGTTGTGCTACATAATGTGATGGTTGTTCTCTAAATTTGTAATATGGTTTTAAGAAATCTCAGTATTTTAAAAGAATATTTAACATGTAAATAAAATTTGTGATAGTACACTATATAAATCAACTCATTAGAAACATTAATGCGTTCGTAATAATCATTGGTTCTATGTGGAATAACATATTTTATGTAGTTATAATTTAATCTTTAAGAAAATAGATTTATATAGATAGCAAACATGTTTAAGCACAAGTATAAGTCATGGGCAAGAGACTTGCGCAATAAAGAGAATCAAGCCTTAGGACCTAATGTAAGCTTCCCTGACTTGACTTGATATTTAGAGAGTATCATATCCTTTTTAGTTATGATATGGGCATCATTAGAAGTTTCGAGTATCAATCTCATTGTCTTAACCATGGTTGGGGTTGGAAACTCAAGGCTCAATCCATTAAGGTAAATTATTAGGTTAAAGGGACATGAATGAGGATTTGAACCACAACATTGGACCTTTCTATGTCTTGAACTATCATGCATGCCATATTAACTATATCATTGGCCTATGATTGTGAATGTTAATGCAAGTAGGTGGTTTTGAGTAGCAAGGATGTGTCTCTAGATAATGAAAATGATTTACGGAAGAAGGACATGCATTGGGTCCTAAATAAATCTTCAAGGCATCTAGAGCATGGTCTTATTTATATGTGTAAAAGATTTATTAGAGTTGTAGATGCTCCAAAGGTTGCTTTAGGGCCTAATACATGGCCTTCTTTCTTATATCATTTCCAATGTTTTGATAAATATACCTATTTCTCAAAACCATTTATTGGCATTAACATCCTTAATCATAGGCCAATAATTTCCTTAGGATGCCATGTGTGGTTGTTTTATGTTTTCTTCTTGGTCCAAAATGGATAGAGACTTTTCTTAAACCTTAAGGTTCATTTTTTCCCATGACCATGTCTAGGGCCCTAAGACACATGTTTGAGGTGAATTTCTTCACCCCGAATGAATTAACTCTTTAGAGCCTAAGGCTAGGTTTTTCTCCCACAACCATGTTCAAGGCATCATCACTGAAATCTACTACTAACAAACATCCTGTAAACCCCATATCCCTTCCTAAAGGCCAAATCGCATAGAAAGGTACTATGTGGTTTATTAAGTCCTTGTTCATACCCCTTCACCCTTAGAATATATTTTTAGGGTTAGGCCTAAATTTTCTGCCCCAAACATGGTCAACACTACTATGGATACTTAATACATTTCCTAATGCCTTGAGGGATGGTGTTCTTTACTACATCATTTCTAGGGCTTTAAGATAGGTACCTACTACTCAAAAACACCTAATGGCACTGAGACCCATAATCATAGGCCATTGACACCTTTAGGAGGCCACATGTTGTTTTTTTGGGCATCTTTATTGGCCCTAGATGGATAAAAGATTCATTTACAGTTTAACATTAATGTATCCTAACATTGTTTGGTGCCTTGGGACTTGGGTTTGAGATGTCATTATTGATCCCAAATGCTTAAAATATTTATTTAGGGCCTAAAGCTAATATTTCCTTCCCCAACCATGTTCAAACCAGCGTGACCCAAATCTAGTGTCAAAAACATTCCAATAATGCCCATATGTCCTTTTATATTCTAAAGATCCAATATAAATGTACTAGGTGGTAGTTTAAGTCCTTATTCATGTCATCCCAACCTTAGAAGCTACCTTTAGGATGCCTTAATGATTTTTATAGGACCTAAGACATGGCATTCTCTCTTATATCACTTCTAGGTTAATAAGACATGTACTCACTTCTTTAAAACAACTAATTCCATTCGAATCCTCGAGCATAGGCGAAGGACATCTGCAGGAGGCCATGTGTGATTGTTTAAGGCATTCTTCTTGACCCTAGATGGATTAAAACTTCTTTTACATCCTAAGATTCATGTTTTCTCCCTTGGTCATGTTCAAGGCCTCAAGACCCATTGTTCAAAGTGATATTATCGTCACATGATGAATAGAAACTTTCTTTAGGGCATAAGAGTAAGGTTTCCTCCCTAACCATGTTCAAGACATCATGACCCAAATCCTTGAAAGAAATCATCACCACATGTTATTTAATCATAATGCAACTTGATCCACTAGAGATAAAAATGGAGTAACCCAACCTTGATCATATAATGAAACATATTTATCTATGTGAACTCTACCTATCAACAAGTTATGTTATGTTATGGTTGTTGTTTCCAAAATTTGCATTGCACATGTAATGAACATGGCTAACTCCACATTTACTTAACAAATTTAGATATTGCAGTGCACAACATTGATGTGAAGTTTTGATACATTGTTGAACATGGACCCTAAAGGTTGTTTGAATAGATACCATGAACCATGAGGTCATGAAGATGTCTCTTGCCTCAAAACAACTCATTAAAACCTGTTATTTAATCAAAATACAATCTAATCCACTAGATATTACAGTTAAGCAACACAATCCTCTCATAAAGTAAAACAAAGTTTTCTTTCTAAACTCTATCATATAGCTTCATGTATACGATAGATTTCGAAGAGAAGAAATGAATATGAAGCATAGGTTGAGACTCTAAGTGTGATTAGGCATTCCAACATCCTAAAGCTCATGTTTTGCATCTCAAGTGCAAAATTGGATTTAAAGTTATTGGCATTTGAATATATAGAAATGGTGGCATTGATTTCTTTCATGGGGGATCAAAATCAACTCAAGCACTGGGGTGTTTAATTAGGCATAAGATCGCAGTTGTTGTGGTTAGTAGATTGTATCATTTTTATAATTATTGTAGGAAATGCAAGTGCATTTATGAAATTCAACTTCTATAAATGTACTTGCACTTATATAGAAGTGCACACATATGGAATATGACTTGTGTGTATGTGTAGTTTCTGTATATGCACATATATATAAGTCAAATTTCATATTTTCACTTGCATTTCTACACATGTGTGACTTCTGTATATGTAAACTTCCATGTCTGTGTGCATATATATATGCTACACATATATAGAAACCATCTTCTATATATGTACATAGATATGGAAACATGCATATATAATGGAAGATGGCTTCCCAATATTTTTGAATTTCATATATGTACACTTCCATATCTATGTGCATATATAGAATTGTACATTTATAGAAGTGATCTTCCATATATGCACAAATTCTAATGATATGCATATAGATATGGATGCATACATATATGAGTCTCACATATTTGGAAATATGGAAGTGTATATGTTAAAGTCACCTTCTATATTTTCTCAAATTTTCTATTCGATATACACTTATATGTGCATTGAGAAAATTGATATAAAAATTTAAAATTTCCTAGTCCAATTCAATTGAATTCCATTTCAGTTTCAACATATATGTTCAACATTAGTAAATATACCCAACATTTTCTAACTCAAATTTTCTATTCTATATATACTCGTACATGCATTGAGAAAATTGATATCAAAAATTGGAATTTCATAATTCAATTCAATTGAATTCCATCATTGGAATAGGTATAGGAAGCCAAACCTACCATCCAATTCTTATCTTTATCAATTTAGATAACCATATTTAAGGAAATTGACATGACCAAATGCATCTATTGGGGTTTTCATGTCCTAAGTAAAGAGCTCAATATTTTATTTGAGAAATAAGGTAACAAAATAATAATGTCAAGAAGATTAGTCATGCTATACCATTGTCATCATATATTGCAAGATTATGCCCTTGCAACCTTGGTACTTTTGCATGATTAGCCATCAAGAAGATTTGAATGGTTTCCCAAATTTATACCATAGTCATGATATATTGTAAGATGATGCCCTTGCAACCTTGGTACTTCAAGGAGAAACAATCTTTTTCAACTATACACATAAATAGAAAATCCACAAAAGCCCCAAAAATGGCTTCTATCCTCAACCCCTCCTGGCAAGAACCAAACCTCACACAACCCAACTAGTCTACACCTCATGGGTTTATGAGTTGTTATATATGTGTGTGCGTAAAGAATCTAATATTTTGTTTTCACTTCCTAAAATAATCCTACTAAGATAATTTACCTAGAAATTCTCCAAAGAAGGTTAATGAAACAATTGGTGTTGTCTAATTCCTTTTCATAACTTCACATCAGCTTATTCCTTCTAGTTAGGAGATGGAATGTCCTCTCTTATAATTCTTTTTATTTGTCCATTATTTTTACTCCTGAATTACATGAATAGTGAAATTTCCTGTTTTATTTTATTTTTTATCTATCCATTTTTTTATGGAGAATGTTTTTTTGGTATCTCTTTAAATTATTATATATAGAAATAATATAGAAATAATTTAAAATTTTGTTTTCAATTAAATTATTTCAAGTTACATTCTATGTAAACTAAGAAATTAAAAAAAAAAATAGCAAGTAAGTTTGACAATTATCTCTTCTTAAAAATAACAAAAGAGAATAAATATTTAAATCTTCAAAATAAAAGAAATAAATTTATAAATTTGAAATCGAATTAATTTATGGTATACACCATTAAACTCTGAACCAACATCATTAGTATACAATCACGATTTTCCTTACCAAAAATAACAATTTTTTTCAATTGGAGAAATTAAATGTAATATTACACTCAAAATCTCAGTCCCTGTCAATTCTACCATGTCAAACAGAAACATTCAATTAACTCAAAAATATGTTATAACATGTAATAAATTACTCTGAAATTTTTGCAAATGAATGTCAAGTTTGGTTTCTAGAAAACACTTCCCAAGTAATACTTTAAATCAACCTTATCTATGTGTGAGTCATTTTGTATATCATTGAACTTCAGTAATTATAAATTCAATTTACAGTGTATAATTATTTGTGTGAAATATTTCATTGATATTGCTTATTCTAATATCTCAATGTAAGGAATACATAATATTTCACTTAATTTGGTCATTTTTTCTAATAGTTTTGTTGTGATTTTTTTTAAAAAATTTAAACCATAATTATGGTAAGCTGTTTACACTCTTAAATCCAATACGCTATTATATATGCACATGGATCTAGTGGCAATTAAAACAATCTATTACTATTGACAATCAATTTCTGTAATTAGAATTTTCAAAACCACAGTAAATTTCTATACTTGGAATTTGCAAAACCAAAGGGGATGCATAGTGTTCATTGTATTGTTATTGTTGCAGCTCCGAAACCTATTGTTATTCACATTAACAGTTCTTAGCAAGCTTTGAAATTAAATTGTGATTCACCACTTATTTGAATCTTACGATCGGAGATTTGAAATATTGAAATTGTTTTTCAAGAGAAAACAAGATTTTCCAATAGACTACAACAAAGTCCAGGAGTAAATAAGTAGATATTTTATGTATGTTTTTAAAAAAAAAATGTAGTTGAGAATTTAAGCCTTCATTTCTTTGTGAAATTTACAGCAATATCAATACAATCATAACCATTAAATTCGTACAAACCCATCACAATGATTCAGCAAAGCAAAAACTACACAAAAATTTCATTTCGGCCAGAAAATGCAAACGGCAAACGGTTAGCGAAAATGAGTAACACTAAAATAATGCAACAAATTTTATACACATCCCTTTCCAAGGTTTGAAAATACTCTAATGACATTAATTGGGAGGAGAATGGGACAAATTATGAGTTACAAAGCACGAAGAGATTCAAGATCTCTTGGATCCGATCTTGGTAGTTAGTCTCCCAGCCCTTAGCCTCCATTTTCACTATAACAACGACCTTCTTTTCTACTTTCCATCATCCATGTCGCTCCTCCTTCTGGCCCATTTTCTTGTAGAGACCTTAGAGGAGATTAGGATTGGGGCTACGTGGTTTTCTGACCAGATCATTTTCAAATCAAACGGGTTTTGCATATGCGTAGGTTTGCTTGTCTAAATTCTCTGCTGCCATAAAAAGCTCACTAGGTCTACAAGTGTATAACTAAAGCAAGATTTCTTTTAAGAGAAACTTTTTTCTTCTGTATTGTTGGTCATTTCCTTCTTCTTTTTTTCTGCAATTGATTTTGCAGGTATCGTAAACAAATTTTATCATTCATTCCTTCATTTCATCCATGTCTCTCTCTGCTGCTATGCTTTAGGCCAGAGATGAAAACCTATATTCGGATGGACATACAACTGTCTTCTCATTTCTATCAATGTCAACTTACTTATATGAGAAACAGGGGATGTGGATAGCGCTCCCTTGCTCACCTGAAAGATGGAATTCGCTGCAACAATGCTCCATGTAATATTTTTCTGCAAAACCAGATTGATTGTGGGCACTACGGGTCCAAATCTTATGGACAAGATAGTTTTGGCATTGAAGTAAGCACCAAAAGGCTTGACTGAGGTGACCAGCATGATGTTGCTCGCCTTAGTTTCTTTTATGAAAGCATTTCCGATCGCAGTGTCAATAGGTGTGGCAACAGTCGTGTAGGGCACCACAGAGCTGAGCTTTGTGCGACCTTGGCCTACGCTGTCAAACTTCAATCTGCTGGTGTCGATGGAGACACTTTTTCCATCGATCTTGATGGCCATTACATTGATGAAATACTGGTTTTTATAATGGGGATTTTTTTTAGCAGAGAGGTATAGGAGAGGCATCTATTTCAGGAAGGAAAAAATAAGGCCTGTTGCCAAAGAAGATGACTCCTATAGTATTGCTGCCCATGCTTGGAAGGCAAAGAGTAAATTTGCGGGTTAGAGGCAGAGGCACCTAATCGCTGAGTAGACAGAGCCAAGCGAGCCCTACTCAATCGATCCAGCCAGCCATGCTGACTGCTACTCTGGTTAATAATTGCAGAAGAAAGTCGAGCATGGGTTTTTTCCCTCGGCGGAATAGTGAATTTGATTTTTAAAATTTCTCGCGGAATTGCCGGAGTTTGAAATCCTGCTGCCAAACATGCATTGATGAAGCGAAGAGACCAAGAGAAGAGGAGGTAGCTACACGGCGACGGAGACACTGCCAGCAAAAACGGAGATGGCGCAGGAAATGAGTCAACGTGCTGCCGCAGAACCTAAGAAAAACGGTAGCCGGAAAGCCAATTCGTAGGATAAGTAGACTACGCCTTTAAAATATCTTTTGTTAACTCATAGCTCCAAATTCTGCATTTTCCCCGCTGGTTTTTGGGAGCATGTGAATAGAAGGCACGCCTGTAGATGTAGTTTATCACCTTTAATAACTATAATAATAATGTTTTTAAATGTCAAACTTTTATTATAAAATATGTGTTATTATATATTTAAATAAGATAAGGCCTCGTGTTTGTATCAATCATATTTATTAATGTAGTTGTGTTAATGATATGAGATTATATATAAAAGTGATAAATCATATGGTACTAAGTTGGATGCATTATTTTTAACAAATTGAAAAAAATAAGATTAAGCAGATTACTTTACAACATGTATTTAGAGACATGAAAAGAGAGATATGATCACCTATAGAAGGAGTTGTTGCTACATTAGATATCATGTAAAAGCTACTAGATAGGGGAACATTTTTCTGTTCTGAGTTGTGTAGGCTTGGTAATATGGCTACTTTTAGGAGGATATTGAGTCCACAAGAACTTGCTATTTGTGCTAGCTTTTTCAGTTCATTTTGATTTGGATGGTTAAATTAGTACATAATATGTAGGTATATGTTTATTGAGATTGTGTATATGTTGTGGAAAGACTATGCTCTATGGTCGATGGGGATTGGAAAATAAGAATATGTTGATTATATGATGAAGAATATTTTGTATAATGTAAACATACTTTTGTTATGAAATATGTGATTTTTTTCTTACCCAAAAAAAATATATTATCACTTATTAATATTATTTATATGTTAATTATTCATAGTATTATAATATTATCTGTATAATGTATTATACAGTAATATCCATATGATAAATTTTAGTGATACTTTTTTTCTTTTCAAAATCTCTTAAATATTACTAGCTTAGTCTTGTAAATTAAATAGATAGACATCAAAACACTTGACTAGTAAGACATCTCACATAACTAAGATTTTAAAAAATCACATAAAGTAGCTAAATAATAACTTTATTATATATATATTATTATTAATTATAAAAAGAATAGATAAAGCTAAAATATATGTATTCTACTCCTGCTTAGCACTTTATTTTCTTTACCCTATTTTTTCTTTTAAAATAAATTAAACATATATATATTAATCTTGAAAATTCACATTTACCATGAACACTCTTAACTTATAAATAAGTTTTGTTATGATATTATGGGCCAATATTATGTCTCACTAATACCATATGTCTAAAAAAAATTATAGTTCACATTCATATGATATTTTTTAATTAATCAATTTAATCAAAAGGGAAAAAATGACATGACTACTTTTAAGATGAATATTATCTTTTGATTTGTTTGATTTGTGACTACAATTAAGAATATTCTATAATTTGTGAGAAAATATTTCGGTAAAAATCACATCAAAATAATGTGGTTCATCATTTGGACAAGATGAAGAATCTGATCATATAACCCAATTAAATAGATAAGAAAATCTTCAACTAGCCGTTTGTAAGATAACGG
The DNA here is from genome assembly GCA_034641835.2 of Pinus albicaulis. Classification (NCBI taxonomy): domain Eukaryota; kingdom Viridiplantae; phylum Streptophyta; class Pinopsida; order Pinales; family Pinaceae; genus Pinus; species Pinus albicaulis. Next base: position 87,469,717 of record CM076572.1, read on the forward strand.
TTAGTTTGACTAAACCTAGGAAATGAAAACATAAATATGAAATAATGATTTCTTATTTATTCAATATTAAATGCTTATTGTTTAAAATTGAAATCTTATTTATTTTTATTCTTAAATTTATTTATTTTTAATTCTTTGTATAATAATTTTTTTTTTTATAAGTAAAACTAATTCTATTATGTATAAGAGTTACTGGTACAAAACTGCCTCAGTGTCATATGTGAGAGCCTGAACACTGGGCTTGATAGACATGCTCAACAAAAAGAGTCTGAACTGCCCTAGTAGGGAAACCAATCCTTTAAGAAACAGTTTGGCCGCCCTAGAAAAGGAAATCGACCTACAGTTTATACAAAGCAAGTTGACAGAGAGAAATATACTAAAAGTAACAATCAACCTTTCCAGCTGAGCATTGAGACAAGTGAACAAAAAATTCCAGCAGTAATTGAGCAAAAATACCAGGAGAAGCTGTAAGCTAGGAGAATCACTGATCATGAGCCGGAGATGAAGGTTCTTCCACAACTCTGCACCCATATTCATCACTACTATCGTCCATTACTCCTTTGAGAGCGCCTTCCTTGTCAGTGACCACATCCTCCTTGCGCGGCGCGTCCTTGGAAGGATGAGCGAAATCTGCTGGCATATCCGAGCTTTTGGGAAAGCTTGTGACAGGAGGGGGCAGGGGAGAAGCTATACGGGCGGGATCAGGAAGGGGAGACTCTTCTCTGAGAGTTACAGTGATGAAATCCGTGAAAATGGGTCTGTCTAAGGAGCACTCAAAACGAAAGTCAGCACGCTGAGAAGTTTGGCGAATGGGGAGGCTTGCAGACCCATGAGAGACAGGAGGAATTGCACCACTGGGAGGGTCAACCAAAGGGGGAGGGACAGGCTGAGAAAAATGTATAGGTTCACGATGGCGGCCACGTCCTCTGAGGCTACGCATGGCCTGAGGCTGGACTTGCGCCTCTTCAGCTGAGGAAGACCCCGAAGCTGAACTAGTAGAAGGGCGATGGTGAGAAACGCGGCCCCGGCTAGTGCCTCGCCGACACCTCATCCTGTGGCGAAGGCGTGACATGGAGGTAAAGGCGGGGTGGTGAAATCTGCAACAGAAGGGGTGGACCGAAAGCTCAGGAGCACAGTGAGGGGAGTTGACACCACAAAAGTTTGCTAACCGAGCACAGAGAGGGGAAATGAAACCACAGAGATTCGTCGTCCAAGCAGAGTGAGGGGAATTGGCACCACAGAAGAGACTGTGAGAGAAGTGATGCCCCGGAAGCAGCTCAAAACAAGCAAGAAGAGTGCAACGACGACCAGTGGGCGTACGCACGCTGGACTCAGCAAAGCCTGGAGGGCAAGCACCGCTTAGAGGAAGCAGGAAACCACCACTGCAATCACAGCTATCTGAACCGTCTAGAACGAACTCCATAGCCGAATGAACATCCATTTCAAATTGAAGGAGCGACTGAGCAGGGGAAGTAAAGTCTGCGCGAGCTGGCGGAGTTAAGATCACATTAATGCATGTACAGGGGGCCATATGGCCACCCCACGCGAACTCCTTTGAGAGACGCGTAGGGACCAATGTCCCATCAGTCCATGCAAACATTCACATCCCAAGAATTATTTGTATATATATATATATATATATATATATATTTTTTTGGGTTTATATTTAAGATTAACAGATAAAATATCAACCTAAATAGTAAAACTAAATAGAATTGAAAATAAAATAAAAATAAAAATAACCATAAAAATAAAATACATTAAAATAAAACTAAATAAAATATACAAATAAAAACAAGTAAGTAACTAAATAAATTTTAATAATTTTAGTTTAAAAATTAAATTTTATTTAATAATATGTTATATAATAGGAATTTGGCTTCTATGATCCATAAAATAAATATAAGAAATTTTAGGTAAAAATCACATATAAGAAATTTGTGTTGACCCGTTTCGAACCGACCAATGTGGTTCATCATCAGGAAAAGATGAGAAATCTGATGAAGAAACCTATTTAAATAGAAAGGGACAGCTGCATCTAACCATTGGAAAAACGGCTAGTTTGACTTGAATAAAAGATTTTTTCAAATTTTATTAAAATTTATTTATAGTTCTCAAATATTTTATTTGAAAATAATTTAATATTAATAATTAATAAAATTTTAAAAATTATTTAAAATTATTTTTATATGAATATAATTTAATATTAATAATCAGTAGTTCTTAAAAATAATTTAAAATTATTTTTATATTTAATTTACTATAAATCATCAATAATTTTTGAAATAATTTAAAATTATTTTTAACATAGAACCCTAAATATATAATAAATAAATACATAAAAATAAATAATAAAAATAAAAATCACAATCGAAAATGAAAATTAACAAAAATAAAATAAAATAATAAAAAATAAATAAAATAAAATACAATTCATAAAAATAACGCTAATATTCGTTTAAAAAAATAATTATAAATAATAATAATAATAATAATAAATAAATAAATGTGGAGTGTTAGTAGATGCTGGATTCCTGCTCCTGATTTTTATTTTTATTATTTATTTTTATGTATTTATTTATTATATATTTAGGGTTCTATGTTAAAAATAATTTTAAATTATTTCAAAAATCATTGATGATTTATAGTAAATTAAATATAAAAATGATTTTAAATTATTTTTAAGAACTACTGATTATTAATATTAAATTATATTCATATAAAAATATTTTTAAATTATTTTTAAAATTTTATTAATTATTAATATTAAATTATTTTCAAATAGAATATTTGAGAACTATAAATAAATTTTAATAAAATTTGAAAAAATCTTTTATTCAAGTCAAATTAGCCATTTTTCCAACGGTTAGATGGAGCTGTCCCTTTCTATTTAAATAGGTTTCTTCATCAGATTTCTCATCTTTTCCTGATCATGAACCACACTGGCTGGTTAGAAACGCGTCCACACTGATATTTATGTTATATAATAATAATTATCATAAGTTTAAAAATAAAATAAATAGATAAATGCATAAAAATATTAATATTTTTATTTATTTAAAAAAAAAAGAAAGAAAAAAAATCAAATCTCCAACTAGCCGTTTGTAAAATAACAGCTAGTTTGACTAAACGTAGGAATTGAAATAAAAAAATATAAATAATGATTACCTATTTAATTTATTAATAAGTGCTTAATGTTTATAATTGTAATCTTATTTATTTATTTTTATTCTTAATAAAATAAAAATTAACCAATATATTCCTGAAAAATAAAAAAAATGATTTTAATTTTAGTTTTTAGAATAATAATTAAAATATTTATTTTATTCTATTCTTTTTAATAAAAGATTAAAAGTTAAAATATCAACCAAAATGATAAAACTAAATAAAATTAAAATAAAATTACATAAAAAAAAATAAGAATACAAATAAAAATAAGTAAATAAATAAATATATATAATATTTTGAGTTTAAAATTAAATTTTAATAATATGTTATATAATAAAAATCATAAGATTAAAAATAAACATAAAATTAAACAAGTATAAAAATACATAAAAATGAAAATAAAAATTAATTTATATTATATAAATAAATTAAAAAAAAAAAAAAAACTAGGAATGAAGTGCAGGAATCCAACATCTACCAACCAACCATCCATCGTCCCTGTTGAGGTTAACCGGCCTCTTTTCAATTTCCAAGGCTTCTCTCAACTTGCGGTGGTGGAAATGTTCAATCCTCGCAATAACCTTAGCATCCTCAATGCAAATATGATGATTGGTCTTCTTAGCATGCTCTGCTAAAGCCGAGGTGCGAAATCTATTATGCTTAATGTCAGCGACATGTTCATGAATTATTTGATTAATAGATCGACCTGTTTCACCAATGTAAGGAGTCCCACACGAGCACAGAATCAAGTAAACACCCTTACCATCCTTAGGGCAAATCGGGTTGACCAAAAAAAAATTATTCTGATGTTTTCTCACAATTTATGGATCACAGAAGCCAAATTCCTAATAATATTCTATAATATTCTATTTTTTTTCTTTAAAGCAGAAAATTAGGGTAGGTCCACCAGAAAGGATTAACCCCAACTAAACTAATTAGAGCCCAATGGCATCAAGGAGAAGGCAAGGTTATTTAGCAATGGGACCTGAACCAATTGAACTAACCTTAAGGACTATGTATGCTAAATCCTACCATTCACCTAATAATTATTAATAATTAAAATTCCAAAATAGACATTTTTATTTGCATAATTATCATATTTAAAAAATCAACTTATTTTAAAATGAATATTTTGAAAAATAAAATGAATTTCAATTTCTTTAATATTATTATTCTATTGAAAAAAATCAATTTGAAAAATAATTTTGAATACAAAAATGCTTTTATATATATAATAATAAAAGCAAATAATATATCACAAATATATCATTACTAATATTTCAATAAAATATGCTAAAATTATTAATAAATATTAAAACAAATTATATCTAAAATCATAAAAACATATTGAAATGGAAAAATATAAATAGTATTCAATAAAAACATATTGAAATGGAAAACTATAAATAGTATTCCATACACATTATTAGCAAATATTAATAACAACTAACCAATTCCATGATAATATTCTAAATTCAAAATCATTTATATAACTATTTAATATAAATAAAAGGAAAAGAAATATAATATTAATTAAAATAAATAAATAAATAAAAGTGGTTTGTAAAATTTCATTGAACTATGGTTATTGCAACTACCAAATTATAAATGATAATATGCTACAATGATAGCATTTATGGCAACAACAATAAAATCATTAACAATATGTAGAATGTCTTCAATTTTAAAAATTTGAGGAGTAGGAGAATCTGTAAAATCCATGTTGGTGCTCAATTAAAAATTATTCTCAATTTTAAAAATATGAGTAGCATAATCTGTAAAATCCATGTTTCTCAACTAAATATTTCCCTATATTTTTGGATATAATGATGAAGGCCATTGGGTTGATAATATGCATTTCGTAAACCCCCTTAATCATTTCTATATACTTCTTTAATATAATTAAAAAATAAAATGGCTTCCATATTAAACAATAAAATAACATTTTTTAATATAAATGAATTTTAATCCAATACATATTACCAATATGGAAGAAATTTATAAATACACAATCCAAATCCATATCTGATCTACACAATTTATATGGAAGGAATTTACAAATAGCAATGCATTTGTGCTTACTTATATGGGACACCCTTCCTTATGCCAAATTTGATAGAAGAAAATGCCTCATTTCTAGTTTCTACGTACTCCTTCCATATTCTAGGTATATTTAAATTGTTATCCATGCAATTACACATTTCATCATCCAATAGCCTAGAAGTTGGGGCATATTTAAAATAAATAATATCAAGATTGTAAATGTAAACTATATATCAAATAACTTAGATGTTGAGGGGCATTTAAGATAAATAATATGAAGATTGTGAATGTAAACTATATATTTTCTTCATATAATCTGGCAAAAAAATTATAATGTTATGTTGCACTCTTGATTGTGAATGTAAACAACATATTTGTAGTTCTTCATATAATATGGCAAAAATAAATCTAATGTTCCACTTTTTATATGTGCTCTACCCTTAAGCAGTACCTGATATGCTAACAGGTTCAGCAATGAGAAAACCATTGATTCAACAAGCATATAACTTAAAAGCAATGCTCAACATGTATGTTCTTGGCCTAATGGATAAGAACAATCGTACTGTAGCCTGCAGTTATTCCCATATAGTTAGGTCAGTTATGGGATAGCCAATGTAACGTGCTAAAATAAAATCAATTCCTCTTTTCATGGAGGGAAATGCATCAAATGACCAAAGCAACAGGCTTTCATAAAAATTATAAATTGATATATGAAATGGAAAAATTAATTGCCTACTAAGGAGCAAGGAGTTGCATAAATTTTGATGAGTAGTAGCCACTACATATTTATTCATACTTATTAAAGCTCTAAACAACACATAGATAATACTATGCACTAACTCTTAATAAGTATATTTATTTACATTTCTATTTATTTTCTTTCAAAAATATTACATTTTTTTAATTAATTAATTTAATTAAAAAACAATATATTGATAAAAATATTTTAAAATATTTGATTGAAGTTTAACTCCATTATTCACTTAATTATTATTAATAATTAAATTAAAAAATTACAATTCAAAACACTCTCTTCCAAAATATAATTGATTTTAAATTAAAATTTAATATATATATATATATATATATATATATATAAAAGAGTTTAGTACAAGAACGTATCAGAGTTAATCATATTCACTCCAGTTTATAAAAGGTTACTGATCCTGCCTATAATTTTGTCATCGGCACAGTCCTTTTATATATTTGGTTCACCTGTAGGATGCAGTGTGTAATATGTATTATCAATTCTCCTGAAAAAAAAAAATGTATTATCAATTCTTTGTTGGATTAATGTTGAACATAAATTTGTGCCAATTTTCAAAATTTTATATGACCAAACCATTTTTGGAGTTTTCTGAATTTGTTGATATCAGTTGATATTGTTATGGCTGAGGGGCTTCATCTCCGGAACCGCCAGCTGTGTATTCATTTTTAATGACTTATCTCTACATCGATGACTCACTTTTTTTTAACCATATTTCTATAACCATATTTCTTATCGGCGCTTTGATTTCAATGGGGAACGTGTTTTAAGGAGGACTTGTAGTTATAGTTGCAGAACTTCCACAGTTTTGATGTATATACACTGGCAGGCAGCAAGAGTAGGTGAAAACCCTTTCTGCCAACATGTTTTTTTTTTGGGTTTTGGGTGCCTACCTTCTGCAAAATTGACATCCGCTCTTATTAGTGTGGCAGATTCTTTGATGCGTCGTGGCTTTAAATTACCTCTATCACGAACATATTTTGCAAATGCAACCTAGTGCTCACATTTATTTTCATCATTTATGTTCCACTTTGAGAGCCAGTTCCATTTATTTTCATCATTTATGTTCCAATAATGCAGCAACCGTATTCTGAATTGGTTCTGCTGAACTTGAGGTTTTGGTTTATATTATCAATAGTTGTGTAATTCCTTATTTTATAAGGAATTTTAGTTGCTTAATTAATAAGAGGATGATAGGAATTTAATTCATCTTAGCAATAGTGGAGATTGAAGATTGAGATCTCAAATGGTTCTGCTGAATTTTAAGTTTTTTTTTTCTAGGTTACAGTGGTTGGTTTGTGTAATAAGTTGCTTTATAAGGATATTTAGATGTTTACAATGTGTAAAATAATTAATAAGTGGATGATATAAATTTAATTCACTTTAGTAATAGTGGAGATTGAAGATTGAGATTTAGTTACATTTTTTTATTTGTTTATCTATTTAATTAAAAAATATTATAAAATTAAATTAAAGTAAAATATATAATAATAAAAAATATTGTTGCAAAAAAAAGTTATGATTTTGAGTTATGTAATATTGATAAGCCATGATATTGATCCATAATATTGTAAAAAATCCAATTTATAAAATTAAAATCACAATAATAAAATAGAGATAAATCTCTCTGATTAAAATTTTTCTTACATTTTTTTAATATATATATGTACACTAAATTTTTTATATTTAATAATAATTTTTTTCTCATAAACAAAATTCCAATTTGGCACAATCCTAAAAAAAACAAATATGGTCTAAGTTAGTGCTTGCTATGCAACATTGGTAAATCATCACTTTTTAAGTTGCCCATTTACCTTAAAAGTTTGGGAAGCGTCTGTGAGTCCTGGTGAGACTTAACATGTACTGGAGAGGATTAAATATAGGGGAAGTGTGACCAAAGTGGTGAAATGTTGTGCTCAACATGTACTAGAGAGGATTAAATATAGGGGAAGTGTGCAAAAGTGGTAAAATGTTGTGCTAGATGAAAATTAACAAATGGCCCACCAATAACACTCTGGTGCATATGACTGGTAAGAAATAAAAGCATTTTAGAGACATTGTTTCATGGCTATTGAAATTGTAGCAATATACTTATTACTCCCAACCTCCCTGTAAACTTCGACTCATGAACTATTAGAGAAGAACAAATCAACTAATTCTGTAGGCATACTTTGATGGAGCATCCCACGCTCATGCCAGTTGGACTAGTTATCCACATCAATAGTCATCGACATTTAAAATAAAAAAATTGGCCTTGGAATCTAAACAAATAACTGTGCAAAGATATTATCATTAAATTATTGTTATATTGGGACATGAACTTGTTCTAGATTCATTGCAAGTTTTTAGAGATTCACTAAATGGTTTAATGCACTGCAGATATGTCAAAATCAATCTTACTTATTGAATAAATTTTTTCTATCAAACAGGTTTTTGATTTGATCTCTATTTGCAACATATACATAGAGCTGAATACAAAGATCTCTTATTTAAAGATGGTGCTGAACAAGTTTTTGGCAGATGGCACATACTAGAGACCAAGGTTGCGGGGAAGCTTCACCCCCCCTCGTTCCCGCTCCCGAAACGTGCTCTGTTCGGGAGCGTTTTGGGAGCACTTGGAAACGCGCTCCCGAAAACGCTTCCCGAGGGGAGCATTTTCGGGAGCGCGTTTCCGACCCTGTAAAAATGCTCCCTTCCTTTTTGGGAGCATTTCCGGAAGCGCTCAGGAGCGAACACTCCCTGAGCGCTTCTGGCGTTTGAAAAACGCTTCGGGATCATTTTTTAAACGCTGGAAGCGGTCGGGGAGCGTTTGCTCGTGAACGCTCCCTGGCAAAAAAAACGTTTCTTGAGTTAAAATAAACCATTCTTTGGCTAGAATGACAAATTCGTGGAATGAGCATGGGGTGTCCATTGTCTCTGATGGATGGACCAATGTAAAAGGAAAGCCATTGATAAGTGTTTTGGCTTTGTCGATTAGTGGTGCAATCTTCCTGTCAGCATATGATTATTCAGACAAATTCAAAACCGACATTAACATTGCAGAACCATTACTTGATATAATTGAATAGATTGGGCCATACAATGTCATACAGGTCATCACTGATAATGCTGCAAACTATAAGGTAGCAGGAGCAATTATTTAGGATAAATACCCCAACATATTTTGGTCTGGGTGTTTGGTTCACACAATGAACCTTTTGATGCATGATATCATTAAAAACAAACAACCTCAATTCAAATGGCTTAGTGATTTGTACAAGAGAGGTAAAAAAATGATAAAATTTATTACAAATCATAGCAATACCCATGGGCTTTTCCGTACTCACTCCAAATTGGAGTTGTTGAAGATAGCAAAAGCTAGATTTGCTAGCTATTACCTCACCTTCAAGCGCCTTTTGAAGGTAAGAGAGTCATTGGCTGCAATGGTATCAAGCCCACACTGGCAGGTATTAAAGGACAGGGCAGTGACAATAGTTGACAGGCAAGGTTTTGAACATGTGGAGGAGACCGCCCTTGACCCTTTGTTTTGGGCACGTGTGAGGGAAATTTTGAATTTCACCAAGCCCATTTATCACATGATTCGGTTTGCAGATACAGATAAACCAATGATTGGGGAGGTTTATGAGCAGATGGACAACATGTTGGGCCAAATGAAAGATGTTGTTAAGGATAATGATCCCAACTTGTATGCTATGATTCATGACTGTGTGTGTGCACAGTGGAATAAACTCAATGTTCCACTACATGCCTTGGCATATATCCTTACACCAAAATATTACTCTCCATCTTGGTTGGGCCAACCTGCACCTGGAGGTGGGGTTAGGATCAAACCTCACACAGATCTAGAGGTACAAGAGGGGTACATGAAGGCATTAGACAAGTTGGTACCCGACAGGAAGGAGTGTGCTAGATTGCGCCTTGAATTAGGCAAATACTTCAGTTGCACTGCTAACTATGGTTCTTTCCATGCAATGGAAGACAGAGACAGATTTCATGCTCTCACATGGTGGGAAGCATATGGCGGCATGGGACTTTTGCCAAAGTTGGCAAAAAAAGTTCTCTCACAGGTTGTGAACAGTTCTTCTGCAGAGAGGTGTTGGAGCACCTACAACTTCATACATAATGTGAGAAGAAACAGGCTGAATGAAAACCGAGCTGAAAGCTTGGTTTATATGCATTACAACTTGAGGTTGTTGAGCCATTACTGTGATCGGGAAAAATGAGGATCCATCATACAGAGTCTGGGACAACAACCCAGAGGATGATAATTTGGAGGATGACACGGTACATATGGAAGAATTGGAAGCATAACTTTTTAGGGATGATGATGAAGCATTAGCAGCACCGCCACACACAGGGCCAGTCCCACCATCTACTGGTAGCAGTGCGGGTGCGGGTGCTAGTGCTAGTGCCAGTGCTAGTTCTCGATATCAAACTATTGTTCCTTTGTAGATTCAGCCTCCACCTTCTAGTCATGGTCATGGTACTCCTGAGAGTACTAGAAGACCACCATTTCTTCGTGGCTCGCACAAATTAGACATTTCTCATGGGCGTGGCAAAGGGCCAGCCAATAGATAAAATAGATTTGTTGTTTACTAGTCTTTTCTATTTTCTAGTAGTTTTTATCTTTTATAACTGTTGACAGTTGAACAGTTGAAACTTGACTCTTTCTTATATTTAATGACAATTTAAGTTTGAAGTTTGAATTTGAAAGGTGAAACTTTGAAGTTGGCATTTATAAGTTTACAAGTCATTATGAATTATGAATATGATGCTTCATGAAAGTTATATGGTGATCAATGAATCAATGATGATAAATGTTATATATTGAATTTTGAAATCAATGAATCAATGATGATAAACGATATATATCAATGATGATAAATGTTATATATTGAAATTTGAAATCAATGAATCAATGATGATAAATGTCATATATCAATGATGATAAATGTATATTGAATTTTGAAATCAATGAATCAATGATGATAAATGTTATATATTGCATTTTGAAAGCTTGAAACCTTCAGATTGATGATTCGTGAGACTCAAGAGTCAATATGTTGTATGCTTCCAACTTGTGGGCGTGGTTGATGAAGATTATAACTTTTAGATGATTGATGTTATATGATTCAATCTGTGTTTTTATGTTTTTTATGTCTAATTCATCATTCTACATGTTTTTGTTGACATATATGCATCAAAATATAAAAAATATAAAATATGTATGTAAACGCTCCTCGAAACACTCCGGACCGGGAGCTTCTAAAAATGGCGCTCCCGCTCCCTCTTCCAAGTAACCTTGCTAGAGACCATATATAGAAGGATTCAAGAATAAGATCACTCTCTTATTTAAAGATGGCATTGCTCAACAAGTTTTTGGCAGATGGCACATACTAGAGACCATATATATAAGGATTAAGGAATAAGATCACTCTCCCTTCATCACTTCCATACGAGATGTGTTTTTTTTCCTGATATCAGCTCTTTATTTACATTTTGTTCTCTGAAGATAGTTTGATAGAGTTTAATTTTGTGGCTAAAGTTTGTTTCAGTTTTGGCACAGTAATATATATGTACATGAGCATGGCTTTAAGAGGGTTGTTTGTTCTATGTTGAGAGGTCTCTTTGTTATTTTGGTGCACTACAATACTCTGAACTTTGTGAAATTTGTCATAGACTATTTGCGTTTTTCTTTCTGAGAACACACGGGAATTAATGCTTTTGCATATGCAATGAGAACACATAGGAATTAATGATTTTGCATATGCAAATATAATTTTTTATTATTTTAAGAGAAAATTTTGCTTTAATAGAATTGTGTTAATTTGTATTTTAGTACCCATCATTTCGATGAAGCCAAATAATATATATATATATATAGATTGGAGATGATAATTAGGTTAATTTTTATTATCTTAACAGAAAATTTTGCTTTAATAAAATTGTGTTAATTTGTATTTTAGTACCCATCATTTCGATGAAGCCAAAAATTGTTATATATATGGATTGGAGATGATAATTAGGTTTATTGTGTGAAAGAAATGACAAGGTAAATTTTTAAAGTTAAAAGATTAAATGACATGTACATAGTTATTATTAAGTGTTAACGATTGATTTGTTTTAACTATTTATATTAAAAAAATAAAAAATAAAAATAAATAAATCACATCAATTGAAATGATTTATTAGAATTTTGAGATTGAGTTTTATTCATATTTTTTTTTCATTATTTAGACTATTTTTAATTGCATCATGTATTGTGTAGTGTTATCTGGCTATATAGTTGTATTAATGACAAGTCCATGTACTTGTGTCAATATAATTACTTTTTTATTGATTAATTGTTTTTAGTTAATATGTTATTATTCTTTTTATTGATTAATTGTTTTAATTAATGTGTTATTGTATTTTATATTGTCAATATTGGTATATTAAAGAAAATATTAATTTTCATATTATATTGTTAAAATATTAATTTTGAAGAAAAAAAATTCAAGAAGTTAGTTCATATCTAATTGATTGAACATAAATTATATCTATGAATTAAATATTTTAAAATGATTGTAATTTAAATTTTTTATAAATTCGATTTTTTTTTTAACTTAAAATGATAAGAAGATGGATTGACAATTTTTCTTTTCTTTTTTAAATCTAATAAATATTAACTATGAATTGATAAATTGCAAATATAATTAGCATAACCATATAAATTAAATGGTTAGTAAATTCTCATAAATATCAAACCATAACAGACATCAAATCACTTACTTAATACTACATCTCACAATATTAAAATTAAATATAACTTTATTTTAAATAATAATAATTATTATTTATAATAAAAAATAATATATATAAGTTAACAAGATTCTTATCCATGGAGATTTACCTCTCTTTTACTATGCTATTTTTAATATGTAAATAGACTTTTTAACAATACCATGGGTTATGAATACCACATGCCAAAAAAATCATAACTCATTCCATATAATATTTATTTACAAGAGAATTTTTTAATTAATCAATTTAACTAAAAGAGAAAAAAATGGCATAATTACTTTTGGGATAAAGCTCAATTTTTAATTTGTGTATATTATTAAGAATATTCTAGAATATTCCATGGAGGTTAAATGTTTGTCATCCACTTAATGATTATTGATAATTTAATTAACATTCTGGAAGCCATACTTGCATATAGACATAATTATGCAACAATATATCATTTATTAAAAAGAATCTGGATAATCTCTCTTTTAACTCTAAAAAGTATTAAGAAAAGAAATGGATTACCTCTCTTTAACTCTAAACAGTGTAAACTATCAAACTCTAACTAAAAACTCAAAACTAGAACTATAGCCAAACAAAAAAAAACATGAAAAAACAACTTGAAAAGGAAAAGTGTAAATGTTAGAATAATTTTTTTTTTAAATGACATGAAAACAAAAACAAAAGAAAAAACCAAAAAACAAAAGTTTAAAAAAATAATAAAAATATATATTAGAAAAAAAAAACATAAAATGACAAAAATGGCTTAAAAAAAATCAAACATATAAAAATAAATAAATAAATAAAATAAAATAAAAATAAATAAATAAATAAATAAAAAATCAACTCCACTAGTGCAGGATAACCTGATTCTCAGAATCAGATTAGCAACACGCCCAACGGCCCTAGGTGTCACTTAGGGGAAGTGGTGGAAATTTATTTTTTTAATTTGTGGAATTGTTTTTGTAATATTTTTTTATCATGCTTTTTTTTTTCGTTTTTTTTTTAATTATATATGTTTTTTTAACCTATCCTATGTGCATCGTGTCATAACCTGAAATTGTTAGATTATATGTTAGACGATTAAAACATATTCAGTCGTTGGATGAAAAGGAAAAAGTAGTTGAAAATATTTAGTTTTCTACACTTGTTTTCTGCTCAGTCATAGATTTGGCTATGCAGAATCAGACAATCATGATGTGTTTGGGATCCATTGGGGTAACGATACCCTGTCTGCTGCCACAATTACGGTAGTCATTTTCTTCATGCTCGATCCTAAACGAGTTCTGCAAACCAAAGAGAACAATCGTTGCTCAAGTCTGGGCCTTCTCACCATTAACCAGTAAGGTACAGAAGGCACGAGAAGATTCTGGTTAATTTTTTTAACAATGTTCTACTATGAAATATTCTTCAAAAAGAAGCAGAAGCAGAGCAGCTGAAGTTCACAATTTATCAGAAAAGGTTCGACTGGCATACCCGACCCCATTTCTATTTTCGTTGAGAGAATACCTTTTACATTCAAAAGAATATGTTAAAAATTTACTAGGGATAATGATAATCTAGCAAAACAAAGCATATTTGCTTTTTGGGTTAGATTAAGGTTATAATAAGGTTAGGGTAAGCCCGAGTGAGATATCCTTTGCATCTCTAACAACGGTTCACTCTCTAATCAGGCCAGGCTTCCTTCTGGCTTCTTGTCTCTATGTCATTGCAGCGGATGCTCTTGGTTATCCTGTATCAAGGACTGCCTTTGACTCTTATACTCATTTTTATTTCAATGTAATTATTCTGAACCTGATATTTGTTGTTTGTGCGTAACACAGAGGAGGAGGAATAGAATCAATGAAAAAATGAAAGCCCTTTAGAATCTCATTCCGAACTCTAATAAGGTTAGTAACAGTTTGCCTATAACATTTAAAAAATAAGCCTAAGAAACAACTGTAATTCATGAAGGCCCTTCGGGTGTTTTTTTGGTCCAGTGTGGCAGGGTACTTGTTCACAACCCTCCTTTCCTACAATTTCAAGTCCTCTGCCTTAGATAGTTCTTCAGTTTTTGTTCGACGAAGAATACAAGTATGAGGTTAATTTTCTCAACCCATCATTTCTTGTTTTATCATTCTCAGAGTTTATGCAATGATACCACAAAATTTCTTAAGTGGGCTCTGTTTTCTTTTTTCAGGTTTGGATGTGAGTAAAGGGAAAATTTCCGTTGAAGACAATGATATCACTGGTTCGCATTTCCCAGGTAAGCCCTGCTGCTTCCAGATCATTAGTTATTCGATAATACCAGGATGAAACATTGACCCCTCCCCTGACGGTTGTAGGTTATTACCAGAGGTCGAACAGGAAAAGGTTTGTGTTACAAAAATGCTTGCTTCATGCTCGATCCTGAACGAGCTTTGCAAACCAAAGAGAAAAATTGCTGCTCAAGTCCAAACCTCCTCACCATTAACCAGTGAGATACAGAAGGTGCAAGAAGATTCTGGTGAAAATTTTAAATAGTGTTTTACTTGGACATCTTAATCCAAGACAACTGATCCATAGTAATGATTTTTCCCTCGTGAGGGAACTTAATAAGTCGAGAGAGGGTGGACGACACGCATAACATGGCGTGAGTCCAACTGCGGCCGAGAAGTATATTGTAGTTAAGCTTGGCGTCAACTACTTCTACTTCTACGTTGACTGTCTTCCCCTGTAAGGTAATCGCTAAACTCTCGAGAACACCCAGGGGTTTCGATTCCCGACCATCAAATGCATCTAGGGCATTAGGAGATGATGAAAGGGCAGGAGACCCAATGGCCTTCCAGGTAGAAGCACCTTCATCCACAACGGCCCTATGGATGTTAAGACCGTTGATCCCGACTTGACTAACAAGAGCGATCTGATGTGGAATTCAGGGGGTAAAGTTCTCTAAGTCGAAGGTGAGAGTATTAGAATCAGTGGGATCGATCCCACCGATTGTAGACAACAAAGCTTTCTGTTGTGACGGGCAACTTTGAAGAACTTCCAATGCAGACATGGCAGAAGGCGCTTGTGCCAGATCCTCAACGATACTGTAGTGCTGAGCGGCATGGGCATTCAGATTGTAAGAAGAGCTTCTTAGAACACCTTTAGAAGGTGGCCTCACAACAGGTTCGGCAGTAGGCTTCTCAATCTCCAACGAACCGGAGACAGGTGGGGGAGGTGGACCATCCACAACTGCCTTCCCAGGTGCCTGACGCGATTTGTTGTAGTCCTTCGAACGTGTAGCAATAGAGATAGGTGCAGCACCATTCATCATAAAGACATGAGACCCAAATGGTGCAGATGGTGAAGGCTGTTCAACCATCTGGGTCTGTTGAGACGGGAACGGTTCTTTAAGAACTGCCAGAGTCCCTTTGGAGCCTTTTAGAAGTTGACTAACTTCATATCGTCATGGAAAATCTTTTGTATAATGATCTCCTTCACAAATGAGGCAGGGGTACTTCGGTTTGCATTGGGAACCATCCTCGGTACGAGGTTTGGACTCTGGCTTTGGGGCGTCGGATTTGGATTTACCTTTGCCCTTATTTTTCCCTTTGGAGGCTTTTTCCATAGGATTGACCTGAACGATATTAACCTCCGCAGTTTTGACAGAATCGGAAGGAGCGGGAGGAGCATAATTATTGGATGAGTTGGACTTCTGCTTCCCATTCGAAGATTTCTTTGAATTCTGAGACACGGAACCAATAACACCATCCACCGTTGGGGTAGGTGGAGCTTTAGAGGTTCCAGACCATGGAGCATCAGGCAAAATATCATAAAGCATGCCGAACTGAGAGTATACTAGATCCAGATATTGGGCACGCTCTATGGCTTATTCTTCCATCACACACGCTCCCATAGAAATATCTTGAGCGATTTTGTTAACGAAGGAGGTGGTGAACCAATGAGTTAGTATTTGATTATGTATATGAAACTTGATTAATTTATGACGACGTCGCCACTCATGAATGTGATCAGAAATGTGGGTGGCTTTGTCCTGCTTCAAAGAAGTTAGGAGGTGTGTCCCGGATTTGTAGCGAACCGGTAACTGAAAGTGAGTCAGAAAAGCCATGGCTAACGTATTTAAATCTTGAAAGATGCCACGGGATAATTTGATATACCACTTAGCAGCAGCGCCAGTCAAAGTGCGCTGGAAGAGGCGCAGATGGATTGAATCATCCACCCAAGAGTTGGACGAACACCAAAGATGGTAAGTCATTACATGAGCTTGGGTGTCCTCCCCAGCTTTACCCTCAAACTTGGGGCAATCACCGGGCACCTTGGTAGGAACCGGAGGCCAATAAGGATTGTGTAGAATTGGATCATTCGTTAATTTCAAAACATCCGGTAATTCCAAGGTAGCAAGAAACGACAATGGCAGATTGGACGACATACCTGGCCCTGGATAAGGACCAGTACCTGTACTCCACGCTGGTTGAGAATAACCTTGCCCCCAAGGGTTCTGTCCCGTAGGATTATGACTGTAGGGGGTATAGGTCGTGTATCCAGCCTGATTCGGTTGCTGGTAACCAGCGTACGGGGCTTGATAACCAGAGTATGGACCCTGATTGTAAGTTGGCCCTGTGTAAGCAGCATTTGGATTTGGCTGCTGAGTATAGGTGTAGCCGGGTTGCTGAGAGTAATAGTTAGAACCTTGGGGCTAGCTATAATTTGGTCGATATTGACCATGAGAATAATAACCACCTTGGGGTCGAGTGGGCTACTGATAGGTGGGACCCTGCTGAGCCTGATAATTAGGGCGCAGTGGTTGATTTGGTTACGACATTGAATAAGTCGGCTGTTGGGCATGGTTGACAGGATGCGTAGGAAAGCCTGGCTGAACAGGCTGACCTGGCTGAGCGGGCTGCCCTGGATAAACAGGTTGACTCGGATAAACATGTTGTGCCAGTTGTGCAGGTTGTCCTGGCTGTTGAGCAGCACTAGGTTGTGTCGGATGGGCCGGTTGGCCTGGTGGAGGGACACCAGGTTGTGCTGGATTGGTCGGTTGGCCTAATGGCGGGATGCCAGGTTGTGCGGGATGGGCCGGTTGGCCTGGTAGCGGAATGGAGCTAGGTGGTTGCTGATAACCAGTTTGACCCGCAGCAAGACCATAAGATGGTCCTGGCTGATGTGCAACGTTGGGACCAAGAGGATACTGCGGTTGCAAAGGTTGAGAAGGTTGGACTTGCCCCCTAGGACCGTATACTGGCCCGGGTTGGTACCCTGGTTGACCTGTGAGTCCTTGAGGTTGCCCAGTTGGGACTCCAAGGAGAGGCTACACGAGTTGAACGGAAGGGTTGTAATACTGTCCTTGCGAACCGTATAATGGCCCTTGCCGGCCCAGAGGGTAGCCTTGTATGGGTTGTCCCTGCGGGTCATAAGGATAGCTAGGCTGGCCTGAAGGTTGGCCTTGAAAAGGTTGTCCTTGCGGGTTAAAAGGTTGTCCAGCCTGGTTATAAGGTAAACCCTGAGCATGAATTTGAGCCTCAGGAGCAGGTAAACGTAAAGGGTTCCCATGCTCATCATACTGATATGGAAAAACGTACACGGGTGTACCATCCTATGCATAATGCGAAAAGTACGAGCGGTTGGGATCTTGAGAGGATTGTCCGACCTTGGGGTTCGACTGTTGCAGAGAAAATCCATACTCCTCCAGAGAGATGTTCTCTGGCATAGCAGATGCTATGTAGATATCTTTGGGAAGGGATGTGGTCCTTACGGACTGGGTAGTAACGGCAAGTGAAGATGCGGCCACAAAAACAATGGGCATGGAGGGTACAGAAGTAACTTGAGGGGATGATGTAACGGGCGTCCGTGGAGACATCCCCAATGAAGGAACAACCAGCCTTGTAGAAGGAGCTGATACCCCCATAGAGGCAGCGACGGTAATGATCTGACCCAAGGATCTATACCCAGCAAGTAATGAGGGACCAGGGGATGACATAACATATGGTTCAGGGTTGTCTCCTGGAAATAATCTCTGAGGAAATAACTGGTAATATTCACTGGACGTGGGGATTTCCTCGCTAGATTCACTCATGCTTGAGCCTGCCGCTAGATCTCGTAATAGACGGCGAGGACTAGGAGGAATAACAACAGCTATAAAAGGCGAACCCGATGTAAGAGGAGGGAAATCTTCTCCTACTCCCAATCCAAACCAAGGGTCGGAAAAGGGCCAATTGAACTCAACTGGTCCTCCAAAGGGCTGCTCAGACAGAACCGGTCCCCTGTTAGGAAACTCGGAAACGATGGTCTGCTGAGGTTCAGCAGAGGACTGAGAAGCCTCTGATGAATCGTCTGTATATGGACTACCAGTAGACGAAACAAGAGGTTTCACCATTGTGACAACAATGACAAAAGATCAAGCACAACACACACGGGTTGAAAAAGAGTCAAGACACACAATCAAACAGCCGACAAGCAAAATCTAACAAGGCGTGTGATCGCGGGTGATTAATTTTACCACATTGAAACTTAGAAATTTCACCGTTTCATGTTTTAAGAGTCGAGAAACGAAAGAAAGGTGACTCTATCTCTTTCACTTTTGAAACAGGCGTGAAAGGACAAGCGCTTGGTGATCCTTTCAAATTTAAAGAGTCAGAAAAGATCAAATGACTACTCAGGAATACTAGGCAAAGGGTGTACCAAATAACCGTGAACTGCAATATACACCTTGGTTTCAAAAATGAAAGAGAAATCAACCAAGGACTTAATGTACGTGCATGCAATCTCCTAGAATGTTGTGTCCAGTGTATCACGGATATAGGGTGGCGGACTCGGCTTCCTATGGATAAAGGATAGAAACTTATTGGGGTCTCCCTTTATATACTTGACGGTACGGGGAGCACAAGTCCATACTAGTGCTGTCTAAAGCCAAGAGGCGAACGACAGCTACTAGGTTTAAAGACGTCGGAACACGTCTCTAGCCTAGACCACTAAATGTTGCATTAATGTTTCAATGCTGCCTTAGTGTAAATTGAGTAAATTTTAATGTTTATGTTCAATTACGTTTCAGTTTTCAGGCCCTAGCGAGTGTGATGTCACAAAATCTCCTAAATGCACACTATATGCCATAGTATATCATTTCATTCGATGAAAGCTAACTACGAGAGAGTTGAGAGCTTTTCACACAAACAAAATGATCAGAAAACAACCAACAAAGCCTCTAATGTAGCTAATGTAACCAAAAACTTTTCTCTCAAAGTCACTAATCACTAATAGCACCGAAAAGATTTTAATTTTCACTAACTGATCAAAAGAAAAAGAGGTTTTTTTTAAAAATATTTTCAATGTTTAATAGCAATAAGCACTAAACAAAATGAAAAATAATGAAGAGCAATTTGAGATGCGATAGTAAGAGAGAAAAAATGAGCAAATCACTCAATGACAAACACGCAATCAGACCTCAAATTGACAAAAAAGTCCCTCAAAACCAAAAGAATCCCAAAGACTCAAATGGACCATGTAATCTAGGCCCAAACGAGGCAAAGCGAAATCCGAATGAAGAAGAGAAAAAACACTCAAATAACGCAATAAAGTGATAATCAATCGCTAAACGAATGTAAAGAAGCAATCACAAGGTCGACTGAACCGATAGAAACCCAAAACTCCCAAGGGAGGCTCGACACACAAGAGGACCTAGATGCCCTAGGGCTAGAAAGTGAAATCGATTGAAATGGGCAAACAACCAAAGGACGAAGGTCACAGCCAGTCAAACAAGGCTCCAGAACACTCAAACAAGCGAAAAAACAAGGCCAAAGTCACAGATCAGTCTCAGAAGGCTCAAAACACAAAAAACCCTAATACCTCACAGGATTGGCGCGACTGTGAGGCTCAAAATTAGCGCCAAAATGGAATTGGCGTGGGTGGTACACAAGCAACCTGCGCCAATGGGCGCGACTGTCAAGCTGAAAAGCACGCCAGTCGAGTTAACTATGGGAAAAAATAAAAAAGAGCAGTCCAGACACAGACGAGTGATGACAAGGCCAAACAAAAGCCAAAAAAACAGCAAAACAAACCCAAAGAGCTGACCAAGCAAGCAAGGTCAAGAATCAACCGAAAGACAAGACGACACTCCAAGCGTTCAGTTCATAAACTAAACCGGAGATTGACTGAAGCAGCGTTGATCTACTTCACTAATGTAGAGCAAAAGCGTTTCGAAGGCTATCTGGATAACTTCAGGCTCCGTCTGTAGCTTACAAAGCAGAACAACAACAAGCCAACGATCCCCAGCGGAGTCGCCAATTTGTTGTGGAGGCAAATCCCCTCTGCGAACAGAGGCGATCCCTACTAGCCCAGACCAGGTCTAGCAACAATCGTTCACGCTATAGTGTAGGTTCCTAATTGCAGATAAACCAACTAGCGATGAAGGCTTACCTGGAATGCAACGCTGTCGCTCATAGAGAAGGTAGCACTCCCGTTCCTTAGCTCTGGCAGATCACAATCCTCACGATCTCCGTGATCGGACACCTGCACATGCAAGAAACAAAACAAACGCAAGCGTAAAATCCAATGCATACAACTATACTTAAGTCAGAGAAGACATAACTCATGATCATTATCAAGAGCAAGAGTGGAACCATAACCAATAGTCGCTTATCATTAATTAATCAAAAGAAGAATACAACCATAGCTCTGATGCTGAATTCTCCTTCGGAGGGTCGTCAGCAGAACACGTCTCGATAAAGCCTGTCAGGGATGGGACAAACCTCTCTCTTCGGATGTCTCGACAATGATCTCCTTGCTTGGATTTGGCCTTAAGGGAATGGATCAAAGCTCTTGCAGCATTAGGCTCTTGGGAACTTGGAGACTAGCTTGCAAAGGGAATGAGCAAGCTTTTATAGATGGAGGAAGGGGAGTTGGGATCCCTATAATCATGGGATTGGCCCTATCCTCAAGGAAGCTTCCATGAGAGGTGGCAAACCACTTCCTTTACATGGAGATCCGGAGCCAAACCTCCCAACTCAAATTAGATACCAGTTCCTGGATCAGTTAGGACGAAACTTCCGCCATTTATTTAAAAAAAAAATTTCTTAAAATGGCTGGCGCGAGTGCGACTATGGGACAGAGCGCCAATTGGCGCGCACTCTTTGAAGGATTTCCCCCATTGGCGCGGGTAATGAACTGGCTACCCACGCCAATGCAAAAAGGGGTGTTTTTAGGGTTTTTCACAAGGAGTTGTCTTCAGGGCAATGAGAGTACATGTTTAGGGGAATGCCATGAAAGTGTTTTCAAGTTATGTCCTTTGTGGGGTCTTGAAGCTAGGCCCTCAATTGTGGGGATGAAATTGCAGGGACGGTGACAAATTACTGTGTAACAGATGCCCCCTAAAGCATGAGGCCCGAAAGAGAGAGAGGGGTGAAATTCTTTACGAGAACATGCCGACTGAAGACACTGCCATCGGAAAACCTGCGGAGAAAAGTACAACTGATGTCTCAAATACATGATATATATGTGTGGTATGGGCGCAGCCATCCATAACAGAGTATACAATAATCTAGATCCAAGGCATGGACACAGCCATCCAGTGAGGATCGATAAATAGACTCGGGTATGGTCGCAACCATCCAATCAGTGAGTCATGTAAATAATCATAATAATCCACAATATCGCAGCCTGGATTACAACAGACACAATCCAGGGTCTTGCGCTCCATCTCAACCCGAACAAAGTACAAGTTCAAGCATGCGAATATGTGGTGCGAAGTCGAACATGCGAGAACATCGTCTGGTTACCAGCCAATGATGAAAGCTGTTAACAAATGCGAGAGTAACCACCAATAATGACGATGGTCCTCAAGGTACTACAGGTACAATCTACGGCATGTGAATCAATGAGATGGCATCGAACACCTATAGAATCACTCGATCGGAGACCAATGATGAAAACCTCACGTCGAATGCGACGAACCTGCCATTGAGGCATGCAGGCTCCAAGGTACCAGAAGGGAGTCTCTAGATCAGCTTCCTGGATAATGAGCTAAAGTCGACAGGAAGTGACCTTGATCGAAGGTGGGCCATAGTGTTTCCCACATCATTGACGCGAGACAGAGGAACATAATGTTTTTGTGAATCACGATCAGATGAGAATCAGAGGAAGGTTGAAAAATTGCAGAGGTCAACTTCTCTTGAACATATAAACGACACGACAGTGAGTTTGGCAGCACTTGACATCAACGGATCAAAGGTCATGGCAACGAGGCAAAGAGCAGATGAGAGGTCAAAAGGATTACCCAAACCCACGGAGGCAAGTGGAAGACGAGATGAGATGTTCCCAACCCGACACGAATGCAGACAAGTGCCATGTTCAAGAGCGACATACTGCTGACACGACAATGATTCTGGTTCCATTTTTCCCCACCATTTCTGGCGAGTACCCCAATTATTTTTTATAACAAGCTTGAAGGGATTTTGTGGTAATATAAGTTGATCTCAGGACAAATCCATCCTAATCATTGAAACATTGGGAAGGAGCGACTCGGGCATCGTCATTGTAATTTGAATCCGATGTCATCGAGTTTAACGAGTACGAAAAAGGAAGAACTCGGCGTCTTTTCTGTGTTTAGAGTTTGAAAAGAACGTCGGAAAAAACTTCAAGGTGTTCCTTTTCGTAAATAGTTCCTCAGATCCGAAAAGGTAGAAAACTTTGTCTGAGAAAACCTCCTAGTCGCAATAGGCTAGGGTATTCCTTTTTCGTAAATAATCTATCCCAGCCCGAAAAAGGGGTAAACGTATACTGGGTAGATGTCGTTTCGTGTCCACTTTAACGAGATCGAAACGACAAGGAAATCGACAATCTTTTCATGTTTAGAAAGTCAAAAAAGAGTTGAAAGATGACTCCAAAATGACTTTTTCGTGTATTTACCGAGTCCGAAAAATTATAAAATACAACTCGTGTCACCGTTTAGGCCGCATAAAGACCTGTTGCTACATAGAAAGGCAAGTGTAAACCCCATTTTCGACAAAATATATTAAAATATTAATAAAAAATGATTTTTAAAACCTATTTAGATTTCAAACTTCTGACGACGAATACGAATGATCTGGGCTACCATTCAGATCCTCGTTTGTTCCAGGTAAGAGCGCTTCCCTGAACTCCATTTTGATCCATTTTATAGAGATTTCCATTGCGGATTGGGCTTCGGTGGAAGATTTTTAAAATTTTAGGGCTCCGCCCATTGGCGCGGGTATCGGGCACGGACCCGCGCCAATGGCCTTTTGCATACAAAGGGGTTGCGTCAATGGCGCAACGCGGTTTTTCCGTTTTAAATTTCCAAAAAAAGAACAATCCAATGGATTTTTCCATGTAACAGAGGTCTAATCAAGGGTTTTTGATCATGTTGATGCAGGCAACCAAACACAATGGTTATCGAATGGAAGGAAAGGGAGCATGGGGAAGAGGATGAACTGGCCATGGAGAATGAGGCCTGTATGAATGCACTTAAGAACTGTGGACTCAATAAGTTCTTCCTGACACCCTGCTTACGAGCTCAACCTGAGCTCCTACAGTACTTGGTGAGTATTTGGGACGAAAATGAAGGAGTGTTCAAACTTCGGGACCAAGTGCTGGAACTGGAGGTTTCTGATGTATACTTCATAACCGGACTGTCGTGCAGAGGTCCAATGCCCATCTTGATAGGCAGCAGATCATCTGGTGAAAAGATGGAGCAAGTAATGGCGAGGGTGTGCCCAAGGGCACGGACTGGATCAGGAAGCGGGAAGGTGGATATCCACACTATCGAGGATCCCGCTGGAGCGAAAAGATTCCAGAACCTCTGTCAATTCATCACCCAAAAGATCATAAAAGAAGATAAAAAATTCCGTGGGCCACCCATCCGGCCCCGGACATTTATCATTTGGAAATGCTTTCAGGACCGACAAAACTTCATCCCCAGAGATGGCAGCCTCCATAAAGAAAATAGCCTCTTCATCAAAAAAAGAATCAACATGATCCAACAACCATGTTTGATTTTTTGCATTTACACCATTATCCCTCTAAAAGAAAGCAGAAAAATGCGTGAAGGCTTCATCTTGAATGTCCTTTGTGGAAAAATCCATGGAAGCATCTGATTTATTAATGCGCCAAATAGTATTTATATTCTTTCTTTCATTAGCACACCTGTGAAAAAACCGGGTGTTTTGATCACCCTCTTTGAGCCAAGTAATTCTACTTTTCAATTTCCAACTAACTTCCTCAATGCGCAGAATTTCCCTTTTCCTTATACCCAGCTGATAAAGAGTATGGTATGAACAATCATTCGGAGGAAGGTCCGAAAAGCTGTTTAGAATATACTCCATTTGGGAATTGATATCAGCTAATTCCACCTTAAGAGAGCGCTTCTTGTTAATCTCCCACTTTTTTGACTCCGACTTGATCATTTGAATCTTGCGATGAAAATTCTCCCATCGACCGATACCATCTTGAACCTCAGCAGCCATCCAAGTATTTCAAATCAATTCCACGTACTCAGAATCCTCTAGCCAGACACGATTGAATTTGAAAGGGTGGCTATTGACTTTATCATTCGATTTCCATATCAGAGCGATTGGGCTATGGTCCGAGATATCAGAGGTCAAGACCGATGACCGAGGATCTCCCAAAACCTCCACCAGCATCTCCTTAATGAGCACCCTGTCAAGTCTTTTGGCAATAAATTGGTCACCAACCCTTCTATTAGTCCAGGTGGGAACCATAGGAGAGGGTCGAATGTCCACCAAATTGGAAGCTCTGAACATATCATATAAGAAATTGGCCAGAGGGTCCATTCTAGCCCTAGAACCCCATAATTCATCCGCGTGCAAAGACGAATTGAGATCCCCCATAATAATTAGGTTTTGGATATCTAAAATACCAGAAGCTTGCATACAATTCCAAAAATTTAGTCTACCACTGTAGGGAGCATATATGTTGACAATGTTAAACTTTTCGCTTAAACCCCGAAACCGCCTGGTCAAAATCATCCCCCCAAAAAAACTATACGCCTTCAGGGATACCCTGTTCGGATCCCACATAGCAATCATGCCACCATAATGACCAGAAGAATCCACAGCCGCCGCACACCATCCCTTCTTGATATTCAGGAAACACTAGATTGCTTTCTCCCTAACACACAGAGTTTCTTGTCCCAAAAAGATAACAATTTCCTTAGGAGCAATAAGGTCCCGTAGGCAATGTGATTTGGAGGCATTGCCAATCCCTCGAATGTTCATAGAAATAATGGAGTTCATGGGGAAACCTCATTAGGGTGGCTTGCTCTAAGTGCCCTTGGTTTGTCTCCAACATAATCAGCCACGACGATTGGGATATCCGTAAGCTCATCATCCCCCCCGAAAAAAGAGATACAGGTTTCATCTTCCCTTTACCCTTGCGGCCGTTTGGAATAAATGATCTCCGAATAGAAATATTGGCAGGCCTCGAGGACACTGACAGACAGGTCGACGATGAAGGCAGTTTTTCAAAAACAGTGAGGGCGGCAAGGTCGATGTGCGGGTTGGCCATAATAGATTCTATATCACTACCAACAATGTTCTTAGGGGATTCGGGGAGAGTAATGGAGTCATCAGATTTGAATTGGGGACAGTAGTTAACGGGGGAAAAAACTTCACCCTCAACAGGACCCTTGGTGGAGGATTCCCCCAAAAAAGAATGGGAAGAACGAAACAACAGGGGATCGAACAATAGTTGATAGGGAGGGTCAGTAGATAATTGAGTCCCAGAGAGTTGCCTAGATGGACGAGATTGTGTCTGAATGGAATCAGAATTAATTGTAATGTCCGGAGGGATAGATATGACAACAGACTCCGCCATGTTGGACGTTGACAATTTCAGATTTGGAATGGCCGGTCCCTCAGGGATAGTGAGGTCAGGAGACAAGACCAACCTACAGTGATCATTGGGAGAAGGCTCATGCTAAAAAATAGGCTCCGTATTATCTTCAGGTTCTAAAACTCTTGTAATAGGTTGATTATGAGGAAGAGGACTATCAAGCCTATC
Source organism: Pinus albicaulis (assembly GCA_034641835.2). NCBI lineage: Eukaryota > Viridiplantae > Streptophyta > Pinopsida > Pinales > Pinaceae > Pinus > Pinus albicaulis. The sequence continues at coordinate 87,496,457 of CM076572.1, forward strand.
CATATTATCATGAATGGGAACCGAATCTACATTGAGGCTATCAACATATACGTAAACATCTTCATCAGAAGATAAAGAGATTGGAATACCTAAATGGAAGCCACCAGGACTACCAGTAGTTGCACCCTTTTGTCGATCCTCGCCCGCATCAGCAACCACCACCTTAGCCCGAGTCATGCGAAAGCGATATGGAAAATTTTCCCTTAGATGACCAGTCCGATGACATATGAGGCAGCAGAAGGGAATGCCCCTGAAGTCAATGCGTTGGCGGTGGCGCCGATTATTCCACACCATATCCACATCACCGGGCAATCCACCTGCATAGTTAACATCAACTAAAATCCAAGCCACCCTTTTGTCAGAGGCACCGACAATGCTAGGGTCTATATACTTAGTTTGCCCAATAGAATTTCCGATCGCCTGGAGAGCCTTTATCATCCAAAACCCCAGCGGAAGTCCAGGCAACTTCACCCATACAACATGGTTCCGCGGAGCTTCCATAAGAGGATTGAACCCAAGATACCAAGGTACCAACTGCAGGAAGCAGCGCCCCCAAACCCAAGTACACCCAATAATCTTAAAAACATCCTTTTCGTCCATAAAATGGACACTGAACCATCCATTAAGGAGCGCACTATATTTGGGTGTATACCCGATAATTGGGAACCAGAATTGCTTAATCCATGTAGCAGTGTCAAAATTCTCAGAATGAGGGAACATCCATCGACCGATTATAGCGCGCTTCTGCAGACTCGTCACCCTGATACATAAATCTTCATGGTCCAATATAAACTCTTTGATATCCATCCTATGTTTAAAAATGTTCTTATGCATGCACTTCTTGTCCCTCTGTCTACAGCCTTTGTGGCGTCCCTGCACATTAACTGCCACCGGAGGGATTTCATGAAGCGCCTGCTTGATAATTTGGTCGTCTACAAGAAAATTCTTAAAAAGCCTAGAAACATCAGATGGATTGGATACATTTACATTTCCCTGGGATGATGAATTCACCGAATTCTCGATATTCGATTCAGCCATATTTTAATGACCTTTCCCAAGTACAATCTTCTGGGATGGCAGGTGCCGCCACTTAGACGCAACCAGGAGAATTTGAAATTAAAACGTCATCATCGATAAGATGAAAAAGAATTCCCGATATGTGAACTGACAATAGCCAGAAAAGAAATCAGAAAATTTACGTCGAAACAGTCACCCCATAACTAAGATCTGACAAGAATCACCGTCACCAGCTACTACGCAACCAAAGCCCAAGATACACCATAAATACGACATTATCGATGGAGAATAATCACTGCATAACATAACCCTATTATATAAAAGAATATGATAATGTCCAAAAGACTCCCAGGTCCGTCTCGGGAAAATATTAGATGCTACTAGAAGTTCCTTAATAGGAGTAATCCGCTAAAGGAATAATTACCTCCCTCAACCCATGCATGGGAATTTAATACCATCATTCATAAAATCTATGGAGAATCCCCCAATCCCCAGGGCATGTACAATAATGGGCAAATGTACTACGATTATTAATCTTACATGACCCTTGAAATCAACTTAGATATGAAAGGACACTTTACCGATCACCTACCTAATATCAGATGGATAAAGACATTCGTCACCCAAGTTTGAATCCCTAAGAATGGCCGAAAAAACATACCTCCCAACCGATCAAAAATTCAGGCAAAACAACAACATAAACAACCTGGAATAGACCACCATCTCTTACAGAGACGAAATCCAAAGCTTTTACAGGGGCAAGAAATAATAAAATATTCCTTCAATGAGTGCCATAAATTCAACAAGTTACAAAAATGGGGAAATCCCAATTCTGAGGAGTCTGATGAGCTTTCAACAGAAGAAGAAAATTCTATAAATTCTGTGAAAGAATGCATCTGAATTCCATTCTATGAACCCAATAAATGGCACGGAGAATGAAAAAAGCCAAGATGATTAAAAGTGATATTAAGCAAATATCAGCCGCTTCCATAAGGTTCATGAGATCAAAACGTTAACATTCAACGCCTGTGAATCATACGGGAATTCCATAAAAAAACGTAGGAGCATAACAAATCTCATCTCCTAGATCGTCAGGGCCCCGCTTCAAAATATATTCAGCACCTCATTCACCTACATCTTGCAAACCCATGCACTATTGATAGTTGCCTTCACCATATCTAGATATTCGATATTCATCGCACCAGTACGAAAATATGACGATCAACAAGAGAGGATACAACCCCACCCACAAACCAGCAAGAAAGAGATATTCTAAACTTAGAAAGCGGAAAGAGCTTCCAATAAAGAGTAAAGAGCATCACACCATAAGCCAAAGAAAACCCACGCCACAAACCAACAAGAAAGAATTATTCTCAACCAGGAATGCAGAAGGATTTGGTCAATGGCTTGCAATCTTATCAACAAATCGATCCCATGCTCTATACTCCGCCATTATCCTCTCTGTGGAGAACCTCACTCTAAAGATTTGCACATAATCCGTTATCAAATTTTCACACCAACACGCTCACCAAATCTAGTAAGGTGTATCCTAAGAATGTCTTTTCTATTTGACTTATAGACTTATATATAAATGAGCTAAAAATTTGATTCATAAAAAATAAAGTATCCATATAAAAAATTATGCTTTGTTATTCTTAATTTAGGTTAACGATGTTATGTTATTAACCAATCATAAAATACTTGTGATAAATTACGGTCATTTCATATAATAGTCACTTTTTCTTATTAGGTAATATCATTGCTATTATTAAAACCCTTGTGTACACAAATAGGTAATCATGAGCATGCTCTCTATCCATATGAGCTCTAGGATGTAAGGTGGTTTTTATGACAAGAAAATATGAATTGTGGCATAAAGGTGTGTTATGTTTGTATTTACAAATAGTCAGTACAAAAGTTAATTAATAAAAAATGGTTTGAATTATTGATTTGTTTGATTATGATTACAAGTCAATCATAATCCCATGAAAATTGACTAATTGTCAGAGTGACCAAATCCCCTGAGAATTGACAAATTGTGAGGGTGACCAAATTTTATAAACCACCACATGGAACACATCTCAAAAAGATAAAATAAAACACCCAACTTTTGGGCCAATCATATAATAATAAATTAATATTTTAAATTATAAAAAAAATACTTCAATAATTTCGAAAGTTAAACATTAAAAATTGACTAAACTATTACTAATAAAAAAAACAAATCTATTAAGAATTAATAACAACCTTATTCACTTACAATTAATCATTTTTATCTAGGTTACAAAGATTAAGAATATTTCGAAATTCTACGAAAAATTAGTTAGGTTATAATGTTTGTTTCTGAGTTCTCAATTTTTATGTGACAGGTTATTTTAGAACGATCCTTTAATTTTTTTTAACTCGTTGTAAATAATGTTCTAATTGCACACAATTATGAATGGCGTTGATTGGCTTTGGTAAGGAGGACGATTAGTTTAATACGTATTCTGAAGTAACAAAGTTGACGAGGGATGCATTACAATATATATATATATATATATATATATATATATATTCATTCTTGTTGAAGTGTCATTATTATTCGCTTGACAATGCTTTATTACGTAAATATGAGGTGTAAAAGTTTTGAATTTTTTTATCGACTTTTAAAATTGTTCATATTTTCCAGATTTTTAGTTTGAAGTTTAGATTTATGTTTGTTAATATTTTTCGATATTTTCAATAATTTCTATATTTTTATTAATATATTTTCGAAAGTGTGTATATATATATTATAGGGGTAAGCTTATATTTGTTATATTATTGGTATTATAAATATTTTATATTTTTTAAATATAATTTATAATATAAATATAGTTTTATATATTTTATTGTTATAATAATGGGTTATAGGAAAATTATTAATATAATATAATTAAGTTGAAAGGTGTATTTTACAACTTAGAAGAGAGTATAACAAAAACTAAAAATATATGTGTTAGTTGAGTGACAGTGTTTTGAGTTTAGTGTTGGATCTTTTTATAGGTCAATTGATGATGATTAATGCTAGCTAAGACCAATATGGTCTATCAACCTTAAGAAAGGAAGGGATTCCTCTAAATTCTTTAGTATTTTATTTCTATGCTAGAAAAATATTAAGAGGAAAGTTCCAAGATCACCATAGTTTTGCTTACTTGAATGATCAATTGAAGGTTAGCACTGCAACAAATATTTTAAAAAATAGATAGAACGTGAATATAACATGGATAAACTAAGAGAAAGTGTGTTTCATCTTCAATCATCTTAAGGTAGCAAAGGTGACATACTCTTCTATCCCATGGAGTCAATAAGGTTAGTGGTGTGACATATATTTTGAAAAATATATTGAATGCGAGTAACATGGATAATCTAAGAGTAAGTGATGTTCATCTTCAATCAATTTAGTGTCACAAAGGTGAGATACTCTTTCATCCCATGGTGTTTTGGGAATTCAACGACTCCCAATTTCATTATGAAGCTCATAGAAATTTCTTCTTAGATTTTTTCCTTTATCCCCCAATGATTTAGCGAAGTTTTGGTATACTTATGCCATCCCCACTTGAGATGAAGGTGGGCATTTCGGCTAAAGTTAGAAGCAATTTTAGGAAAACTAATGGCTTCCATGTTGTTTTACTTCTTCTTATACATAAGATACCTAGTCATAACCATGCTTTCAAAAAGGGAAACACTTGCTTCAATCACGATGATAGGATACGAAGTAGTTTCTTTAATCTTCAGATTGTAGGTTATAAAGTGTTTTTGGATCTATTATATCTTTCTCCATGACTCTTTGAAGAGTCTGCAACCCCAAACCTCTCACAACCATATAAAATAGCATGAATGGAGAGAGTATTAAAGAGGAGTTTTATATTTATCCCATACCGAAAGATCTATTAACTTACAATTATTTTCAAGCCCATAATAAACTTTCCATTCTCCAATTATCATTTTCTCATTGTTATTATTTTGGCTAGCTACCACTATGGCATACGTCACTCGGTATCCATATCAAGATAGCTATTGCAAGTAATCTAGACAAATTTACATTAGTTACCATTTGTGAATATGGTAAAGTGTTTGGGAGTATACTACAAAGTTTTCCTAATAAGTAAACACGCATGCACACAAACACACATAAAAAGAATAGTAATAACATATATCAATTAATCGTAACCTAAAATGAATCAAATATTTATAGGGATCTAATTCCTTGAAACACGAAACATTTCCAAAAATTGTTGCATTGTTGGAATTATTTGCTTCTCAATACATTCAATTTTTTTTCCTCGAGAAAAAAGCGTAACTTTATTACTGCAGATGAGTATAAAATTACAATGAGAAACACAAAGTTGTGTGTTCAGAGGGGCAAACCCAGAAGTTTGTTTTACATGACAGATTCGAAGAGGACCTATGCAAAACCAATAGCTGGCAAATACAAGTCTGTTCGTAAAAAAGCACAAGCTGTTCATCCTTTGGAAGACAGGCAAAAACTTAAAAACGTAAGAACTGCACCACTATTTACAAACCTTCAAGAAAACTCTGCCTAGAAAAAAGGATTGTTCTTCCTGAGACAGAATACATCATACATTCGATTAGAAGAATCGACCCAACAAAAAGTACCCAACAAATACGTTGTGTCCAGCCCACTTTTGAGGCCCAAAAATTGAGAAATCCAGCGAAAATGTATTCTTCAAGCGCAATAGAGAACAGAGGATGCACATTCCAGAAAAATCGAATTACCATAGAGCAGTTCGGACCAAAGCATTCTGTCCACCGATCAGAAAGAGCCAAAGGAATATCCGTTGAAAATCTCGACCATTTTCAGCCATTTGTAGTTGAGGAAGAACACACACCCTGTGTATGTATCCAAAGACAAAAGGTTGACCATTCATCCAATGTACACAAAAACTCTTAGCCTATAAAATATTCATTTTAGACTTTCACTGGGCCCCCTGAAAACTGATTCTGCATGAAACCCACTCAAAAGCTCGATCAAAAAAGAAAAACTCAGAATTTTTCCTGTAGAGGCAGCACATCTTTTGTGAATGAACAAAAGGCAATTTGTTGAAGTACCATCCATCCCCAAAAAATTTAGAGACAACACACTGTCTGTATGAAAGCTGTTGGCAAAATTGACAGGCCACTACATAATCCAGAAACCACTTAATCAAATAAAGATGGATAGAGGTATTCAGAAGTAACACCATCCAAGTGTTCTCTGATCCTCCAAATACCTTCGTCCAGCAGCAAACCCCTCTTTGAAGCTTGATCAGCCTCTTCATTATTTTCACGATAGATGTGCTGGCAGGAGAAAGAGACTAAAAAACGGATGATCTCCCCGATAGAAAGAAACATATTTTGTAAATGATGAACCCTGTAGATCTGTGATCCTTTTATCCAATTTATCACATTCAGTGAATCCCCATAAACGTTTATTTGCCTGCAGCCTTTCTCCACTGCGAACAATAGAAGAATCTTGAGGCTCAGCAATTCAGCCAAATTATTAGTCCCTTCCCCAAGCCCAGCAGAGATCTCAAACCAATGAGATTCCGAGAGAAACAACAGTGCTCCACCCCCACAAAAATTTTTCTGCATGGCACCATCAAAAAAACCCCAAGGGTTCCTCCTGTCAATCTCCAGCATGAGTACCTCCCTCTGATTGGCAGCACGAATATGAATAGGGAAAGCAAAGTGCAAACCAACAGTCATGGCACCGACAATCTCCGGAGTACTGACAGAACCATCAAAAAGAAGCCGATTATGCGCCAACCAACAGCCCCAAAGAACGAGGAGCGGCAGAGCTTTAAGATTCATCTCAGCAGTAGACACCCACCACGAATCCCAGGCATGTGATACAGAATTGCCCTCCCATCTGCACCGGATACCCAGTAACCTATAGCACTCCAGCCAAATACCTTTGATGAAAGGGCAGCTGAGGAAAAGATGGTTAACTGATTCAGCATCGGATTTACACAAGCAACACCAGCCAGGACCCTGAAAACATCTGTTTTGTAGCACATCCCAAGTAGGGACTTTATTTTCAAGGACACACCACATAAATAGACGAGTCTTAGGAGGACAGTTCAGTTTCCAAATTTTCTTCCACCACCACCGCTCCTCTCCCAGGACAACCCCAGCACTAAGTTTGTTATATCCAGCCTGAGGAGAATAGATCCCCGAAGGATCAAAATCCCAGGCAATCTTATCCTCCCTATCCAAGAGCACAAGATGTGCCTGTTTTAAAGCACGAATATAAACCGTCAGATCCCTCTCATCAAAAGCCTCCAACCCAAAGGAGGAGGCCAGTAACCAAGACTGTATGCCCAACCTTCTCCGAACCGGATCAGCAAGTTGGGAAAGAAAAGTAATCCCCTGCTGCCTTAATGCCTCAATCGTACACCGAGGAAGAAGGTATTGAAGAGAACAACCCATCCAATGATCCTCACCAACCCGGAGCTTCCTGCCATTACCCACAACCCAAGCCAGGCTAGATTCCAGAATGTGAAAATATTTGACAAGAGCCTTCCATATCACCGTTCCCCCAGCAAAGGATTTCCCAGGATTCCTAATCCAGTCAACAATAGAAGAAGGAGCAATATAGTACTTCTGATATATCACCTGAGTCCAAAGGCTATTTCCTTTGATGAACCTCCATCCACCCTTAGCAGCAAGAGCCTGAGCAAAAAGGAAGATATTTTTCAGCCCCCACCCACCTAAAGCTTTTGGGACAACAATCTTCTCCCACCGAACCCAAGGGGTCACCAAAGAATCCTGTTTCCCACTCCATAGAAATCTGAAGCAAATCCTCCTGGCAGCCTCCAAAATACCCTTAGGGATCCAAGACAGGGACAACCAATAAACTGGAATAGCCTCCAAAACCGACTTAACTAAAGTCAGCCGCCCAGCTCTAGACAGCCATTTGTGAGACCAAAATTTTAACCGTTTTTCTAGCTTTTCCAATAACCAGTTCCAATCATTTTTCCTATAATCGTTGGGTTTTAAGTGGAACCCCAGATAATTCAGACCAGCATCCAGACCAAAAGTATTGTAGGGAAAGATCCTCATGAACTCACGCCTCTCCTCATCCCTCAAGGAATGTGTAGAGATGGAAGACTTCCCAGCATTTACTTCCATTCCCGTATCTTTGCCAAACAAAACCAAAATCTCACCAATGGAGATAGCATCCCGAACCGACCCAGAACAGAAAATTAAGACATCGTCAACAAAAAGAAGGTGAGTAATGAAAAGGTTTGGAGCTACCTGAATGCCCTTCAAAGAACCCTGTCTCCTAGCCTCATGTAGAGCTCTACTCAAACCTTCAGCAACCAATAAAAATAGAAGGGGAGAAAGGGGGCATCCCTGGCGCAGCCCCCTTTCAGCATGAAAAAAAGGAGAAGCAGCCCCATTGAGCAGAACAGAAAAGGAGACAACTGTAATACAACTCATAATCCATCTAATGAAGTCGATGCCAAACCCAAGGTGAGTCAGAGCATGCGAATATATAACCAGCTTACCCGATCATATGATTTGGATAGGTCAATTTTCAGCACCGTCCCTTTGAGGTTCTTGGTCTTCATACTGTGGAGAGCCTCTTGTGTAGTCCCGATAGCTTCATGAATTTGACGACCTTCCAGGAAGCCAAATTGTTCACCGGAAATGTGAGTAGATAAAATGCCTTTGAGTCTTCGCGCAACCACCTTGGCTATCACTTTATAGATACAGTTGCACAAAGAGATAGGACGGAAATCAGCCAGAGAAAGAGGGTTGTCCACTTTCGGAACAAGAGCTATGAACGTGGAATTGAAGCAAGCAGGAATCCACCCTGAAACCCTGGTATCCTCCACAACTTTCAACAAATCTGTCCCTAAAATGTCATAGAGAGCCGAAAAAAGTTCGATCAACCACCCATCTGGCCCAGGGCTTTTATCTTTTTGGAAACTATGAAGAACCTCCTTCAATTCCTTCTTAGAGACCTCAGCCATCAAAGATCTGTTGTCAGTCTCTTCCACAAACCTCGGAAAATACTGAGCAACTCTAATCACTTCTGCAAGTGATGCATGAGCTGGGGCCTTAAAAAGATCCTTGAAGTGGTCAACCCCCAATCTAGCTTTGGCCTCAAATGAAGAATGCTCAATGCCCTGACCATCTCTTAAACTCCAGATAGTATTAGCCGACTTTCGGCCGCGTGCATAAGCATGAAAAAATTTTGTATTCTCATCCCCACTAGCCAGCCAAGTGGCCCTGCTCTTCAGCCTCCACGTTTCCTCCTTATCCATAAGAAGGGAGTTCCTTCTTTTTTCAAGAGAAACAAGAGTGTCTTTATCAACTTGTGATTGATAACCACCACCAATGCCCTCATAAATCAAGTGAAGATCCTCTTCCACCTGTTTCAACTCCACATCCTCCCTCTGTCTCTTAGCAGCCGACCAATCTTTGACAGCCTCCTTGATGCGTTTTAAATTTTCAGCAAATTGAAAGGCAACAGAAAGATGACTGTCCACCCTAAAGGGAATCCATCTATCGATAACCAAAGCTTTGAAAGAATCATCCCTGAGCCAAATTTTATTGAACTTTAAAGGGCTACGAGGCTGCCTAGGCCCGATCTTTAACTCAAGAAAGATGGGAAAGTGATCAGAGGCACCCCCACTGCTAATCCACTGCCTGATCTGAAAAGGCCTGTCCACAATCTGCTCAGCCACCAGGAAACGATCAAGTCTCTTTGCAATTCTGTCTTCCGCACATATATTATTCCTCCAAGTAGGTTTCAGCTTGATGGGCTCAATGTCCAACAAGTTATTCTCCTCCAATTTTTGACTGAAAAAGCCAGTCAGGGAATCAATTTGTGCATGAGGTCCCCAAACCTCCGACTGGCCCAAAGAAAAATTCAAATCCCCACCCAAAATCACTGAATCACTCTTGATTAAAGAGTTACTCAAGAGGGAATCCCAAAAAGGGATCCTGTCCTGATAAGGTCCATAAATATTAAACAGATTAAAAGCTTCAACAAACTCCAACGACAGGAAATTTATTCCCAGGACCGACTCCATACCCCAGAAATTTTGAGATTTAATTGTTTTGTCATTCCATCCGATAGCCAAACCACCCGACCTACCTCTTGCATCCAAAGACTCGAAAGTCCAGCCTGGCAACCAACCCTCCAATCTAACTTTGACCACAGATCCAACACCTAAAGTCTCTTGAAGCAGAATGATATCCGGACAATCCAAGAGGATAATTCTCTGGAAAGCAGCTTTCTTATGGGGACCTGCCAAGCCCCTGCAATTAAAAGACATTATCTTCATTACACACCCGGCTTCAGGGATTGGCTTGCTCTAAGCGCCCTGTCAATCGAAATCTGCCTCCCATCATGAACATCCGACAAAGCTCGATCCTGAGCTTTTGCCAAAAAAGAGATCCTGCCCCTGCCCCGAGCAGAAGGAAGTTTTCCCCTCCCAAGCCCTCCAGCACCTTTTTTAGCACTAGATCTCAGATTATATCCAGTGACTAAAGGGGCTGTAGTAACCACCGGAACCAACAGCTTTTCACCAGGGTCAAAAATCGGGACAGAAACCATCTCTTGGAGAGCAAGCAAAGAAACTGGCTGAGTAGGGATATAAGGAACAACACAAGAAGACTTACCACCAACATCCATCCAGGCCGAGACAGTAGTCAACACAGAATTCAGAAGCGAGGTTGATGAGAAATTGAAGACTGGGGATAAAGGAAAAGAGCCCGTAAGTGAAATATTCAGCACAGATAATACTTCTTTCAGTAAGACATCATCCTTTAGTTGAAAATCTGCTCCATAATGTCGACTATGGACCTTCACAGCATCAAGCGCTCCACCCCCAGCAATCTGATATAGAGCCTCTTGACCAGAAGAAGGACCAGAAACCTCACTCAACACCTGGAGATATACATCAGGCGGCATGCAAGAGCCAATGACATCAGATTGCACATCGTTAGAGGAGGCTGAACAAGGTTCAGAGTGTAAATGGTGAGGACCGGAGCCAACCTCCTTCACCAGAGGTACCTCCACAAATGGACCAGACCCCTGGATTTTGGCAGATCGAGAGGGAGAACCACATTCATATGCAGGGTGACCATAAACATGGCACCGACAGCAGCGAAAAGGAACCTTCTCATAGTCAAGGATCTGCTTAATATCATAGTGACCCCACCTGAGATTCATAAATTCTGCAAGGCCCTCTCTGATGTTAATCATCACAAGGATTCTTGCAACCCGCCTGAGATTTGTCTTAAAGAAGGATAGGTCTGCCTCTAAGAAAACCCCAATCATATTACCTATACCGCATAGGTGCTCCTCTGTCCAATAATGAAGAGGCAGACCAGGTAAACGTACTCACAATGGGACCGAGTCCACCCTTTCTCTGTTAGCATCAAAGAGCGGATGCCAAGGTTTTAAGAGTAGAGGAGAATGATCTACAGACCAGCTCCGCTGAGTCACCCACTGGAGGTGTTCAGAGCGCAGGAGGTTGAAGGCGAACCACCCCTTCGAAAGGGACACCACCTCAGGCACATAACCCAAATCATTCTTCCAATGAGAATCAGCCCAGGCAACAACAATTTTCAGGGCAAAATGTCTCCCCACCACCCTGCCAACCAATATTCTACTGGCCAATAATGTAACCTATTCCCAGCCTATGTCTTCACCCAAGACATAGTTATACTCAGCTTTTTTAATCTTGATCCATTTTTTCTTTCTACCTCCCTTCTTCGACGCTTCAGCCTCTTTTCCTTTGTTTGGACCAGACTCTTTAGTAGTTTCAGGCGCAAGAACCCCGCTCTGTTCTTCCCAACTAATAGGATTAGAGGATGTACTCCGGCTCTTCTTCTCACATAATCCCTCCCCACTTCTGGACGCACGCACAGTGGGGTCAAGTTCGATGCCAGAAACTGTGGAAAAATCGCCCAAAATGTTACCCAGATGCGTGTCCTTCCCATCCTCGTTCAAACAACTACGAAAAACTTTCCCCTTCAGAGCTTGAAACTGATTCAAATCCGAGCTGCTGTTAGCAGTCATACAGCCTCCCGCCCTCGCATCATAACCTCCTTTGAAAACCAGAGGCGACAGGCCACCATCCGAGAGAATAGGGGGCTCGTGTTCACCTTGAAAACTAAAGCCTGTCTGCCCTCCGGATCTAGACCAAATAGGAAGGGTTGAATCGCACCTCCCCTGCACAGAGATAATACCATCCCTGGTCAGGTCATCGAAGCGCCCATCACCATTCAAAAAACCATTGTTCCCGCCCAGAATCATCGCTCCGCCCCTTTCTCAATACATTCAATACTTCTGGATGCTTAAATTATAAATATGAAATTAAGATACATCTAATTTACTTCTTGATACTTAAATTATAAATATGAAGTTAAGACACATCTAATTTAGTTAACTATATAAATTAATATTTTTTAATTTTAATTTTATTTTAATTTAATTCAATTTAATTTTTTATTTATTTTTTATTTTTATTTTTAATTTATTTTTAATTTTTAATTTTTTTTATTAATTTAATTTTTAATTTAATTAATTAATTTATTTATTTTTATCAGAGAGAAAAAAATGTTGTTTTATATTGGTATATATAAGAACAGTACATTTGATCAATCAAATATCCTTCACAAAAAGGCAACAACAATGGGGAGGCTTGAAGCCCCTTTTAGCATGACATAAACTGGGATCCTGGAACATGAGCTATGAGTTATGATATTCTTTGTCATTATGCAAAAACCAGAGTACCTATTAAACAATAGTAACTGAAACTCTATGTTAGATGCCGAGAGACCATAAAAAGTGCTTGAGGAAATCCAGAGCGAGATCGATAACTGAACACTAGATTGCAGAAACAACTGTGCAATGAGACTAATGTCGGCCCACTTATGGTAGCATATCCCGGATTCTGTTGAAAGGAAGGATCTCTTTTGTAGATCTATCCAGTCATTAGGTCTAGATGATTGAAACTGGCTCTCTCGCTCTTATAACAGGCTCGCTTGCACAATTTGAACAGGCTCACTTGCACATATTAACAAGCTTGCTTGTATCCAAAGATTAGGCTCGCTTGTCATTACTGGCTCGCTTGCATTCTGTGCATGTACAAAATTGAAGGACAAACATATCTGGAATTGTCCAAAATTCGATAAAACAAAATAGGTAGGATCCTGACAAGGTGCCTTGCCCCCAAAGATCACAGAATCAGAATGTCGCTAGTCCACACCTTCTTGTTGAGCTTGTACTGTGAAACCTGTAATACTCCAAATCTCATATCCACCCCTCGCTTGGAGAGCCCATCAACTCTAGTATTCAATTCCCTGTATATGTGAGTAATGGGGGGGCGATTTAATCGCTCCCAAAGGAGCTTGGCACGCCTGAACCATCCATGAGAAGCAATCATGGAACTTGTAGCATGTCCAAGCATAGTATTGATGACCAGCTTGGAATCTCCGTAAACCGAGACCCCTTGTAGACCCAAATTCACAACTACGTTAAACCCACACCATATGGCCATAAGCTCGGCCAGATTGTTGGTGCCCTTCCCTCCGTTCCAACATATTTCAATCCTTTCGTCCTCAGATAATTTTAACCATGCTCCACACCCCATAATCCCCCCCCGGCAAGCTCCATCAAAGAAAATAGCTATAAGGGAGATTGGGTGAGGTCTATTATGCTTAGATCCATCCTGTATCAACGGAGAATGAGGTCTCCTTTCCCGAATCCAAGACATGATAGCGAAGTATGTGTGATGTAATTGAATGGGCACATTCTGAAATATAAATCTGTTCCTGCATCACCAAACTTCCCATACAAAAAAGAACGGAAGGGATTTGAATTCACCCAAGAGCCTATCCCACCTATGTGCTGCTTCAATAAAACTTGTAGGAGACCATGCATCGTCCAATAAAGGCTTATAGAATAGTGACCAAAGATGGGCAGTCCATGGGCACGAAAAGAAAATGTGACTGATGGATTCTTCCTCCATCCTACAAAAAGAACGTCTACTAGGACCATGAAATCCCTTACGTCTTAGCATATCCCAAGTAAGAATCCTCTCCCTCCACACTAGCCATCCAAAGAGAAGGATCTTGGTAGGAATTTTCCACTTCCAGAATTCAACAAATCCCATGTTCATATTGGAGCAAGTATCAAAAAGAGTTATGTTGAAATATACATGTTTGACAACAAGGTTTCCATTCTTAATGTCGCCTGCCCAGGTCAGGGTATCACCAACCCGCTCAAAAGAAAGCCCAACCCGTTGGAGCCCCTCCCGATATTTCATCCACTCTTGTCCATCAGAGTCGATAAGGTTGAGTTGTCCCGTCATTTTAAATATCGGGGCAGAATGCTACCAGTGAATTATCAATTGACCAATATAAAAAATGCCCCTGTTATTGAAGATATGCAAGAGTCTTGTACTCATGAACAATATTTCAGGAGCCCCCAGTAATTTCTCCCCACTCAATCCGATTTTGTAACCACAGCCAAACTTCCATACCAAACCCTAAGAGATGATGTGATGCACTTTCTTGAAGCTGTTCCAAATCATAGATCTATTCCTAAGGAAGGAGATCTGCTTGTAGTATAAAAACCGCAAGGCATCGACAGGTAAGTATTTAGCTGATATGATCTCTGCCCATATACCTCCCCTAGTCAGCGCTCGCCAAAGAGATTTGGTGAGCAGGGCATCATTGAACGCACATGGGTTAAGAATACCCCAACCACCATACATTTTCGGACATAATAGAGCCTCCAATTTACAAAGGTGAAACTTCATGTTTGAGGCAGTCCCGCCCCAAAGAAAATGTGCCATGATAGATTTAATCGATGAGATAATACCCTGTGGAAGGTAGAGAAGGTGTCCCCAATAAACTAAGAACTGAGAAAGGACAGATTGTACTAAAACATAACGCCCCCCCACGGAAAGGTATTTATGAGACTAGTGTCCAATTTTCTTTTTATATTTCTTAATAAGCCACGGCCAGTCCTTATTCCTGAATGAATATGGTTTAATCCTAAATCCCAAATATATGAAACCTACAGCTGCAAGTAATTTCCCAACCCCCAGGAAACTTGTAATGAAAGAGATCTCATTCTCATCCCCCTCATCATAAACTATAAAGGAATTGCCTTTGTTAATACACAACCCGGATGTAGATGCAAAACGTATCAATAGATAATGAATGTAAAACCAACATTTTCTCAAAAGCAGGCCAAATATAAGCAAATCATCCACGAAGAGGGAGTGAGAGATACTAACAGTCTTAGAGAAAGGAAAACCAACAAAGTATCCAACCCGAGACAACTGAAGAACAACTCCAGAATCTTTCGCTGATTTCAGCCCATTGCCCTTTGTAACGTGATTTATAAGATTACATCAAAGATCATCGAAAATCGGCTGAAGGTTTACTTGGACAATTTTGTTGAGAAGGAACAGTATGGCTTTTTGAGGGGGCGGTCGATCCATGACGCCGTAGCTATAGCCCAGGAGGTGTTACATACAATGCACATAAAAAAGGAGGATTTAATAATGAAGATTGATTTGCTGAAGGCCTATGACCGCGCTGATTGGTCGTATATCAGATTGATGTTGATGAAGCTGGGAATGCCTATGGGTGCCTTACGGTGGATTATGAGTTGCATTATGATTGTCAAATACGCAGTCATCATAAATGGGAAGCCCACAGTTTTCTTTGGTGCAGAAAAGGGTCTCAGACAGGGGTGTGCGCTGTCCTTGTTGATTTTTATTTTGAACTATATATATATATATATATATATATATATATATATATATATATATATAATTACCTTAAGTCTAAATACATGTCATTTTTTTAGAATTGAAGTGTTTTCTTAAACTAAATAGTAACATTACAACTTAAAAAAAAAACATTAAGAAACACAATAAAATTACTTATATAAATAAAATGGCTAAAAAAAACCAACTATTGAGCATGATCATTTTTATTTGGTTATGTTATCATACTCAATAAACAATGTTTTATAAATACATGCTTAAAAAATAAAATTAATAAAATTAAGCTTGATTAATTATTTGTATGTTTAGCATGAATACCCTCACATGTCACCATCCTATCATCATTAAACCACAAACCACTAGTAAAACAATGTAAGAGTATCAAAACATTCAACATTAAAGTATGAATGGAATTCCATGTGCAAAGATAACATATAGATCGTAAGGATGAAGTGAAGTATGTGCATAAGAGAGAGAAAGATGTACTAGACAATAGTGTGACTGAAAAAACTTAAGAGTATGTCAAATTTTAAAGTGAGTAATCATTTTATAAGGGTGACCATGCAAGGTGACATCACACTCCTTATGAAAGAAAGCATTCAGTCGAGTTCGCCATCTTGTCATCCACATCAAATCGAGGAGGTGGTCAGGTCAGCACCTCCAAGCAGACCGGAAACGAATAATGCAGTTGTGTGCTGCTGGAGTTAACAATGGCTCTAGGTACAACGCACCTTGATGGTCGACGCGCAATCTCAGTCAACGAAGTCTCACTCTCTCCAATTTTTGAAAAAGATGTTTAATCCTTATCTCGCTCACATTTCATATGCATCTAGAAGGAGATAACTTGGGAAGAAATGGCCTGTGTGCCATTGTTTGATGTATAGACTAGAAATCTTTTTTGTTTTGCACACAATATCATTAGAGTGAAATTTGTAATCTCAAGACATTGAATATCTGTTATTGGTCGTATTTTCCATAAGGCTGAACAACAACACAAGGAAATATTGTCTGTTATAATTTCTAAATATAAAGATAAGCAAAGCCTTCACACAAAAAAATAAAACATACCATTCTCAATGAGTAATCATTTTTAAAAAGTGATAAATTATACCATTGTGAATTATTGATTGAATTATTTTTAATAATTTAAATTTATTATTATTATTATTATTTAACATTTTTAAGATTAAAACTTTCATTTGTCGTGTAGATTTAGTGATATTTGGTAGTATGTTTAAATTTTCATGAATAATTTTAATAATTTTAAAGATTTATAAAGTAATAAATGTAATTATTTATTTATTTATTTATTTATATATTATTAGTAATTTTTTCAAAATTATATTGATGAGATATTATTTTATTTGTTTTCTAGAAGATATTTCATTTTTCTAATCACAAGTAAGTTAATTATATATATTTTTTGTTAATTAAGATTTCTATTTTCTCAAAATATCATTATACAAAACCAAATATCATTGTTTAAACCGAGCCTTGTCAGAGTTTGCCATAAGAGAAATCAGAATTATTGACAAAGGTCTACGTTTTATTAGTCAAAACCATTATAAAATAAGTTGACTTGCAATGCGAATTTATGGCATGTCCTAGTCTAGATACATCAAAAATCAAATACTAGTGACTGGTATATACATAATTGTTGAAAGAAACTATCCTAATCAAAGTAAAAAACATAAGCCAAGAGGCTAGATGAAACATCAATTATCTAATGAAGTGAAAAGGGTCGGATCCTAGGTGCTTGTACCTTATGGAGCTAAAGGCTTGAGGTCATCATTGTAGATGGCCCTCTATTTGAGTTGAACGAGCATCCACACTGATAAGACAAGGGATTTGGTGGTGTTGGTCTTGTTGAGTTTCATTAAGACAAGAGATAATTTTATTGTTGTCCTTGATCTTTTCCATCAAGACCTAGCCAAGGAGTGTCTTCATTTGCCAATGGAGGGTAATGGAATTAAGATATTAGCTTTGTCATCCCCTGGTATAACTAGAGTCTGAACCCAATTGGATACTTCATCTTGGATTTCACAATCAGAGTATGTTTGGAGGTCATTTGTAGTTAAGGATATGAGCTAGAGAATTTCCTCTTGGATTTTCATAGGGGCGGAGGAATGGAATATGGTCACATTGTGATGAACCTAAGATTGAGCCCAAGGCCATCCTTAAGAGCCTTTTCCTCTAGACTACTGAAATTGGAAACAAGAAGAGGCTTCTAATTTAATTTACCCTTAATTAAATTAGAAAGAAATTGTAATTCCACATCACATGACAATTTGTATGAGCTAACTGAGTTGGGAATACTTAGTTAGCTCAGTCAATTCGAGTTGGGGGTCAAACCGGAGGCATGTAGAGTTCACTCTAATCTTTAGGGGTCTAGTTGCAGTTTATTTTGAGTTGTAATTGTTTAACTTAATTATTTGAGTTAAAATCAATTTAACTAGTTCTAATTGATAGATGAGCTACTGAGAGGTGGAGTGAATTAAATGTGATTTAATTCACATGCAATGATCAACCAGATAACTGATAATTCACTCTAAATAGTTATTGCATGTTAGTTCTAAGGAAGACTCAGTTTAGATTGGATTTAAAGGGACGCATACTATTAGTTGTATAATTAGAAAACTCTAGAGGTCATGCATGAGGTCATCATAATGCCTTGGATGTATTGTGAAATCAATTAGTTGTAATTTCGTAATTAATAGGGGCTCAATTCCCTCAGGAATGCGTCAGAAAGGGACAAGGAATTGGTTAAGTATTGGATCAAACCTGCTCAGATCAATGTGATACAGTCAAAGATAGTGTAGAGAGCTCTCAAGCCTCAGAGAAGCATTATGTTGTGTCATATTCTTGACTTAATGCAATATACATATAGTGGGGTTTTTAGCTGAGGGTTTCCCTAGATACATATTTGTGTTGCGCGGTTGAAATTCTTTCTCTTTTCTGTTCATGTGAATGTGTGATCGTAATTGGTTTCCACAATTTGTAGAATAAATTTAAGTATTTTGTTTTATCATATGACAAGATCAGTTGAGTCTATGTGGATTTTCTACATAGACCACCAAAAAAATCACATTCGTTAGTGGGGCATGGTACTCAGAGCTAAGAGAGGCCCGATTACATATGTCCCATAGTAGACAAAAAAGCTAATGAAATAAGTTATTAGGATATAGGATAATATTAACATATATTTAACACTCTGCTGCCAAGAAGTTCTAGAACTCAGATTAGCAAGTTGTGACATAGGGTGAACAAAAAAATCTAATCTCCAAGCAGCGTCCAACAACCATAAAGTCTTGGGAACCGCAATGAAAGTACGCACCACTGAGATGTGTTGTAGACCATGACCTAGAATCCACCATGTAAAGACTAACAAAATGAAAAAGCTGCAATGATTGGACATAAAAAATTACCCCACAATTGTATTCCCACTGACATGGAAATGCTACAGATGAGGTTCAAATACTTTCCAATCACTTCCCTTTTTGGCGTTGTCCCTTGCTATCAACGCATCTGATATTCCAGAAGTTTCCTCCTCAACTGCTATCTCCCTCATCCATGCTTGAAGTATTGAAAGAAGTGTATTGAAGGTCAGCTTCCAAGGAACAAAAACCTACGTTCAATTGAGTTCTCATAGAGCCAATGCCATGGGAGAGATATCCCACCTATAGCAGGAGTGTGCCACAATAATTCCATAAGAACATTGAGTTTGTAACAAACCCAAGTTAAAACTTCATGTAATAAAAGTTAATAAAAGAAAATATAAGACCAAGGTTAAGAGACACGTATTCCAAGTTGGATATTGGGAAATACATCCCAGTGGGTGTTTATTTCAGTTATTTATGGCTAAGGGGAAATTGGAAAAGGAAATGGCTAAGGCATTAAAAAGGCAAATGGGTATTTGGGCACATTTATTTATGAAAATAAAGGAAATTAGGTTAAAAGGAAGGTGAAAGGTCACAGATAACCTGTGAGGAGGAAAAAAAAAAAAAAAATAATAACGAAAAATGAAGAAAATAGAGGCCTCATTGATAAAATGGCTCACGAGGATTAGTTCATAGACATTTTTTTAGTCCAGTTTTGGAGCTCTCTATATTGTCTCTCTCTCTCACTCTTGAACGTGACTTAGAATTTTCTTGGAGCATTTCAATATTGGACCAAGAAATAGAAAAGCAAGGAAAGGAAGGAAAAGGAAAGGAAATATCAAGCAAGGAAGACCAGGATCAAGCAACTTCAGCAGGAATACTTGCAGGTAATGGATTGCATGTATGATTTCTTAGCTAGTTTTGACATGCATGGTATGTGCATGTTGGTATTTAGTTATTTTATTGTCGATGGCATGGTTTTGTCGTGTTTTGACAGTTGTTTTCAGCCTTGCCTTGTCTTTTTCTTGATAGCCATGGTGTGATGGGATTGTTCTCAGTTTTGAGCTTTGAAATTGTCAGATGTTTTTAGAATCCGGGGCGGAGGTGGTCTCATGAACATTCCCAAAGACCTAGGAATCCCTTGACCAATTTTGGCGGGATACATGGTAAATCCTAAGGGTGGTGTGTTGGTAAGGGCCTAATGATCCAGTGTGGATTTCGGTAAAGCCTAAATACAAGGAGACAAAATTTTCCTCAAGGATAGTGATGAGATACAGAGGCATTCCAAGCTCAATTTGGCTTTGTGATCTTAGTGCTCGTTTAAATGAGATCACAGTATGGTGAGGGTGGAGGTGGTTTAACCTTTGGATTCCCTTGGTTGTTTTTTTATTGGTTTATCCATGAGATCCCACATTCATGCTCGGAATATGGCATGGGGGTGACTGGTTGAAAGAAAGATTTGGTTCATCCATGTCTTTGGTTGATGGTACGTGGAAGTCCCAAATCTGGTTGGATCTTGCCTATGTTTATTGAAAGATATGTTCTCTTTTTTTTTGTACTTGTATTTATGTGACTTTAATGGTTGTTATCTTTTTGTTATTTCTGTGGTTATATGTTGCTTATAAGCATGGTTATTTGACTGGTTCTAGTCATGGTTTACTTCATGTTTTACTTGTAATTGAAATAATAATGGATAAAAGACCTAATTAATGACAAGACAACTAATGAGAGAGGATGGTTATCCTTCTTGATAAGTTTCATATGAAATTTCAGACCCTTATGTTCTGTGTTGTATTCATGACCTGTAGATTTCATTGTTGCCAAGTGTTTGACAAAATATTAGTCTCGATTGGGGATGGTCAGGCCTAGTCCTAGTGTCAGTTTTGGTTTACAAGCATTGTCCTTATGTAGTTTATGAATTCTTAAAGTTACAGGGATTTATTGGCAGAGGTCTAGCCACATACCTAGAATCTAGCCTTAGAATACACAGTTGCTAGCAAAACACTAAGTGAAAAATTCCACATTCGCACTAATGCAAGATTATGCATGCGACTAGGAGGTTCCAATCACACTGATGCTTTGGTAAGGGAGAGATTGTTGGTAAAACTCATGGAAAAGTAAGGTCTACTCAGGGGATGGACACTTGAAGGGGTTGGGTTACTCCTAGAGGTCCTGTAGCACCCAAGGGAATTCAGTAAGGTTTGTTGTCGACTCCATTTCCTTAAGGTCACCTAGGAGGTTGAGTTTTGTCATAACTACCCCTCATCTCATGTTTACCCCGAGTAAGTCAATGAAAGTGCGTAGATGTGAGGGGAGGTGTACATTACAGAGTCGTAGCAAGGGAATGTTGTAGAGGCTACAAAAGAACACATAGCCACAACAAATGGGCCGAGAGCTCACGAACAGAATAAGGGATGCCATCTTAATGTGAAAGAAATGTATGATGGTTAAAATGTGTGGTCGCATGGTGTGGGATAGATATTCCATCCCCTTTTTTAAATGCGATGGGAGGCTAAAGGTTAATGAACTCCCCCTCTTTCGTTGACACATACTCTAACACCACAATCAAAAAAATTAACTATATATTTTAGCATAAAATAAAAAAACATAATATTAATATTAAAATAGAAAATAAAAAATACCTAATTTTAATGTAAAGTTTGAAAAATATTATTCACAACAACCATAATAATAATAAATTAATTAAAATAAATAAAAAAATCAATTATAAGTAATGTTTGAATTATAAGACAAAATGACATTGTGTACAACTTAATGGTATTGAAGGTAAATTTTAAAATATAATTTATGAGAAGATTAATGTAAAGTTTTGTATATCTCTTTCTTTGTTATTATAATTTGAATCTCTATAAATTTATTAAAATTTTATTTGGAAATATATCAATTTAAAAATGTCATATTATATTTTTTTAAAGGGGAAGTGTTAAGAGAAAATATTAGAACCATTAAGAAAAAAATTAATTTAATTTAGTTGAAATGACTTTTTTATTATTAAAAATTTGTTAAAATTAAAAGTTAAAACCTTATTTAAATTAGTTGAAATGAAATTTTTATTATTAAAAATATGTAGAAATCAGTAGTTACCACTTAACATAACCTATTTTGCATTGGTGATGATCCCGAAATTCATCAAAGGGTTAAACATGTTATTATATTTAAGTGGAGTTTAATTTTAATGGATATTAATTGATTTATATATTTTTTATTTTTATTTTATTTTATTGATTATAAAATAATAAGAATCAAGTATAATAGGATGACGTTAAAAAGAAAAAATCAAAGGTTTGGAAAAATATTTTTGTTAATTGTTTTTTATTAAAAAAATTAAAAATAAAATTATAATTGGGAAAAAACAAAATATTTCAATAAAATATGTTAAGAAATATTATGAAAAGAAATAGTATATTTTAAAGAAATTGTCACTAATGTCACAAAGTAGGATATAATGCAATGGATTGTAAGGAAAAATACTAAGATTTAGAAGTCATCAAATAATTTTAACGAAAAGATACAATATTCTTATTATCACATTAGTCACAAGAGATTACTCAATAAGTATATTATTGACTAATTATATTAATGCATGCCAAAGTTTAGACATTATTTCAAATTACTGAAGATTTGATTAGGATGTTAACAAAATAGGTATATTGAGCATCATTTTGAATAAACATATGAGATCAATAGTGATAATCGATGTGGTGTATTGCTACACTACAATTTATATTATCAAATGTAGTTTCATTAAAAGGATAGTAGCTAGTTAGTAAAGTCATTACTTGTGATGCTATGGAATGAACTAGTCCAAATTGCATTCTCAAATGTAATTTAACTCAAGGAATAATAGCCATCCCTAAACACAATTACTTAGAGTCATTAACTATAATGTGAGTGGACTGCACCATCATAACATAAAAATAAAAGAAAATTGCACCATCATAACATAGAAATAAAAGAAAAGTCACCACATTACCCTAGCAAAACAATAAAGTTAGATTACTAATAAGGATAAACTAACATCATGAATGCCAACAATACATGTGAAAACAAACTTTTCTTTCTTGTATACATTAGAAGGTAGTCAAAATTGATTAACTTATCGAAATTTAAAAAATGTTTCTCTACTAAACTTATTCAAATTCATGGGATCCCTAAAATATTTCCTTTTGAACAGACAAATGGAAACAAATATTAACAATTGACTTCATAAATTCATTCATAAAGGAAATAACACATAAAACACATATTAAAATATTAAATATTATTAACATGAATATTGATATGGAATTGATGTGATTGAGATGCAATAATGCATATATAAATACACTTTAGACTTGTAGTAAATCATATATTTTCATGATTATTTATAGTTATGATAATGATAACTTTAATTTACATTATAACTTATAACTATTATTTGTAACAATTGCTTATAATATTGTGATATTGTTTATATACCTTAAGTATATTACAAGCCATTCTCCTTATATAAATAATGGATGTCCTCACATCATAGAGAAAGAATAATTATCCATCTTTCTATAACTTTCATATATTTGAAAGCTAAGACGATTTATGATTCTTTAAATACTATTATCACATTAAAAAAAAATTAATACAATTAAAATGGATTTATTCAAAATCAATTAAAATATCAACAAATTTCTTAATATATATCATAGAAGATTCAGATCACCATTTTCATTAATGATATTCATTGCCTTTATAAAAGGTTACAGATACTATAAATAAAACTTTTGTAATAAGCACGATCTTAAAAGGTTCTTGTTGTATAAATAATTTTTTTTGTATGGAGTACACTTTCATTAATATATTAAAATTTTAGTTATATAAATATTTACCCTATAATTATAATTTTTTTCATGGATTGTAATTTTTTATTATCTAAAATATATTTTTAATATATATAAATTATTTATAAATGAGCGAGAGCGATGGCGTGCACTAGGTTTACATTGATTCATGCAGTCGATGTGATCGTCGAACCACAGATCGTATCAGCTAGTGCTTCTCTCGACCACGTATTTGGAGGTCAGCTTCTGATCCACCATTTCAC
Organism: Pinus albicaulis; assembly: GCA_034641835.2. Lineage (NCBI taxonomy): Eukaryota > Viridiplantae > Streptophyta > Pinopsida > Pinales > Pinaceae > Pinus > Pinus albicaulis. The sequence continues at coordinate 87,520,741 of CM076572.1, forward strand.
GCTGAGCGAAGCAGATTTCTATGGGTTCTCTTTGCATACACATTCAAAATCAAACTCGGAAATCCATATCATCAACAAGGGAGGCAACATATTTTTATTTTTTCTTTGATTTTTTGGTATGGGCCAGATCTGCTCCAACAAATGCGCATCTTTCCACACCTGGACCTTCAAACATAGACATTCATGGGGGGATGACTGCATCTGTGGTATCGCGATTGGGGATATTTTTTCAATCTTCCAAGGACGTATGGATTATCAATGTAGAGTCTCGAATCGACCTCGTCCTATGCGGTTGAAATATTGTTTATATAAAGAGAGGCAGCAATATGCCAGATCTGGAAGCGCATGAGTGGAAGGAAGTTATAGATCTGAGGTATTCCTTGGAGTCGACCAATGTCACAGGAAAATCAACAACAAAGATGGTATATGCCGCAAATTCGGGATCTTCCCTGCTAGTTCTAGGATTCCTCACCAATATATCAGAAAAAAACAACAGATAGGATGGATCAGACTCGATTCCGAGTTTTTTGGATCCATTTACACTGGATCTACCAACAATCCCAATAGATCACAAAATAAATCTATCAACGAACTTGCAATCAAAGCATACACTCTCGAGTCAACATTCGCTACAGACAACATATATGCCATATAGTAGCGTGCCGGAGCCCGAATCACATGTCTATCCAGATCTAGATGAGTAGATCACCTTCCAAATTTTCATCAAGACCCCTAATGGTAAATCATCACTAGTTTGGGTGCAGGCATCTCATAATATTTCCCAAATGAAGTAGAAAATTAGGAAACAGTTGGGCTATCCTTTACATCAACAAAATATGATCTGCGGTGACAGATCTATGCAGGATGAATGGAGGCTTCATGAATATATTGTCCTTCCTGCATCCACAATCATCCTCAACTTGAGATTTAGAGGTGGAGCAGTTGGATCAAGAAAATCAAAAGGAGCAGGAGCTATTGTTGGCCCTAATTTACCCAAAGGTATAGAACCAAATCAACAACACATCAATGGCGGAATCTCGGGACTTCAATCACATCCTCCAAGGTAAATCAACAACAACAACAAAACCAAAACAAGCACACAATACCCCCATTCCATATATTATGGATCAACTGAATCATGTACCAAAATTGATTATAGATATTCCGAAAACAAATGAAATTTGTTTAAATTATGAAGCTCAAGCCATTATCTGCAAATTCAACAGTTTCTGGCCAAAACCAATGGATCTATTCCATTGGATCCTCACAAATTGGTCATTAAATTGTGAGATTCACTTAAATTCTAAAGGTTTCTTCATAGTAAAGTTTGCATCATCGAAGGAACGAGAGTATGTACTACAAGAAGGACCATGGTTTTGGGGATCTACAGGAGTGTTTATAACCCCATGGTTCCCAAAATTTGATGCAAACACAATGATAGTATCAAGAATGTTGATTTGGGTTAGACTACACAATCTTCCCCTTCATTTCTAGAACCAAAAAGTCCTAGAAGGTATAGGAATATATTAGGGAGATATACACAAAGAATGGAAGAACGAATCTACACTTTCGCCAGAATATGTGTAGAGGTGGACCTTAGTAAAGGTTTTTCGGATCACATACTTCTGACACACAACAATTAGAGTTGGACTCAATACTTAGATTTTAAGAACACAACTTTTAGATGTTGAATATGCTGACAGATAAGACATCTACAAAATATGTGTCATGATGCAAAGAAATAAACACGATGGAAGAAGAAACCAGGAAAGCAGCCCAAAGGATGGCAATTTCTGCAGCTGATCGCTAAAAATGAAGAGGAAGAAGAAGAAGTGGAACCCCCTTCAAACAGAGCAAACCAGAATACGAAAGAAAACATAGCAAAGGAGGATTCAAACGGTGTCATGGCAGGCATTCATGTTCCCACAACACATTGAGAGATGAATCCTAAAGTAAAAGAATTTGGGGGCTCCAAACGTCATCATGTTTTAGAAAGCTCAGACCTAAGAAAAAAAATTCCAAGAATGGAAGAAGACAATCAACTGGAAATTGTATCTACCACAACATCTCAAGGAGAATGGCGGAAAGTAGAAAAGAAGAAATTGATAAAAGTTTAAACTATTTATCTATTAGCATGTTAATGTTTTTGTGATCACGAGTTATATTTTGACAAGCTTGATGCAATGCTTATAGCATATATAACATGTGATTTTGTTTTCATTAATAAAATTATAGTATTTTCCTTGAAAAAAATATATTTATAAATATTAATTTTATATTTTTAAAATATATTTAAATATATAATTAAAAATTTGAAAAATTCATTTATATAAATTTGGTAACTAAATGTATTATTTTAATAATTTTAAATAAAATTTGAAACAAAGGGAATATCTGATATGATAAAAAGACGAAAAATATAAAATATAAGAGGGTTATTCACTTACGTTAATCATTCTTGTCTAGGAATATTTTGAAAGTATTTGAAAGATTGGTTACTAATGCCTTAACGTTTGTTCTTGAGTTCTCAATCTTTATGTGACAGATTTTTATATATAACACGATGTTTAGATTATTTTTAACTTTTGTTCTAATTGCACGCAAGAACATATTCTAAAGGAACAACATTGATCTGTCCACATCACCAACATGCGGGAATGTAACTTGATGCGTGATACATTTAAAGTTCTCCAAGGTTTGTCGATAATCCATAAAAATGAAGTATTCCCCCTTGGCCGTAGGTTCAATCTGTATATCCTTTTTTAGTCCCTACTCTTTCGGGGGCACCGGTGACTATTGTAATTGATCTTTTTTGTTTTCTTCTACTTCATTAGTTTTTGTAAAAAAACCAAAAATAGTTACGGATTTATATTTTATAGAGTGGGTAAAGTACTTTTTCCTAAGCCAATAAGTTTCATTAAGACGCTATTTCAACCAATATGAATTTTAGAAGTCTTATTTTGTCTAATAGGGAGACAAGATGTAGGAAAACATGGGATAAGTCTCATTTTCTTCTTATCTAATACTCTTCATATATTTTATGTTTAAAATTAAAAACATATATTTTCCATCTATATATATCATTTTATGGCAAGACACTTGCTTTTTCCACTGAAACATGTGGCGTGTGGTGCCTTTTATATAGAGGAATTCACGACTTGTGAGAGGAATTCACTGCTTAACTTATGGGTCTTTTCCTTCCATCTCCTCTCTCTGGGGCTTTGAAGAAGAGGATGGGCTTTGGGGCTCTGAAGAAGAGGGGTAGTTGAACAGGTGCAACAACCCCATTCTCCTCTAAGCAGCTGATAAGCGTGCACACAAATAATAGATAGATATTTGTTTTCCTGGCCCACCCACCTCCTCTCCTGGCAATGAGACGGGCTATCAAAGACCGACTGACAATGACTACTGGTATTATATTATTGGCAATGACTAGGTCTATCGGCAATGACCCTCAGACAATAATTTCTAGCTCTAATTGGGTACGATCAACACTGGGTGGCTACCTGCTCAAGACCCAACAACAAATGTATAACTTTCAAAGGGCCAACAACAAATGTAGAGACTGTAGCAGCTTACCTTGAAGTTGATGAATTGCCACCTTGAAGTTGTTAAATCACCACCTGGAACAGACATCATAACAAAATAATTGAGCCAATAGAAAATGTAGAGATTGTAGCAGCTTAGCTTGAAGTTGTTGAATCACCCCCTTGAGCACACAACATAGCATAACAAAAGAAATGATCCAACCACAAATGTAGAGATTGTAGTAGCTTACCTTGAAGTTGTTGAATCACCACCTTGAGCACATAGCATAACAAGAGCACACAACATAACAAAAGAATTTCTTTTAGGTATGTCTTCTTTTTAATCATTTAAATTACCATGTGAAATATGGTATATTCATTAAGGTCATGAAATTATTGTATTAAGGTCATGAATTATTTTTTCCAGCATCCAAAGAGACATGGAAGAAACAACCATAAACTACCTGACTACGTTGAATAAATCAATCAAATTCTTCATGTAATCCCCTTGGGGTATATCTGCCAAATTATTCACATAATCCCCTTGGGGTATATCTATGAAATTCTTCAGGTAATCCACTCGGCCATATGCCAGGGGAAATTCTTGATTCTAGTCCCCTGGAAGGATAGAGCCTGCCCCTTAAAAATGGTATTGCACTACCAAATTTTCCCCTAGTTTCTCCCTAGAGACACCCACCCAGTATTTGACCCCTTCACCTTCTCGTTTTCCACTATGTCGTCTTCGCCTGACGTTTACAAGGGAGGATGAGGCACCCAGTATTTGATGCCTTCACCTTCACATCTTCCACTGCACCACACGTCTTCTTGGAATAATGAGTGGGTGAAAGAAGTAGCTCCTAAGGAAGAAGATCTGGGGTAGTAGTATCTATGTGACATGTTAGCAAACATCTCTCTCTCCCTTCGGGACCTTCCCCTCTACTTCCAACCTGGAGACCCTCATAATAAACTTTTGATCCTCCGTCCTTCACAGACACCAATCTGCAAACAATCTATCATCGTAATGTTACCCTATAGTTATTTAACCTTTCAAGACCTACATGTATATTCTTTTTGTGATTTTAAGCGGAGAAATGATTACATTTTTTCTTAGTCTGGGACGACTCTAGCATTTCCATGTCGAAGTGCTCTCAGGGAGGGTTGCACCATCCGCCATTATCGTTGGGGAGGGCGTAATTGGGCGGACATAAATTGGTAGCGGTGACCACAATAAAGGGTTTCCTGACACACACCATAGGGGATCATCCACACATTTTATCTCAAACCATGCATCGTGGGACACCATATATGATTCTAAGTCTCTTCAAGCTCTTTGTCATAGAGAAATGGCAGTTTGTAACAGAAATATAGTAGACAGGATAAGAGCATTAGCATATTACAATGTTTATAAAATGTATAGAAATGGCCTAAAGTGGGATCAATTGGATGCCAAAACTTATAAAAATGTAAAGAAATGGTCTCCACGCGGGGGCATGTGGATTGCATGTAATACCATAGGCCCACCCAAACTTATTTTTATTTTTTATTTTTAATTTGAACATAGTTCATTTCATGGTAATGCGGGAGTTTGGCATTATGCGATGGTACAACTAAAAGGATCGGTAGCAATTTCATTTGGAGGTACTGAGTATGATGAGATAAATGTCATCTCATATTTTGAATTTTGTAACAATTATCCATTGAGTAGAGTACTTAGTGGAACAAAATACCAGTATAGGGATATGCCATTGTAGTTCAACAAGTTATACGCCTTGGTGCAGTTATGATTTCGTATTCATATACATTCTACTTTGAAACAATGAACTGATGGAAGAGTTGGGCAAGGCTTTGTGCCCTAGCATCCTAATAGTAGTAAACACTTAATTAATTCACATCACAAAGGGAAAATAAAACTTATCATATGATTCTTTTATGCACATCGGCTTCATTCCCAATAAAGAGCTAAGACAATTGGCCAAGACACATTAGAGAAATTGCATCCAGGTTACATAAGCCACAAGAAAACCACAAATAAATTCCAAAATGCTCAACATCATTTACAATAACAAAAAGTATATGTTCTCTTAGAAGGAAAGAAACATTGAAGTGTAACTTCCTTCCATTCTATTGTTTAATGGTAGCGTGAGCTTTTTTCCTTATATTGTGTTACTGTGTTGTATGATTTTTATCATCATAAAAGAAGACAAACATATATTCAACAGGTTTATAAATTGAGTATGTCCTCTACAGTGCAACTCAATCAGAAAAGAAGAAGATAGGAAGATATGCAATAGGTTTTTGGCTTATTATTGCATGTGGCCAAATATAAACATATATTATAATTATTAATCACTTGCGTGTATACCCCATCTAGGTGTTAGTAGTTCCCATGGATTAATGATAATGTTATTTTTTATTATTTACAATATATTTTTTATACATAAATTTATTAAAATGGCTAAAAGAGTTTTAATATAATAAGTTTTGAAATATATTTTAAATAAAACTAATGCAGTTTTGTTATTTAATAATTCCAATATATCATCTAAATCAAACCTTATTCAAAAATATACCCAATAGATATAACTAGCAATTGCACCGGGAGGTGCAAGGGAACGCCGAAAGGAGGCAGTTACATTATTTGAGCTCGCATTAGTGAGGCTCATTGACCTATTTGAGTAGAAGGATACAGAAGTGGTTGTCAATCCCTTTCAAGCGTCTAGAAATGGAATTGATATTGGTTGCCACAAATTGAAGCTTGTGTTGATTAACGTCACTAAAGTTTGAGGCATGATAAACCAAGATACCGAATATTAGTGCTACAAATTTAAACTGGGGATTATTGTTAATCTTAAGAAAATCAATTGCTCAATTTTGATAAACCAACACTAATCTCTGCACATTAAGGTTGCTTTAGGATTGTCGAGGGGATATGAAACTCGGCATGTAGAGTAATGTCATTATGCAAAAATTCAACGCATGCCATGTTCATTGGACAAATAAAATATGGAACACTACACAATTAGAAAATGACATTGCAATAGCAAGTCAACAAGAGGTCAACACATGCGAGGACAGGTGGGTGACACTGTTCAAGATTATGTCAGTGAATATCCTTTATTAGTTAGATCTTTATAGTTAGAATTCTTTTTAGCATTTAATTTTTTCGATAATTAAAAAAACAAATGAATATCCTTTGAATAATGCGCTGAGACTATCGTTTTGAATAATAAAAACGCAAGTCTTGAACACTGAGATGGGAAGGATTTTGACCTCCTTCACTATTAATTTAAAGTGACCTATTAGCTTCGCCATTAACTTAAAGTAGAGCCCTAACAATGGAATAATTGTATTTTCTGGCTTGAATAACAAACTATCAACAATAGCTTTAGCTTTGGCATGTAGCCATTCATGCCATTTTTCTTTGCAAGTTTGATTAGATATTAGCAATGTACCTATCTTTTGTTTGTGGAATCAAATTGGTGCATAAAACCCCACAAAAAAATCTTTTACAATACATCATATATTTTCCAGATTGAAGAAACAGAGTAGATGGGAAGAATTTTGACCTCCTTCACCATTAACTTAAAGTGACCTAACCGGGCCAGTAAAAAGTAAGCATTTTCATAACTAATTGGGGAAAGATTTGCAGACTTGCAATTATCCCCAAAATGTTATTCCCATACCTTAACTTCTGAGAAAATGGTAGGCATAATATAGAAGCCCTTGGTACCAATTTGGTCGCCCTCTGTTACAAGTTTTGCACCACTCTCCCTCCTAGCCTTGATATAACCCATAACCTTGTTAAACTGATCTTGGTCAACCTGCGATGTTTCAAAAGAAATTCTCAACAACATCAAAATAAGGCCAACCAGCACGACAGTTCAGATGTAAAAAAGAATACTTTCTACAAGCAACACATCCTTTGAATAGCTCAATACTTCCCAACACGCTAGTAGTAAGTTAAGCAGTCATGCTTTTGTTATTTATGGAAGGAGAACTTCACAAATCGAGCTTTGTGAATTACCAACTGGAAAATGTAGTAAAGAATGACAAAATGGTTCTGATAGACATTAGCATGGTGCAAGTGCAATGAAAAGTCAAGGATAGAAGGGGCAGTCAAGGTCTCAATTTAAGAGTGAGTTAATCTGCCGGTCCTGCAGCAGCCAACTTATAAATAAACCAAGAAACTTGTATGGCAGGGGACCACCAGAAATTGCACATCAAAGTGCTCAACATTTTTTTCAGAAGATAACATTTCCTAAAACATTTTCAGACATCAAGCTCCCTTCTCAAGTGTAGTGACCTTTAGTTGTCTTTTTGCAGTGAACCATTATATCCTTCAAAGCACAAATAAGAAGATGACTTTCTTATTCAGAAAGACCCATTTATGGATCAGGCATCTGATTGTCACGCTTTCAGTTGCCTATTAGTTACATATGGAAAAGCAACTTTTCTCTGTTTTCTCTATTTTTGCATTAATATAGGTATTCAACACTTAAATAACGACCAGAAAACAGCATACCTGAGGACCTTGCTCAACACCTTTTCTAAAAGGATCACCGACAACCCGACTTAAACATCGTGCTTTTGCTTTTTCTACAAATTCATCATGGATACTCTCATGTACAAAGGTTCGCGACCCGGCACATCAGCATTGACCCTGCAGAAAGAGCAGCAGCTTGATTAACATGTTAGAATATTGAGTGCCATGCAGCTTAAATATTGAGAGATGCAACTCCTTGCCTCATTGAAAAATAATGCGAAATGAGCGAGCTCCACGGCTTGATCGACATCAGCATCTTGACATACAATAAAAGGGGACTTTCCTCCAAGTTCCAATGTCACTGGCTTAAGGTTGCTCTTGGAAGCTAACTCTAGTACTGCTTTACCAGTATCAGTTGATCCTGTAAAAGCAACCTTGACAAAAAAAAAGCCTGAATAAGTCATCCTCACCATAGTAAGGTTATCCTACCAGTGCGTATAATAATATCAACGAGGGATGCAAATAGAAATCTCATAAAGAAGAGAGGAGATTCAAATTGATAAAAAGTTTTTACATTGCCTCATAGTGATTGTTGCCTACACAACTAACAATGTATATGAAAATCATATAATTATCCTTAAAAATGATGGCATTAACGAACTGGTGATGAACTTGTCTCTTCATTTGAAAATCGAGACAAAAAGTTTGTAGACTCAGTATCATGGTAATTTATAGCATTAAGAAATACATCAGAAGAGGCCTTTCTGGTTACTGTGAATAGGCAGCTTCCCTTTCTAAAAGGCTTTTATTATGTTCTGGAAAAAAAAAGCTAATTCAATTCTTATTGCAATGAGAAACAAGGAAACTCTCTGTACAAGTGACTAGGGCAAGGTTTGTTCAACAACAATTTAAGAATGGGACTCCAAAGTAAGCCGAAGTTGCACTAGTATGAGATTAAAAAGAAATATTTTCCATGAACATGAGAATTCTATGTACTAGAGCATACCTCATGGAAAAGTTTTGCTGCATAAAGGGCTGTTAATGGTGTCTGCTGAGCACTCTTTAATACAATACTGTTCCCACATGCTAGTGCGGGACCAACTTTCCAAGCAAACATAAGTAGTGGAAAATTCAAAGGGATGATTTGACCTGCAACTCCAATAGGTTCATGCAATGTTTCACAATGATAAGGTCCATCAGCTGGAACTGTAAGGCCATGTATTTTATCTGCCCACCCTGTAAAATAATTCAAATGGTACAGATGAGAATTCTACTATTTTCAATGAAAAAAAAACAGCAAGGAACTAAAACGAGTAGATCAAGCTTGCTACAGTTCCATGGAGTCTAAACCACTGCATTACGGAATAATATCAAGTCACCTCATCAACATAAGATTTTTCGATTGAGCATCTACCTGTATAGTAATGAAATAATCGCACTGCCATTGGCACTTCGACCAAGGCTGCTTGCTCATAAGGCTTCCCATTGTCCCATGTTGCCAAGGCAGCAATCTCGTCATTATGCTTTTCAAGCAACTCAGCAAACAGGAGCATAATACATGATCTCTCCTGAGGCATCACAAATGTAATAAAGGCATTGTTAGAAAGTGCTTTTCCTTCTTCAAAATTGCCACACCCAAATTGGTATAAGATAGAAATCAACGAAAATCTTGGAGAAGCGAGAACACGCATTGGATGTTGTATTCCTCAAACACTTTAAATTCTCCTTTCAATCTCTCTTGTTCTTCACAGTATGCATTTCAATTCACATCAACAGGATGAAAACATGAAACTGTCATTCTTTGAAGTAACAAAAAGGGAATTACATAAGCAGTCATTTTCGGCCATGGGCCAATGTCAAAGGCTTTTCGTGCAGCCTTTACAGCCCTGTCCACGTCTTCAACATCACCTTCAGCCACATTAACAATCAAATCCCCTGTTCTGGGATCCAATGTTGGAAATGTTTTTCCTGTAGCACAACCAAAACTTGTTATTACCATATTTTGGATTTAGGTGGAAGAGTACATTCTAGCTTCTTTGCAAATTAAACTTTTATGACACAAATTCTATGGATCTTCATGGCTCTGATGTTAAATAAGCTAGACTATGCTACAGTCAATTTTAACAGAACATGTATATAAAGGGAAGGAATGGCGACAAGAATCCTAATTCCTCTTCTTGGTCTTTAGATGTCCAACAATATAAAGAGAATAACAACACTGAGGGCTTGTAGACACTGGAAATTCTGTAAATCAAGTCCTATAAATCTCGAGTTCTGTAATCCATGATTTCAAAGGTTGCATAGCTACAATTCTCCTCTGGAGTCACGCGTATTGTAGCATAAGCCTGGTCTTCAATTGCATCCATGGAGTAGCCACATGGATCGAATGCAAAGTCACAGACCTGGAAATCTGGAAGTATGTTTACTATGCCAGAAGAGACTCTCATGTCTCCTGCACTTAATTCCAGGAGCCTTGATTTCTTGGAAAAATCTCTGTCCAGCTTTGTCACACAAAGCTCGACAGTATACCATGGATTGATAATATTGCAATCTGATTTTTCAGCTTCTGCGGAGTATACATGCCACTCTCCATCTATGACACAGGCCTTGGATCCTAAATTGCCAGAATAGCTGTCGAGGAACTTTACTTCCTCGCTGAAATCAGTATAGGGAGATGGCTGAGCCTCAGGGAAAAGGAAAGCTCCCCTGTTTTATCTGCAACGATGGGCTGTTAAGGACATTGAAGCTCCTCTGCCATGGCTGAAAGCTGCCCCTTTATATCAGAGAGCACCACATGAGGACCAAAATGGAGGAATCCTGGACGATAAAAGAAACGACCTTCAATGTCCAGGGGCTCTCCATGGATTGCTTTCTGCCGCCGGCGGACCTCAAAGACCAGACGCCATTCAGCGAAGCGTGTGACCTCATTGCTTCTGATAAATGGTATATCGGCATCTGGTATGCCGGAATCCCACTCAGGACATACGTTTGGGTCGCCAACCGGGAAACCCCCGTTGGTTCTTCCGCAGCCCTGCAATTCACGGACAATGGCCAGCGTCCCGGGGAGTAAATTTGGATTGTGGTAATCTGGTTTTGATGCAGAGCAGTGACGGTGGTGTTGTGTGGTCTTCTTGGATTAATGCTACTTCATCATGGCCGTTGAGCTGGACTTGGTGATGGGGTTTCCTGAAGGAAACAATGTGACTTTGCACCATAAAGGCCGGAACGAACTCAGAAACCCTGATTTCTTGCATTTTCAGCTCATGAAGCCTCTGCACATACTCAGGAACGTATACCAAGTCCCAAATAATGGCCATCCCGCCGAGCTTTAGAACCCTTACCACTTCTTGGAGCGTTTTCGCTCGCTCGGCTGCCGCGGCAGAGCTCTTGTGGCCGAATTCTTTGCCCACTGTGTGAAGAAAAACAGCGGAGACCACCACGTCGAAGTAATTGTCCATGAACGGCAGATTCCGAGCGTCCCCGCTTCTGCAAGTCACATATTCTTGGACGCCTTCAATGGCCGCTGTTGTCAGAGTGGATGACATCGACTTTTGCCCGTCGAGCCAAAGATCCATTCCCACTACACGCCCGCTGCTGCCTTCCTTCTTCAGCTGCATTGCCACAGCATTGAGAAGAATCCCGCGCCCGCATCCGATGTCCAGAGCGGTTTTCACATTGGACCAGTCGCCTACCATGCCTACTATTCTCTGCGACATTTTCCAGTGAAGGATCACATCGGAATACCAGATATTTGCCGCCGTGACGAAGAAACAAACCGCAGCAGGGCGAATCCTAGCGACCTTGATGGGGGCTCGATTGTAAACAGTGGCGTAAGAGTAGCACTAGAGGCGTGAGAGATTGAGGGAGCCAATGGAGGAATAAGGGATCCCGCAGCAGGGCGGGGCCTGGTGGCTCTGCTCTTCTTGCCAAACCCAACCCAAGAAGGGCAGTCGTAGAAGGCGTCGCAGCCCATCCCTGTAACGTTCCGACAGGGGAGGTGCTTGTCGGGGAAGCCCTCGAAGAGCGGGGAGGCAGCATGAATGCATTGTCGGGCGTGGGCTGCAGGTAGCGAGAGCGGGCTTCTTCGAGGAAAAAGCCGTCGCTCTTGTGCATTGAAGCGCAGGTTGACATCCCGCGGTTCGAAAGGCGAAAGCCGTTTACAAGCCATTACGGAGACCACACGTGGCGAGTTATCATTGGTTCCATGCGCCATACTCTGCACACCCCAAGCCCGCAATGGAGAACGCCTCCGGCGTAAAAATGAAAAAAATATAAAACATAGGACGCTTGTTCGACTTTCCACATTTGCCGTGATAGGTATGGGCCACCTGTCGGATTGTAAGTGTTGTAGTAGCAAACGAATTATGAACGACATTAATTGGGTTTGCTAAGGAGGACGATTAGTTTAATGGGATGGACCGCAAGAACATGTTCTCAAGTAATGATATTGATCAGTCCACAACACCTACCTGCGGGAATGTAACTTATGCGTGAGGCATTTGAAGTTCTCCGGCGTTTATCGATAATCCTATAAGTGAAATATTCGCTCTTGGACGTAGGTTCACCGTGTGTATTGTTATCAAATAATTGACGTATGAACTTTGGTATCAAATTCTTCAGAGCTATTCACAAAAAAAAAATATTCCGAGCTATTCGACAAAAAAAATATTCCGCACTACTTGGGTCTTAAAAAGAAGAATGATAAGTGGGGTTTATTGGTGGAAAATAAGTATTTAATTGGAAGTTGTAACAGTTTGGTTTTAAATAGCTGTTATGATATTTGAGATATAATTTTAAAAGAAAAGACTAAAACAATTATTATTTTTGGAAAAATTTATTTGTTTTATTATTTTGGAAAATAAAATTGGTTATGGAAAGTAGTTCCATAAAAAGTACAAAACGTTGTATTCTAAGAACTGAAAGGTGGTTGGATGGTTTTGAACAGTTCTCTGCTCCTATGAGGATAGGAGACTTATCCTAGTAAGGAATGGGGGTTTTGTTCATGGACTTAGGAAGAGAGTGGAGAATTTCTATAGCTGGTAGAGACCAGTGGAAATCACTCAACATTCCTGAGAAATTTTTGGTACTGACTGGACTAGGAATCCTGAGGTCACAACAGAAACGATTCTCAACCCGTACCTCTCAAGAGTGGAGCACGGGGACAAGAGGAGGACATAATCACCTCTCTTGAAGGTTGGGAGGACCTCAGCAGCAAATTGCATAATCAGATAAGTATCTGTGCTTTTCAGTGATTTAAAAACAGGAATGATGTTATCTAGGTTATACACAGGTGTTTATCTACTAGAGGCAAGAACAATAATCTTATGATAGATATGTTTTGAAAAGGATGAGACTTGTGAATTTTTATGAATTTAACAAGTTATGTTCGAGTTCCGTGAACTGTATGTAGACCTTATAAGGTGTTTTGAAATCAGTAATTATGATAATGAAAATGAAAAGCTACAAGGTAGACATAGTATTATCTGTGTCAAAATTTAATACATTAGTAACTGTGTTGTGTATGAATGGTGGGAACCAGGTTAAGAGTTTTTATTAGTAATAGTGATTACCTTACTTCAGATACAGTAATATTGTTGGAAATCTACATTGTAATTATTAAAGTTGTGTTGCAGATATGTAAACAGGAAAAGACAGTAAACAAATTGTAAGATAGTAAACTTGAGTCAAGTCTGTCAAACTTCAGAAAAACCTGACAAAACTAAAACATGAAAGGGTAAATTGTTCATTTTGGGTACGAGGCGGAGTCTGCACCTAGAACACATTGTTTACCTAGGTCAAACATACACAGACATAGATACAAGGTGGTCTGATCACCTGAGCTAGCTTAATATAAACCCTGCTATGGTAAATCTTATTAATGAAAGAATTGAATTAACTGTACGGGGGTAAAGAAATTACTTTCCAAAAAAATTAAACATCCACTGTATAAAACGAGCAACCAAAATATAATTGAAAAAATCCAAAGAAATGCAAATTACCGAATCTAACAAAGGCTTGGCGAACATTAAATCAAACTGAGAATCACTAACCATATTTTAAACAGTTTTCTTGGCAAATAGAAAACTATGAAAAACAGAGAAGCTATATATAACAAGAAATTGATTTACAAAGAAAATAAACATCTATTGCATGACTAAATTGTATAGATTGAATGGAAAACTTGGACTTATATTGATAAACAAAACCCTCAAATTCGAATTAAACCATTATAGTTCGAGAAACTTCCTACCGAAACCAAAAGGAAATGGTTCGGAGGAAGGCATGCTTGGAAACATTACAAAATATGAAATTAGCTTAATTGTATATTATTACAAATTTCATAGAAAGAAAACGATTTTGGCTCTCACGAGCTAATCGAGACCCAAAATGTAAACGGAAGGAATTCTAGAAATTCTGAAGTTCATTATTTAACAGCAGTGTGCTAAATCATGTTGACGAGCTTGCAGACCAAAGAATGTCGACATGGAATACCTGGAGGGGCACTGGAAAACAATTAACCGAGACCATCTTTTAGGAAATGGACAAACCTTTCTTCGACAAGAGTGTACCTGTATAACCCAAAAGAGACAAAACAAGAATGAGGGTAATGATGTTAAACCAGGCATAATACTTAAACTAAAGCCTCGAAGATAAAACAAGAATTTTTGTAACCCTATTTACCTGTAACAAGCGCGTCTTCAACCATTGCTACCAAGCATTGAGCTGGGTACAAGGAAACCCAACAACATAGGTGAGGGTTACAAACTTCACAAGTCGAGGAAAAAAATCTGAAGATTAAACTGAGAATAGCAAGAAAAATCACCGAGAGAGTGATTCTTGAACTCTGAGTTGAATTTCTTTACCTGTGACGGAGAGACGTGGCTTGGCCAAGGAGTTGAGAATCTTGCCAGAACTTTGTGAGGAGCGAATGCCAGATTTTCCGAATCTCTATGTTGGGCAGATGGCAAAGTCAATCCAAAATTCATAGTAGGCCAGTGAAAAGCTCAAGTTTAAACAGTGTAATAAGAGCAGAATGACTAAGATAATTGTTGAACGAGAGCTATATTCCATTCACCATTACCATAAGTGGAACACCTAAGGTCGGAGGTTTCAAGCCTTTTTCCCATGGTAGAGCCATCCTTAGCGCAGCGACAGAGCATAAAAATGACAAGAGGAAGACAAGCAATAGGGATAACCTAGTTCCTTCCCTCCACATTCATCCATCGTCAATTGAAGAGTAATCGGACGGAGATCGTGAGGGTAGGTGGCCCAAAATACACTGTACACGGATCCAATAAACCAACAACTGGCATAGCATTAAGTGGCTAGGACATGTCTAGGTCAGGCATACAACAATCTTAAATAGGGTAAGTACAATTGTTAACTATGATGGACAACAATCATCATTCCCAAAGCTAAAGATTTATACTTAGACTATGCTAAAATCCAAACTTATGGTGAGAATTGTATTCTATAGTTATAAAAAATGTAACATTAGTTAATGATATATTGCCATCTCTTAATTAGGAACAAGCAAATTGTGTATAACAAAGGTTTAACATATATTGAAGGTTCAACATAGCTGTATAATATGTTTGGAACTGTATGGTAAATATGTTACAAGTCGTATGAGAGCAGCGTTCGCATGCTGGGACCCTATGGGCCATCTAATATGATAAATTGTGTGTAAATGATGCACAGTTAAGGAAGCATAACATGGGACATTATGAGAAGGGGGTCAACGCAACAACCACCCTAGAACACCGGGGAACCCCAACCACGACCGGAAATGAATCCTGAGATGTGGATTCAACTGAGTGTGGATCAACACCAGCAAACAAGTAGACTATTGAAGGAACAACAACACCAAACTAGCATGCTGTTAAATACAGTGCAAAAGCTACAAGAAGAAATGGCACGGGTTCAGAGTGATAATGCGCGCTTGATGCAAGAGAAAGAAAAGATACTCAAGAGCCTTTCAGATAGGGAGAACAGGGAATGGAACAACCCAGTCCTGATAGAGACATGCAGGAAGGTAACAAGCGACAATCAAGGAACCACACCACTGAAAGAGTGGAAAGAATCCCTTCAAAGCGAAACAAAAAAAAACATAAACTATAATGAAGCAGAGTCTGGCAATGTGTTAGATCAACAAGAAGTTAAGAATAAAAAAGTGGAGCTTCAAGGTGAGTTTCGAAAAATAAAACCACCTACATTTGATGGAGAAGTTGAGGAAGTGGCAGAAGCTTGGTTGATAAATATGAATAAATATTTTCAAGTGTATGAGTACAACAACAACCTAAAAGCCAGATTGGCCATATACCAGTTGAGAGAAAAAACCACCTTGTGATGGGAGTAAGTAAAGAATGTTTGCAACATTGAAGATCAAGATGTTACATGGGAGACATTCCAGCAATACTTTAAAGATTAGTATTTGACATAACGTTTTTATGACGAGAAATCTAAATAATTTCATGACTTGAAGCTGGGTCAGATGTCCATGGACGAGTATATTACCAAGTTCACCTCCTTGTTAAGATATGTTCCATACCTCAGAGATGAAAAGGCTAAGGTACAAATATTTCTGAGCAGTCTGCCAACCCATATGAAGGAAAGAATTGAGTTCGTAAATCTTAGAACCATGGACAAAGCCATTCGTAACGCATGAATGTGCTACTAGTAGTCCAAGGCAAAAGGGGAAGTGGGCAAAAGTTAGCAACGAAGAAAAGGACAGAAAAACAACTCAAACTTCAAGGGTGTCAGAAGTAGTAATTTTAAGAATTCTGCATGAAGTTTTGTAAGCAAGCAGTTTAGGAGAAACCATCAAAGAATCCAATGGCCAGCTGAGGAGAGGCCTATAGAGGCTTCTAGCAAACCTAAACAAGGACAAGTGTCGAAGCCGCCTCTGCAGTGTTGGGGGTGTGGTGAGGCACATTATTATAAAGATTGCCCACAGCGAGGGAGAAGTGAAGCAGTTGCAAACTTGCAGGAGGTTTCTACAGTAGGTGATGTAGCTCGAAACATCCCTTGAATCAACGTAGCATTGGAGGATCGACAAGTAGATTATCAGCCAACAATGATAAAGTTGGAAGGTAAGTGACTGTATCAATCTGTTTCTATTTTGATTGACCCAGGTGCAATTCTAAGTTATGTTAATCCAAAAATAGTGGAAGTATGTAAATTAAAATGTTAGAAATTTAAAAATCCTTGGCTGGTACAGCTAGCCACAGTAGCAAAAAGGAAAGTAACTTCCAAAATTCCAAACTACACTTTGGAAATTGCATACTAGTAGTTAAATGTGGACTTGAACATATTTCCATTAGGGTCCTATGATGTTTTGTTGGGTATGGATTGGCTAGAAAAACATTGGACTTTAGTGGACTGTAAAGAAAAGATTATTTAATACAGAATGCAAGATGGAACACACAAAGAGATTCAGGGAATCAAGAAACTACTACAGCTACGTCCTATTACAACATCCCAAATGAATAAGTGTATGAGGAAGGGATTCCAGATTTATGATATCCAGGTGGGATATGCCAATTCCAAGGAGAAGTCTTCTATGATGGAGAACATACCGTGGTACAAGATTTCATGGATGTCTTTCTGGAAGATATACCTGGATTACCACCAAGAAGAGATATTGATTTTACCATTGAATTTTAGCTAGGAGCATCACCTGTGTCAAGGGCTCCTTACAGAATGAGTGTTCCATAATTAACTGAATTCAAAATGTAGTTACAAGAACTGCTGGACAAACGATACATTCGTCCAAGTGTGTCCCCTTGGGGAGCACCAATGTTGCTCGTAAAGAAGAAGGACGGAACCATGCGAATGCGCATGGACTATAGACAGCTCAATAAATTAACAGTAAAAAATAAATATCCTTTACATGGATTGATGATCTGTTTGACCAAGTGAAGGGGGTCATAGTATTCTCAAAAATAGATTTAAGATCTAGATACGACGAGATCCAAATCAAGGATGAAGATATTTATAAGACTGCTTTCTGTACCAGGCACGAGCATTATGAGTTTGTGGTGTTACCCTTTGGGTTAACAAATGCACCAACGACATTTATGAGGTTAATGCATGGTATATTTCACCCTTTCCTGGATAACTTTGTACTCATATTTATTGATAATATTTTAATTTATTCTAAGAACCAGGAAGAACATAAAGAACATCTAAGGATTGTGTTGGAAATGTTAAGAAAACACTAGTTGTATGATCAGTTCAGCAAATGTGATTTCTTCGAAACAGAAATCCAGTACTTAGGCCATGCTATTTCAGTAGAAGGGATTGCTATTGATCCAGAGAGAATCAAGACAATCATGGAATGGTATGTACCCAAAAATGTGGTGGATATCCGATCCTTTATGGGATTGGCTGGGTACTATCGAAGATTCATCGAAGGATTCTCCAGAATTGCTTTTCCAGTCACCTCATTGCAAATAAAAGGAAAAGTCTTTAAGTGGACTAATGAGTGCCAGAATAATTCGAGAGGTTGAAGCAGCTATTGACCACGACACCAGTGTTGAGGGTAGCTGACCCCAACAAATAATTTGAAGTTTGTATAGACACTTGTAAAGAGGGAGTTGGGGTAGTTTTATCTCAGGAAGGGAAGGCAATGGCCTATGAGTCAAGAAAGTTAAAAGAGTATGAGCAAAGATATTCAATCTATGATCTAGAATTAACATCAATAGTACATGCACTCTGGGTATGGAGACACTACCTGCTAAGAAAGAAGTTTGTACTAAAGACTGATCATAGCAGCCTAACCAGTTACTTCAAACAAGCTGATTTAAACTCCCGACAGGCAAGATGGAATTCCTTCCAAAGTGAGTTTGATATGGAAATTCAACACGTGAAGGGTAAGGAAAACTGGGTGGCGGATGCCTTAAGTAGGAAGTTGCATTGTGTTTATGAGATTTACTATAATCAGCTTGAATGAAAATTCTTGGATCAAGTGAAAGAGAAAGCACATAAGGAACCTGAATACCAATTCCTATGGCAGCAAATGGAAGAGGCCAGAAAGCATGGAAACACTTATGAGTATGGAGTTAGTAAAGAACAAATGCTAACCTTGAGAGGAAAGTTGTATGTACCAAACCGTGTGGATCTAAAGGAGCTAATCATGAATGAATATCATCAAAGTAATTATGCGGGACACCCAGGATACCAGAAAATGTTAACTTATATTAGAAAAATATATTTATGGCCTGGTATGCGTCGAAACATTGCTGAATATTTAAACAAATGTTTGGAGTGTCAACAGGTCAAGGTGGAACATTGACATCCAGTAGGATTGTTGCAGCCCATACCAGTACCTGAATGGAACTGAGAGGTCATACCCCTAGAATTCATTACGGGTTTACCATGGGCAAAGAGGCATAGTGACTCCATCATGGTGGTGATCGATAGGTTGAGTAAGTTTGCACATTTTATACCTGTCAAGTCTACTTACAAGACTGTACAGATAGCAGATATTTTATTAGATTCAGACTGCACGACATTCCAAAGATTGTTATTTCGAACAGAGATGTGAAGTTTACTTCAGCATTCTGGAAATTTTTTTTTATAGGTATGGGGACCCAAATAAACTTTAGCACTTCTTATCATCCCTAGACGGATGGTCAAACAGAATGGGTAAACCAAGTTTTGGAAGACATGTTGTGTATGTACGTGATGCAATAGCAAACCAAGTGGGAAGGATACTTACACCTAGTCGAATTTTCTCACAACAAGGGTTACCAGGAATCTCTTAAGATGAGTCCATTCGAAGCTCTATATGGGCGGAAATGTCGTACTCCCATTAATTGGAGCAACCCCAAAACTAAGTTAATGCTAGGACTAGAAATGCTGGCTGAAATGGAATCAGAGGTAAGAAGATCATGCAAAACCTGAAAGCTGCACAAGATCGGCAGAAGATATACGCACATAAGAAGAGGAATTATCAAGAATTCGAGGTGGGTGATCATGTGTATGTGAGTATCAAACCCAAAAAGAGCACTTTGAGGTGGGCCTCTTGTGCCAAGTTAGCCGCCAAGTTCCGTGGACCCTTCCAAATTTTGGAGAGGGTAGGACCTGTGGCATATCGACTGGCTTTACCTAGCCATATCCAGGTGCACAACGTGTTTCATGTGTCCCTGTTAAAGCGATATATGCATGATCCGAAACATGAAATCCATTAGCAGAAAATTCAGGTAGGATAGAATTAGAAAATCCTAACTTTAAGCATGAATTTTTTATGAAATTTTGACAGGAAACTTTTTTGTTTGCAGGTAGATCCAGACGACGCGTTTCTCATCGAGCCTCAATGCATACTCGACAGGAGAGAAATTATGTTATGGAAGCAAGTCATCACCCAGGTTAAAGTGCAATGGAAGCACTTCGGCCCGGATGAGGATACTTGGGAAGACGAGGGATTTGTACGCGAGACTTACCCAGAGATATTTCTTGAATTGGAGTGAAACACCGAGGATGGTGTTACTTCTAGGGGGGGAGTTGTAACAACTGGATTTGGATTTAACTAGTTGTTAACTAGTAAAATGACATTTTAGTTATTATTTTAAAAGAAAAGACTAAAACAATTATCATTTTTGGAAAATTTTATTTGTTTTATTATTTTGGAAAATAAAATTGGTTATGGAAATTAGTTCCATAAAAAAATAATTAAGGGTGATGGTAAAATTATTCCAAGAACTGAAAGGTGGTTGGACAGTTTCGAACAATTATCTTCTCCGCTGAGGATAAGAGACTTATCCCAGTGAGGAATGGGGGTTTTTTTCATGGACTAAGGAAGAGAGTGGAGAATTTCCTGAGCTGGTAGAGACCAGTGGAAATCACTTAGCATTCCTGAGAAATTTCTGGTACTAACTGGAATAGGAGTCCTGAGGTCATAGCAGAAATGAATGTCAACCCATACCTCTCAGGAGTGGAGCACGGGGGCAAGAGGAGGACGTAATCGCCTCTCTTGAAGGTTGGGAGGACCTTAGCATCGAATTGCGTAATTAGATAAGTATCTGTGCATTTCAGTGATTTAAAAACAAGAATGGCGTTTTCTAGGTTACACACAAGTGTTTATCTACTAGAGGCAAGAACAATAATCTTATGATAGACATGTTTTGAAAAGGATGAGACTTGTGAATTTTTATGAATTTAAAAAGTTAGGTTCGAGTTCTGTGAACTATATGTAGACCTTATAAGGTGTTTTGAATTCAGTAATTATGATAATGAAAATGAAAAGCTCCAAGGCAGACATAGTATTATCTGTGTCAAAATTTAATACAGTAGTAACTATGTTGTGTATGAACAATGGGAACCAGGTTAAGAGTTTGTATTAGTAATAGTGATTACCTTACTTCAGATACAGTAATATTGTTGGAAATCTACATTGTAATTATTAAAGTTGTGTTGCAAATATGTACATAGGAAAAGACAGTAAACAAATTGTAAGATAGTAAATTTGAGTCAAGTCTATCGAACTTCAGAAAAACCTAACAAAACTAAATCATGAAAGGGTAAATTTTTGGTTCTAGATACAAGGTGGAGCCTCCACCCATAACACATTGTTTACCCAGGTCAAACATACACGGGCAGAGATACAAGGTGGTCTGGTCACCTAAGCTAGCTTAACATAAACCCTGCTATGGTAAATATTTTTTATGAAAGAACTGAATTAAATGTATGGGGGTAAAGAAATTACTTTCCAAAAAAATTAAACATCCACTGTATAAAACGAGCAACCAGAATCCCAATTGAAAATATCCAAAGAAATGCAAATTACCGAATCTGACAAAGGCTCGGTGAACATTAAATCAAACTGAGAATCACTAACCATATTTTAAACAGTTTTCTTGGGAAATAGAAAACTGTAAAAAAACAAAGAAGCTATATATAACAGGAAATTGATTTCCAAAGAAAATAAACATTTATTGCATGACTAAACTGTATAGATTGAATGGAAAACTTGGACATATATTGATAAACAAAACCCTCAAATTCGTATTAAACCATTATAGTTTGGGAAACTTCCTACCTAAACCAAAAGGAAATGGTTCGGAGGAAGACCCACTTGGAAACATTACAAAATATGAAATTAGCTTAACTGTATATTATTACAGAGTTCGTAGAAAGAAAAAAATTTCGGCTCTCACGAGCTAATCGAAACCCAAAATGTAAACAGAATGAATTCTAGAAAATTATGAAGTTCATTATTTAACAGCAGTTTGCTAAATCCTGTTGACGAGCTTGAAGACCAAAGAATTTCGACATGGAATACCTGGAGGGGCACTAGAAAATGATTAGCCGTGACCATCTTTCAGGAAATGGACAAACCTTGCTTCGGCAAGAGTGTATTTGTATATCCCAAAAGAGACAGAACGAGAATGAGGGTAATGAAGTTAAACCAGGCATAATACTTAAACTAAAGCCTCGAAGATAAAACGAGAATTTTTGTAACCCTATTTACCTATAGCAAGCGCGTCTTCGACCATTGTTACCAAGCGTTGAGCTGGGTACAAGGAAACCCAACAATAGAGGTGAGGGTTACAAACTTCACACGTCGAGGAAAAAAATCTGAAGATTAAACTGAGAATAGCAAGAAAAATCACTGAGAGAGTGATTCCGGAACTCTGAGTTGAATTTCTTTACCTGTGACGGAGAGACATGGCTTGGTCGAGGAGTTGAGAAGCTTGTTGGAACTCTGTGAGGAGAAGATGCTAGATTTTCCGAATCTTTATGTTGGGCAGATGGAAAAGTCAATCCCAAACTCACAGTAGGCCAGTGAAAAGCCCAAGTTTAAACAGTGTAATAAGAGCATAACGACTAAGATAATTGTTGAGCGAAATCTATACTCGGTTCACCATTATCATAACTGGAACGCCTAATGTCGGAGGCTTCAAGCCTTTTTCCCATGGCAGAGCCATCCTTAGTGCAGCGACTTAGCACAAAAATGACAAGAGGAAGACAAGCAACAGGGATAACCTAGTTCCTTCCTCCCACATTCATCCACCGTCGATTGAAGAGTAATCGGACGGAGATCGTGAGGGTAGGTGGCTTGCAATACACTATACACGGATCTAATAAACCAACAACTGGCATGGCATTAAGTGGCCAGGACATAAACCAACAACTGGCATAGCATTAAGTGGCCAGGACATGTCTAGGTCAGGTGTACAACAATGTTAAATAAGGTAAGTACAATTGTTAACTACGATGGACATTAGTCATCATTCCCAAAGCTAAAGATTTATACTTAGACTATGTTAAAATCCAAACTTATGGTGAGAATTGTATTCTGTAGTTATAATCCATGTAACAATAGTTAATGATATATTGCCATCTCTTAATTAGGAACAAGCAAATTGTGTAGTTATAATGAATGTAACAATAGTTAATGATATATTGCCATCTCTTAATATGTGTGTGTGTGTGTGTGTGTGTGCGAGAGAGAGAGAGAGAGAGAGAGAGAGAGAGAGAGATTTATAAATAAGTTAAAGAGGTTGTTAAATATGTTTTTAAAGAAAATTCAATATATATAGTATTTAAATTGTTAATAAATATATGTTTTGTGGTTATATTTTTACTAATTTATAATTTTAAATAATGTTTTATTACTCATTTAATGTGAGAGGTGATTAGTTAGGAATTTTTTATATTTAATGTTGTTTAATCATGATAAAAAGAAATTTGACTTTTTTTTGAAAAAAAAATCATTAATGAAATTATTTCACATTAATAAAATTGTAAATATCATACACTCTTTTTTAGTACATAAAAAATATTTTACATTAATAAAATTATAAATATCATAGATTATTCTTTTGGGAGTTGCTTTTAGTGTATTTTTTGGAGTTTCCTGTGCCGAAATCTGGGAAAATTTTTGAGGTGAAATCTTGATTTCTATTATTTAAACTTTTTTTTTTTTTTTCTACATATATGGATTCAGCACCCTAAAAAAAATTCCTAAGGCACTTAGATTGGACAATGTTACCTGTCAAATTTTTGTTCTCAATGAATTACTGCATGATTTTAGAGAAATTAGACAAGGAAAATCCACTAGAAAAGTCTTAAAAAGTCTCACTAAAGACAAATCCCACATATATATATATATATATATATATATATATAATTTTACATTAATAAAATTGTAAATATCATAATCATTAATATTATAAAACTATTTGTAATTAGAGTATCTTATAATATTAAATTTATTTTTGCATTAAAAATAATAATTTCATAATCTAAATTCATAATGTTTATAAAAAAAATTATAACTAAACAAAAATAACAATAATAATAAACTAGCATTTGCACCAAAAGGGTGCAAAGACATGTCGATAGAAGTGTAGAAGAATGTAGAGTGACACAGACGTAGCAGGAAACAAGGATGTGGATGTGGAAGACATGAGGAATCAGGAGACTAAAGTAATAGTAAAATAGAGATTTCCAGGTGGGTAAAATTCCATTATAGAATCTACAATATAGTGATATTCTATCAGCTTCTGTGAACAACATCCTAGAGATTATGATGAGAAGATGTTTGGATCGGGCAATTGAGAAACACACATTTCATAGGGTGCTCAAAAGTCTAAACTAATTGAATTGGTGTCTTTCTTTGCTGCAATGTAAGGAATCCCTGAGAATTTTTATCATGTTGTGATTTTGGATGGGCAACAAGTGGATTAAGTGCTTCCATTCTTGTTTCAAAGTTTAGAAAATGAAGCTTGGAGGACTGGATAGGTTGAAAAGGACAACAATTTGTTTTGTTTGAACACATGGAAATTTGGAAACTTATAACTATTGAAATTTCAAGGAAAAGCACAAATGATATCCTCAACTCCATTTTACTGTTATAATTCATCTCTATCTTAAATAAACTTAAATGAAATAAAATAAAAAATTAAATAATTACATACTTTAATGCATGTGATAATTAAATATGAAATAAATAAGTTTATGTAGATTTATTTTAAATTTAGATTTATCAATCATAGAAAAGTGCTAAATTTATTAATACATTTTTTTTTAATATAAAAAATTAATACATAATAAAGAATTAAATAATATATACGTATATTAAAAAAATAGTCTTTTTCATTTTCTATTTTTTTAGGGAAGAAAGAATTCAACGTCTCACTAAAGTAGGTTGTTGGTACCAAGGCAACCCACATGTATACTCAAGGGTTCACAAGGCTCAACCAATATAACAATATTTAAGATAATAACTCATCATGTCTAGCCATGCTTATAATAACTCATCATGTTACTAGTCAAGCTTTTTTGAACCTAGTTAGAGAAGATAACAACCATTATACCCAATCACCATATATGAATCCAATTAACAAAATGTATTCTTCTTAATATATAATCAAAATATTATCACTCAATTATAATACTTTTATTATTATTTTTAAAATATAATATAATTTTTCCTATATTTTATTATTTTATATTTAATTTGTTACCATATTTAAATATAATTTATATAAATCTATATACATTGATGAATTATTAGAGAGATATATTATTGATAAAAAATTTACCAAAATAAATATCATTTAACAATTTGATATGTAATAGTTAAACTAATAACTTAAGGGTTCACTTTAACCACTTGAAAAGTTCATATAGATAGTTTCAATATTAAATTTTATGATGATGAAAGAAAATCAATTTTACATAATCTTTAATTAAAATTTATAAATTTTATTATATTTAATTCAATGATTAAAAAATTAAATTATATATATATATATATATAATTTTAATGTTTGATTTAGTGGTATTTTTAGTTATTTAAATATAGTTATAATAAAATATTTAATATATAAATATAAAATAGTTAAATGATAAAATATATAGTTTAATTGTTTCATATTTTTGTTTTTACTAAAACAAAAAATATTTAGTTTGTATTTTTAGAATATATAAATAAATACCATCTTTAAAAAACTTCTAAATTATTTTTTTTATTTTTTTTGAATTTCAAATAATATTAATGGTAAAATTAATTATTTAAAGTATATAAGTTACAAAAAGCTTCTTAACACTATTAAATTTCAATTAATTTGACTTAAAAAAGAATAGTATAAAGATAATAATACTAGATAAAACAACAAAAAAAATTTATGCTATTTGATAAACTAATAATATCTAAATTAAAAAAATAATAATATAAATAAATATATTAAAAAATAATGTATTATAAAATTACTATTAATCTTAATGGAAAATATTATTATTTTTTTATTATAATTACTTTAGAAAAACACTATATTTATCTCATTAAAATAAAAACAAATTTATTCAAACCACTAAATCCAATAAAATCACAAATTTCAAAAAAGCCCGAACTATAAAACCTATTTAAACCTAAAAACTCTAATTAGGTGAAACTCTATGCTTCCTAAAACTCCACAGACCTTGAGGCTCACAGACCTCATATATCCTCAATTTTTTTTAAGCACAAAATATTAGGAGTTGTCTAATTTGACAGACAAATTGTCTGGACAGTTAAAATTAGCTTGAATTTCGGCCAAAAAAAATTAAGAAATCTTACAGTAACAGTGTTTGAATCATGATTTTAATGGTGGAAATAGATTCAGCACAATCAAAAACCTCTAAAACACTCAAAATATTAAAGTTTGATAATTATAACAAAGATTTACAAAAATTCATACCTGATTTTCTTAAAGTCTTACCGAAATTTCCATGATTTTCAGAGCGAAAAATATAATCTAAACTAATATTATTATCATAAATATCATAAAATAACTTTAAAGAAAGCACAAAACTACCCCACGGTCCTACATAGATCAAACCAATATGGCCACATCAATATGCTCTAACAGCGAGTGTGTCGACAGCACGTTGTTGCAGGGCTCAACTACAAATGTGGAGACCTGTGGAGATGGATACACAATGAAACCCAATTTGTATTTTTTCCCATAATCGACACAAAGCCTCTCGAACAGAAGGGACGTCATACCAGATTCGGTAACTGTCTCCCACAGCATGGAAGACCAGGGAACCTTGCAGACGTAATGGCCACATCCGATACCGCCTCCACATTTTCCTTACCAATGGTATAATGGCCACGAGCAAAGTTGTTGGCGGCATCTTCTTTGCCACTGATAACTTCATCTATGACAGTAAGGCTCCCAATAGGCATTAATCCATATCCTAAAGAAGTTTAGTTTGAAAATTCTGACTTAAACGTTAGTTTTTTAAAGTTGCGAGTAGATTGATAGAATAGATTAGTTTGATTAGTTGAGTGTTGTGTATTACAAATAAAATATTTTGAGGTTAACTCTTCAAGTTGGCTATATTTATAATGATAATTTTAAAGTTTGTAGAAGAGAGGCAATAAAGTTTTAGAGCTTTTTTCTTGAAAATGTAGGCCAATATTAAATAACATAGTCATTATTTTTTGTTAGTTGAGTCGTAAGTCCCATGTTCACCATGATTTTCTTTTCAATAAAGTTTAAAACAAAGAGGAAACTATTAAATCTAAAACAAAGGGGAATTATTAAATCTAGGAGGGTGTCATCTTTTCTCTATATCTTCATTTTTGTGTGAGATCAAAATCAAGGTCATCAGAGGTAAAAGCTCTATTATGGACTCTATCAAAGGTAATGATGTGGTATTTGGAGACCCTTAACTAGACTACAAGAATTATGTTGAAAATTATAGCTTAGAAGAATAAGGGACTCTAGATTTACCAAAGGAGGGTGATAATGATGTTAACAACAAGGCTTGTGAGTGATCATTATTGTACATGCTAAAAAATGATTTCTCCAAGACTACTTAGAAGCTTATAGATATGGAAAACTATGAAGTCCATAAAATGTAAGGGGATGTTTTAAGGACCATTAAGGTGATTATGAGGGATGTTGTAGATATAATATCAAAAGGGGAATGATCAACAATGTCTTCTGTTGATGTGTATGATGCAATCAAGAAGAATAAGCAAAAGCCCCATTATTTTAAACTAAATGTAGAAAATATGAAGCTTGTAATGGGGTACAATGCCATCATGTAAAAAGTGTAAAATTATTATGTTATAACCTTAGTTATGAAGTTTCATGCTAGATTAAATTTTGATAAGCTTGTAAGTATGTGGATAAAAGGTATAGAGGAAGCGATAAGGTTATGCACCAATTTACCATTTGTTGTAAAGGAGATGGATATCCTTTATGTTTTAGTTTGCAAAAGATAAAGAAACAACATTGAGTGGGAGTGATATTCATATAGCTCCATATTTCCCTTCAAAGATTGGACTCTATTATTTGACTCTATATAATAAAGAATAAACATTTGATCATTCTAGATGAAGTTACACTCACTTCCATTAGATATATGGTGAGAGAGGACCCTCACATTTATAGGAACTAATTTCAAGCAAATAAGTTAGATATAGATGAGAGAATATGAATGCTAGATAAAATGTTTCTGGAAGATAATTTTCTAGAGATGAATCTCGCTAATGGTATTGATGTCCAATTTAAGAATAGTTATTATAGGCAATAGATTAACTATGTTACGGTTCCATTCACATGTTTCATTTGTCACCTATATGACAATGTGAGAAGAACATACCCAAAAAATGATTTGATAAATGAGTAGATAAAGAGGCGACATAATTGGAGATTAATGAAACATGACTATGAATACCACAACTGATATAGAAAGAAGGATTCCCATTGCAAAAGGTAAGTCTAGTCAAGTCTAGTCTTAAAGGACCCTCTTATTTTATTTTAAAAAATCCTTCAAGATATAGTTAGGACTAAGAATAACATACCTAGTCTTAAGAAGAGGCAACCTATAGATTTTGAATATTTGGAGGAAATTAGGTAGACATAAAGAAGGAGATGAGAATTTTATAATTCATAATAAAGTAATTAGGTTCATAAATATGATTTAGAAGAATAAAACATCCCTTCAAATTAAAAAAGGAAAAGGAATTTCTAGTATTAGTGGACCTTGAAGAACCAATTAACCCAATAAGTAGGAAAATGTATATAAGTTTATGAGTGGTCAAAATATTCCACTTAAGGAATTTATAGGGATAGAATAAAAAGTAAAGGAATGGCTATGAAGAGTTCTACTTTCAAATGGGAGGAAGTTCTTCAAGGAGGGGGAGAAAATGGTTCCTAAGCACAAGGAAGTAAGAAACATTGAGAATATTAATGCAAATTATTTATTAGAAGAATATTTTATTCCTATGGTTAATAAGAAATATTTGTTTTTATCAAAGAGGAAGATTAATACAATGAAAGAGGATGTTGTTTTATTTGGAGGCCTTGGTCTAGATCATGAAGGATTTATTGTCAGGTTAAGGAGATTTTTTCTTTTTTTAAATCAAACGTGATTACAAGTA
Source organism: Pinus albicaulis (assembly GCA_034641835.2). NCBI lineage: Eukaryota > Viridiplantae > Streptophyta > Pinopsida > Pinales > Pinaceae > Pinus > Pinus albicaulis. The sequence continues at coordinate 87,550,139 of CM076572.1, forward strand.
GATAAGGAATTGTTGTCACTAAAACAAATGAAAATTTGAGGGCCCCACTTAGACCGGGGAAAGCTCATTCTAAGGGTAAAGGTATACCATTTCAGGAAGACCCATATATGGTAAGACATTAAAGCACTAACAATGTTAATATCAAAGTGAGGAAAAATGTTAAAATAAACTTTGGGACTTGTATCTCAATTCTATATCGGTATATATTTACACCCAAATACAAATTTGCACCCTAACTTTCTAGCTTGTAAACCATTTACACCCAACAAGTTTTAAGTGCATATATCATTATGTACAACACACACACATGTGGAAAGAAGAATTATTATTGTGGAACAAAATCCCATCATAGAAATATGAAATTATATCATTAATAAATCTTATCCAAGAACATTTTTTAATGGACTATCAAGAAACTCTACATAAATGTGAGGCAAGAAGCCCCACAAAGTATGACATTGAAACTATTAACAATATTAATATTAAAGTGAGGAAAGGTATTATGATGTTAATGTTAAAACTTGTACATGAACTTTTGGATTAGTACAGGTCACATTCTTGACATTATTTCAAATTACTTAAGGTTTGATTCATGATGTTAACATAATAACGACATCAAGTCAAATGGAAATGAAAGATATATAGTGGTGATAATGGTTCATTTGTATTGCTACATTGCCATTTGCATTGTCAAATTAAATTTACTTGAATAACTTAGCCTTCCACATAGTTATTAGGCTAAACTATTAATATATTATCTCTAAGCATGGTTACCAAAAAAAATTTACATTATTGTGAAGTGTATTAGAGGAGCATAACATAAAAATAAAATAAAAGTCACCACATCATCCTAACATCATGGTAATAAATAATTAATGCCAAGATAAACATAGCATTAATTCATTTGAAACTCAAATTTTTTAGATTACCCATTTTTAGCCTAAGTTTAGCATCATATTTCCTAGGTATGAGGCTAATAAAAAAAATTTACATTAATTAATAAAAAACAATACATACACTTAATTAGCAGAGCAAATATGATAAAAACACTATATAACATAGCATGGTTTAAATTTTTTAATATATATTGATTTACTTGTCATATTAATGAAAAAATCATTTCCATTACAATAGTCCCCTTTAGGGACTAATAAGCATAAGCTAAAAAACAACTAGAACACTAATAAGAAATATTGTGAAGAAATCAACTAAAATGCTAATAAGAAATATTGTGAAGAAATCTTTTCTATAGAAAAATTAGTCAAAATTAATTGATCTTTATCACTCAAGTTGGAATAAGATGGAAAAAGTGTTTGTGAGCTAAACTTATTTAAATTCATAATATCTTTAACATCTTTACATTTTATTTATTAATATTATTTACATAATAATTATTCATAGTATTATAATATTATTAATAAATATTAATATCTTAAAGATACAATAAAATTTAATGATAAATATTTTCTATTTTTTTAAAATATTATTAATATAGTTATATAAATTAAATAAATCATAAAATAGACAATAAAAACAACAAAAATATGATTATTTTGGAGAACATTTTATTCTATACATTACTAAAAAAAATCTATAATATTCTACAGAAATTAAATACTTACCATCTATCTAATTATTATAGATAATTAAATTAAATTTTTGGAAACCTAATTAACTTACCTATTTTACATAAATATTTTTATTTAATTTTTTTCTTTTCTATATTTTATTTAAATTTAATTAAATATTTATATATAGATATATAATTGATTGTTAACCCACATTATACACGCTAATGGTTTTTTTTTTTTTAAATATATTTGTGATCATAATTTCTATAAAACTTACTTATCTTTTACGTTTCAGTATAAAAATCCATCAGACCTAATCATATTCACTCCTTTTCATAAAAGGTTTACGTGTTGTAAACGTTTTTTAAAGGTTACGACTCGTATCATTTTTGTAATCAGCACATTCCTTTAATATATTAGTTATTTTTAGCTTAGGAGATGTTAAAATAATTTTATTATTATTATTATCTATTTATTGAATATTAAACATAAATTCCGGCCTGTTCTCAAAATTTTCCCTTTGCTTTATGCTCATCTTTCAACATTAGGGCGGCGGAGGTGACAACTTTAAAGTCTTTAGCATTAGGCTTTTAGGTGGAAGGCATTTGTAAATTTATGACTCGCGATTTTTCTTTTCCGTATTTTTTTTATGGTTTGATCATGGGAAAAGTGTTTGGGAGATCAGTTTATGTTTATCTAAAGCACGCATTTTCCAGGAGTTCACAACTTGGAAAGCTTGATTCTTCGCCGCTAGCCGCACTGTAGCCCAAAATCTTTAAATTGATACCCGGTAATTGTTTTAGTGAATACTCGGTATCACGGATTGATTACTGATGGGCAAATAAGATGGAATTCTTATCAAATTTAAGCTTCTACATTGTTTTGGTTTTTGGAGTCTTTTGATTATGTTCTATTTAGAGATATGTTTCTTTAATTCTTCCGCATTATCCTCGAGGAAATCTCGCGCATTTAGTATAAAATACTTATTTTTAATACTTTGCCTTTTAAAATATCTTTTGTTAACTCATAGCTCCAAATTCTGCATTTTCCCCGCTGGTTTTTGGGAGCATGTGAATAGAAGGCACGCCTGTAGATGTAGTTTATCACCGTTAATAACTATAATAATAATGTTTTTAAATGTCAAATTTTTATTATAAAATATGTGTTATTATATATTTAAATAAGATAAGGTTTCATGTTTGTATCAATCATATTTATTGATATAGTTGTGTTAATGATATGAGATTATATATAAAAGTGATAAATTATATGGTACTAAGTTGGATGCATTATTTTTAACAAATTGAAAAAAATAAGATTAAGCAGATTACTTTACAACATGTATTTAGAGAAATGAAAAGAGAGATATGATCACCTATATAAGAAGGAGTTGTTGCTACATCAGATATCATGTAAAAGCTACTAGATAGGGGAACATTTTTCTCTTCTGAGTTGTGTAGGCTTGGTAATATGGCTATTTTTAGGAGGATATCGAGTCCACAAGCACTTGTTATTTGTGCTAGTTTTTTCAGTTCATTTTGATTTGGATGGTTAAATTAGTACATAATATGTAGGTATATGTTTATTGAGATTGTGTATATATTGTGGAAAGACTATGCTCTATGGTCAATGGGGATTGGAAGATAAGAATATGTTGATTATATGATGAAGAATATTTTGTATAATGTAAACATATTTTTGTTATGAAATATGTGATTTTTTTCTTACCAAAAAAAAAATATATTATCACTTATTAATATTATTTATATGCTAATTATTCATAGTATTATAATATTATCTGTATAATGTAATATACAGTAATATCCATATGATAAATTTTAGTGATACTTTTTTTTCTCCAAAATCTCTTAAATATTACTAGCTTAGTCTTGTAAATTAAATAGATAGACATCAAAACACTTGACTAGTAAAACATCTCACATAACTAAAATTTTAAAAAATCACATAAAGTAGCTAAATAATAAATTTATTATATATATATATATATATATATATATATATATATATATATATATATATATATATTATAAAAAGAATAGATAAAGCTAAAATATATGTATTCTACTCCTGCTTAGCACTTTATTTTCTTTATCCTATTTTTTCTTTTAAAATAAATTAAATATCTCTCTCTATATATATATATATATATTAATCTTGAAAATTCACATTTACCATGAACACTCTTAACTTATAAATAAGTTTTGTTATGATATTATGGGCCAATATTATGTCTCACTAATACCATATCTCTAAAAAAAAATATAATTCACATTCATATGATATTTACGATGTAAGTTATGACGTAAGTCGTACTTATTTGAAAACAACATAGCTAAATGCCACCATGGACTTGTCTGCACGGTCCGATCAAATGTTAGACGATTAAATCATTCTCTGCCGTCGGGTTGAAATGGTTACAGAAATTGAAATGATAAACGGCATACGGCATAACTGAATCCCTCCTACATTTGCAGAACCTGGACCTAATAACACTACTCTGCAATGGAAATGAGGAAGAGAGCCAAGGAACTCAGAGATGTCGCTCGAACTGCTATTGCGGAGGGAGGATCGTCGTGGAATGAACTTGAGTCGTTTATCGATCATTTTACATCAATCCTGATCGAGCGAAATCCAACTGTGATTTCGGCCAACTCTCACAGTTAGTGAAGAGGCGTAGCAAGGTTTGAAATTGGAGTTCTGCAATGTTTTATCTCACGCGCTTCAATTTAATGCATTACAGTTTATGATGTATGAGATTCATACCGAAATCCAACTGTGATTTCGGCCAACTCTCACAGTTAGTGAAGAGGCATAGCAAGGTTTGAAATTGGAGTTCTACAATGTTTTATCTCGTGCGCTTCAATTTAATGCATTACAGTTTATGATGTATGAGATTCATACCAGATGTCAGCTCAATCTCGGGAAATAAATCCATTAGTTAAATAAAAGTTCCTTTTAAAGCTTAAAGAAGTATTGATCTACAATTATAAACGTATTTAACTCCTGCTGTAACACAAAGTGTAACCAGTGAAAGGGACCGCCCTCAAGACGTTTGATCTGGGGCCAATTTAAATAGTTTTTGGGTTGTAACGAGAATCTATAATGAAGTTTCAAGTTTCTTGACACCATTTTCTGTATTACAATCCAATTCTGCGGTCTCAATCGCGTCTAATTTCTGTAAGTTTCACTTATAACTATATATATTGCAAAACATCACCAAGCTTCCTATAATATTGCAAAACAACACTAAGCTGTATGAAGCGATATATTACAAAGCATCAATATTCGCTGATTAGGTTTAATGTATTTGATTTGTTTTAAGACATTGCATACAACATTTCCATGTATCGAAGTTCAAACGATCTAATATGTCTTATTTTAAGAGACTGCATACTCCCTGTGTGTCCACGAATCAAACATCAAACAGTCTAAGAAATATGTTTTACTTTTGGCCTAGCTTATTTTCATAAAAACAAAATCTGCTTCAATGGATATGATTTCAAAGACTTTCATACATGCCGTGCACAAACAATGCACCTTAATGTGTCCATAACGAGGGCCTGTTTAGCTAAATATTTCACTAACGACAATATGATGATTATGGTTTATAGAGGCAAATATGCTTATTATGGTTTATAGAGGCAAATAGGTGTTTTCTATCTACACCACAATTTTGCTATTTAGACCACAATTTTGTCGGATGATAAATTGTGAGCAAAATTTTAAAATATTTAATTACTGGATTTGAATAAATTATTTTTATGGTAGAAATAGATTCGATGTAAAACACCACTAAAATACCTAAAATCTTAAATTTTTACGGTTATAACTTAGGTTTCTAACACTTTTGTCAGATTTTGTCAAAATCTTACAACATTTGACAAAATTGTCACCTTGGGTAACATTATAATGTATTCAGAAGTATAAATTCTTCATTAATGTATACTAAAATCTTATTACATGGTGTCTTTTAAATAAAAATAATTATACTCACATTGAAACGAATACATGTCCAAATTGACTACATCTAAATCGTTTTTATCCAAAGTATGCAGAGAGCGAAAGGAACTGCGTGAAATTGACGGGATGTGAAATGTGTCGTTAACTCCTTTTCCGGGTCGGAAGCGACACACTCGTCATTTGAAAAGAGGAATGTGTATAATTTAGAGAGGTAAATAGGTGTTGTCTAACTATTGAGAAAATTTTCAAAATATTTGATGGTTAGATGATTTGAATAGTTTTTGTTATAATGGAAATAGATTTAGCATTATTAATAATATTACTAAAATACTTAAAATTTTGAGATTTAACAATTATAATTTGAATTTCCAAAAAATTTAACCAAATTTTATTAAAATCTTATCATTCTAAACAAAATTGTCACTTCATTAAACTACTCTTTCAATAATATTATTATAAACACTACTCTTTCAGTAATATTATTATGATATATTCCTTCATAGTTGTTTATATACACTTTTTTATTTAATGAAGAATATGGTAGATTTATATTTGATAATTATGTGTATGGGTAATCTTTATTTTCTTTTCTCACAAACAAAGAAGTCTTTTACAAAAAATTGAATTTTGGATTCGTAGTGACTTTAAAGTAATCATTCTTATTAACAACGAGGTCTTATACAAAAAATTGACATTTGACATTGGATTGGTAGTGAATTTAGAGTTATTATTATTATTATTATGAATGATGTAATTTTAATAACTAAACTTCTAGTTGAGTGATTAAATACTTGTTTCTGAGTGATATTACTTGCTTCAAATTTAGTGATTGTAGTCCTTCTTTCCATTTTTGTTTACCCTTATTCCTTCCACTTATATCTTTGTCTCTCTTGTTTAATGTTTTTTTGTGTTTTCAATATTTTCCTTTCATTTCTTGGTTATTTAATTTCTAAGTGACAAATGGAGAGAGATAGAGACTTACATGGAGGGGATCAATAAAGGGAAGATTAGAGAGAAATATACATATTTATACATATATCAACATAGAGAGAGTGTGAGGAGGAGTGAGATTTGGTAGAAGACTTAGAAAGATAGAGTTATGGGAAGAGAGAAATAGAGAGAAGGAGAGGAAGGGGGAGAGAGATGTAGTTTTCATTCTCATTCTTTTAGGGCCACTCTGCTAAGGATTCAATTTATGGTAAGTATGTCACTTAACAAGTTGTTACAAGGAAAAAGAAAAATATGTGTACATGTGTAGTTTCGAGAAACTAGATGTAGTTTTTATTCTCATTCTTTTAGGGCCATTCCTCTCCCAAGGATTCAATTTATGGCAAGTATGTCATTTAACAAGTTATTTAACAAGTTGCTACAAGGAAAAAGAAGTTTCACATTTCTAAGAAAATAACTGACAAAATCTTATTGAGGTGTTATTATTTCTAATACATATTTTATTAATGATGAGTAAAACCGTGTCTTGAATGCAAAACACAATTTTATTCTTAATGCAAGTTCCATATTATGTTATCAAATGCAAGTTCCATATTATGTTATCTACTTAGGGCGTTTCCTTTGCAACATCTGGTGCAATTGCTAGTTTTTAATTAATCAATTTAATCAAAAGGGAAAAAATGGCATGACTACTTTTAAGTTGAATATTATCTTTTGATTTGTTTGATTTGTGACTACAATTAAGAATATTCTATAATATGCTATTTTTTTTCTTTAAAGCAGAAAATTAGGGTAGGTCCACCAGAAAGGATTAACCCCAACTAAACTAATTAGAGCCCAAGGGCATCAAGGAGAAGGCAAGGTTATTTAGCAATGGGACCTGAACCAATTGAACTAACCCTAAAGACTATGTATGCTAAATCCTACCATTCACCTAATAATTATTAATAATTAAAATTCCAAAATAAACATTTTTATTTGCATAATTATCATATTAAAAAAATCAACTTATTTTAAAATGAATATTTTGAAAAAGTAAAATGAATTTCAATTTCTTTAATATTATTATTCTATTGAAAAAAATCAATTTGAATTTTTTTTTTAAATTAATTTAATTAAAAAACAATATATTGATAAAAATATTTTAAAATATTTGATTGAAGTTTAACTCTATTATTCACTTAATTATTATTAATAATTAAATTCAAAAAACTCTCTTCCAAAATATAATTGATTTTGAATTAAAATTTAATATATATATATATATATATATATATATATATATATATATGAGTAAGTTTATTACAAGAACGTATCAGAGTTAATCATATTCACTCCAGTTTATAAAAGGTTACTGATCCTGCCTATAATTTTGTCATCGGCTCAGTCCTTTAATATATTTGGTTAACCTGTAGGATGCAGTGTGTAATATGTATTATCAATTTTCCTGGAAAAAAAAAATGTATTATCAATTCGTTGTTGGATTAATGTTGAACATAAATTTGTGCCAATTTTCAAAATTTTATATGACCCAAACCATTTTTGGAGTTTTCTGAATTTGTTGATATCAGTTGATATTGTTATGGCTGAGGGGCCTTCGTCTCCGGAACCGCCAGCTCTGTATTCATTTTTAATGACTTATCTCTACATCGATGACTCACTTTTTTTAAAATACTTATCCCTCGTCCACATTCCGACGGCCTTTCAATGTACAGGATGATGGATTGTACAGCAGCGACCATTAACACCAATCAGGAAGGCTTTCGCATGGTGTTTCCATGAACTATAAAATTGTAATTTTCTATGACCAAACCATTTTTGGAGTTTTCTGAATTTGTTGATATCAGTTGATATTGTTATGGCTGAGGGCCTTCATCTCCGGAACCGCCAGCTCTGTATTCATTTTTAATGACTTATCTCTACATCGATGACTCACCTTTTTTTAAATACTTATCCCTCGTCCACATTCCGACGGCCTTTCAATGTACAAGATGATGGATTGTACAGCAGCGACCATTAACACCAATCAGGAAGGCTTTCGCATGGTGTTTCCATGAACTATAAAATTGTAATTTTCTATAACCATATTTCTTATCGGCGCTTTGATTTCAATGGGGGACGTGTTTTAAGGAGGACTTGTAGTTATAGTTGCAGAACTTCCACAGTTTTGATGTATATACACTGGCAGGCAGCAAGAGTAGGTTAAAACCCTTTCTGCCGACATGTTTTTTTTTCTGGGTTTTGGGTGTCTACCTTCTGCAAAATTGACATCCACTCTTATTAGTGTGGCAGATTCTTTGATGCGTCGTGGCTTTAAATTACCTCTATCACGAACATATTTTGCAAATGCAACCTAGTGCTCACATTTATTTTCATCATTTATGTTCCACTTTGAGAGCCCGTCGACGAATAGTGCAGCAACCGTATTCTGAAATGGTTCTGCCGAACTTGAGGTTTTGGTTTATATTATCAATAGTTGTGTAATTCCTTATTTTATAAGGAATTTTAGTTGCTTAATTAATAAGAGGATGATAGGAATTTAATTCATGATAGGAGGAGGATGATAATAGTGACAAGGAGAGAGCAAGGAGCAAGCTGCAAGGCAACAGAAAGATTGCAAGAAAGAGGTAGGTCTTCTAATCTAATTTTGTATTTTCTAGGATAAATTTGTAAGTTGTTTAAAAATGAAAACTTGATTTTTTTCTTGAATGTTTCATTTTATTGTGTTTAAAACTTAAAAATTGAATTGTTTTTTTCCTATGTTGCATTTTCTATTTCCATTTGGCATTTCTCCATTTGTTTTGCAGGATAGAAACTTGAAACATCATGGCTATATGGCTAGGGATTTTCCTTATGTTGGTTCCTTTATTTGTAATAATGGTGTTGGAGAGTAGTAGAAGAAAGAGGCAAATCAGAGAAGAGGAGGATGAAGAGGAGGGTTATGGTGGATTTGAAGAAAATTCTGAAAAAGAGGAGGATTATATTGAGGAGGAAGTGGGGAGTGGAGAACATGAGGACACAGATTCCCCAACTAGACAAGACCAAACTCAGACACCTTTGTGGAAATATGTTCAGAAACAAGAAGGAGGGAAAGGTGGTGAAGCCACTAAATTTATTTGCCCCCATTTCAATAAACAATACCATGGTTCATACACCCGTGCGAGAAGGCACCTTTGTGGGAAAATGCCAGGGGATGGAGAAAAAAACATAGGAATCAAAATTTGTACTAGTGTGCTAGCAACACACAGAGAGAAATATAGAAAGGAAGAGGAGGCTGCCCTACAGAGATCTAAAAGATCTAGGGGTTTCATTGATTCTTATTCAGGCCCATCACGTCATAGACAAACAAGTCCAAATTCCACCCATGCCAGTGGTTATGGAGGCATTGGCACATCTGGATTAAGACGTAGAACCATATCCGATTTCCTGGACGAAGGGTGTAGGAATGATGTGGATTCAAAAGTTTACCGGTTTTTATATGCATGTGGGGTGCCATTCAATGTTCTTCGCTCACCTTATTGGCATGAAATGGTTTTTTCCATTAATGATGCCCCCAAAGGATATAAGAACCCTGGGTATGACAAGGCTAGAACCATGGGTTTTAATCATGAAAGAGCTAAAATAAACCATTCTTTGGCTAGAATGACAAATTCGTGGAATGAGCATGGGGTGTCCATTGTCTCTGATGGATGGACCAATGTAAAAGGAAAGCCACTGATAAGTGTTTTGGCTTTGTCAGTTAGTGGTGCAATCTTCCTATCAGCATATGATTATTCAAACAAATTCAAAACCGGCATTAACATTGCAGAACCATTACTCGGTATAATTGAAAAGACTGGGCCATACAATGTCATACAGGTCATCACTGATAACGCTGCTAACTGTAAGGTAGCAGGAGAAATTATTGAGGATAAATACCCCAACATATGTTGGTCCGGGTGTTTGGTTCACACAATGAACCTTTTGATGCATGATATCATTAAAAACAAACAACCTCAATTCAAATGGCTTGGTGATTTGTACAAGAGAGGTAAAAAAATGATAAAATTTATTACAAATCATAGCAATACCCATGGGATTTTCCGTACTCACTCCAAATTGGAGTTGTTGAAGATAGCAAAGACTAGATATGCTAGCTATTACCTCACCTTTAGGTGCCTTCTGCAGGTAAGAGATTCATTGGCTACAATGGTATCAAGCCCACACTAGTAAGTATTAAAGGACAAGGCAACGACAATAGTTGACAGACAAGGTTTCGAACATGTGGAGGAGATCGCCCTTGACCCTTTGTTTTGGGAACGTGTGAGGGAAATTTTGAATTTCACCAAACCCATTTATCACATGATTCGGTTTGTAGATACAGATAAACCAATGATTGGGGAGGTTTATGAGCAGATGGACAGCATGTTGGGCCAAATAAAAGATGTTGTTAAGGATAATGATCCCAACTTGTATGCTATGATTCATGACTGTGTGTGTGCACGGTGGAATAAAATCAATGTTCCACTACATGCCTTGGCATATATCCTTACGCTAAAATATTACTCTCCATCTTGGTTGGGCCAACCTGCACCTGGAGGTGGGGTTAGGATCAAACCTCACATAGATCTAGAGGTACAAGAGGGGTACATGAAGGCATTAGACAAGTTGGTGCCCGACAGGGAGGAGTGTGCTAGATTGCGCCTTGAATTAGGCAAATACTTCAGTTGCACTGCTAACTTTGGTTCTTTCCATGCAATGGAAGACAGAGACAGATTTGATGCTCTCACATGGTGGGAAGCATATGGCAGCATGGGACTTTTGCCAAAGTTGGCTAAAAAAGTTCTCTCACAGGTTGTGAACACTTCTTCTACAGAGAGGTGTTGGAGCACCTACAGCTTTATACACAATGTGAGAAGAAACAGGCTGAATGAAAACCGAGCTGAAAGCTTGGTTTATATGCATTATAACTTGAGGTTGTTGAGCCATTACTGTGATCGGGCAAATGAGGATCAATCATACAGAGTCTGGGACAACAACCCAGAGGATGATAATTTGGAGGACGACACGGTACATATGGAAGAATTGGAAGCATAACTTTTTAGGGATGATGATGAAGCATCAGCAGCACCGCCACACACAGGGCCAGTCCCACCATCTACTGGTAGCAGTGCGGGTGCGGGTGCCAGTGCCAGTGCCAGTTCTCGATATCAAACTATTGTTCCTTTGCAGATTCAGCCTCCACCTTCTAGTCATGGTCATGGTACTCACAAGGGTACTATAAGACCTGTTCCTCGTGGCTACTTTAAATTGGAAGAAAGACATTTCTCGTAGGCGTGGCGGTCGCTTAAATAGATAAAAATAGATTTATTTCAATTACCGTGCTCTGTTTTCTAGTAGTTTTTATCTTTTATAGCTGACAGTAGTTGAACAGTTGAAACTTGACTCTTTCATATATTTAATGACTTTTTAAGTTTGAAGTTTGAATTTGAAAGGTGAAACTTTGAAGTTGGCATTTATAAGTTTACAAGTCATTATGAATTATGAATATGATGCTTCATGAAAGTTATATGGTGATCAATGAATCAATGATGATAAATGTTATATATTGAATTTTGAAATCAATGAATCAATGATGATAAATGTTATATATTGAAATTTGAAATCAATGAATCAATGATGATAAATGTTATATATTGCATTTTGAAAGCTTGAAACCTTCAGATTGATGATTCGTGAGACTCAAGAGTCAATATGTTGTATGCTTCCAACTTGTGGGCGTGGTTGATGAAGATTATAACTTTTAGATGATTGATGTTATATGATTCAATCTGTGTTTTTATGTTTTTTATGTCTAATTCATCATTCTACATGTTTTTGTTGACATATATGTATCAAAATATAAAAAATATAATATATATATATAAACGCTCCTCGAAACGCTCCGGACCGGGAGCTTCTAAAAATGGCGTTCCCGCTCCCGTTTCCAAGTAACCTTGCTAGAGACCATATATAGAAGGATTCAAGAATAAGATCACTCTCTTATTTAAAGATGGCATTGCTCAACAAGTTTTTGGCAGATGGCACATACTAGAGACCATATATAGAAGGATTCAGGAATAAGATCACTCTCCCTTCATCACTTCCATACGAGATGTGTTTTTTTTCCTGATATCAGCTCTTTATTTACATTTTGTTCTCTGAAGATAGTTTGATAGAGTTTAATTTTGTGGCTAAAGTTTGTTTCAGTTTTGGCACAGTAATATATATGTACATGAGCATGGCTTTAAGAGGGTTGTTTGTTCTATGTTGAGAGGTCTCTTTGTTATTTTGGTGCACTACAATACTCTGAACTTTGTGAAATTTGTCATAGACTATTTGCGTTTTTCTTTCTGAGAACACACGGGAATTAATGCTTTTTGCATATGCAAACACATAGGAATTAATGCTTTTGCATATGCAAATATATATTTTTTATTATTTTAATAGAAAATTTTGCTTTAATAGAATTGTGTTAATTTGTATTTTAGTACCCATCTAAAAGCCAAATAATTGATATATATATAGATTGGAGATGATAATTAGGTTAATTTTTTATTATCTTAACATAAAATTTTGCTTTAATAGAATTGTGTTAATTTGTATTCTAGTACCCATCATTTCGATGAAGCCAAATAATTGATATATATATATATATATATATATATATATATGAGATGATAATTAAGTTAATTTTTTATTATCGTAACAGAAAATTTTGCTTTAATAGAATTGTGTTAATTTGTATTTTAGTACCCGAAACCAAATAATTGATATATATATGGATTGGAGATGATAGTTAGGTTTATTGTGTGTTAGGTTTATTTTCATCATTTATGTTCCACTTTGAGAGCCAGTTCCATTTATTTTCATCATTTATGTTCCAATAATGCAGCAACCGTATTCTGAATTGGTTCTGCTGAACTTGAGGTTTTGGTTTATATTATCAATAGTTGTGTAATTCCTTATTTTATAAGGAATTTTAGTTGCTTAATTAATAAGAGGATGATAGGAATTTAATTCATCTTAGCAATAGTGGAGATTGAAGATTGAGATCTCAAATGGTTCTGCTGAATTTTAAGTTTTTTTTTTCTAGGTTACAGTGGTTGGTTTGTGTAATAAGTTGCTTTATAAGGATATTTAGATGTTTACAATGTGTAAAATAATTAATAAGTGGATGATATAAATTTAATTCACTTTAGTAATAGTGGAGATTGAAGATTGAGATTTAGTTACATTTTTTTATTTGTTTATCTATTTAATTAAAAAATATTATAAAATTAAATTAAAGTAAAATATATAATAATAAAAAATATTGTTGCAAAAAAAAGTTATGATTTTGAGTTATGTAATATTGATAAGCCATGATATTGATCCATAATATTGTAAAAAATCCAATTTATAAAATTAAAATCACAATAATAAAATAGAGATAAATCTCTCTGATTAAAATTTTTCTTACATTTTTTTAATATATATATGTACACTAAATTTTTTATATTTAATAATAATTTTTTTCTCATAAACAAAATTCCAATTTGGCACAATCCTAAAAAAAACAAATATGGTCTAAGTTAGTGCTTGCTATGCAACATTGGTAAATCATCACTTTTTAAGTTGCCCATTTACCTTAAAAGTTTGGGAAGCGTCTGTGAGTCCTGGTGAGACTTAACATGTACTGGAGAGGATTAAATATAGGGGAAGTGTGACCAAAGTGGTGAAATGTTGTGCTCAACATGTACTAGAGAGGATTAAATATAGGGGAAGTGTGCAAAAGTGGTAAAATGTTGTGCTAGATGAAAATTAACAAATGGCCCACCAATAACACTCTGGTGCATATGACTGGTAAGAAATAAAAGCATTTTAGAGACATTGTTTCATGGCTATTGAAATTGTAGCAATATACTTATTACTCCCAACCTCCCTGTAAACTTCGACTCATGAACTATTAGAGAAGAACAAATCAACTAATTCTGTAGGCATACTTTGATGGAGCATCCCACGCTCATGCCAGTTGGACTAGTTATCCACATCAATAGTCATCGACATTTAAAATAAAAAAATTGGCCTTGGAATCTAAACAAATAACTGTGCAAAGATATTATCATTAAATTATTGTTATATTGGGACATGAACTTGTTCTAGATTCATTGCAAGTTTTTAGAGATTCACTAAATGGTTTAATGCACTGCAGATATGTCAAAATCAATCTTACTTATTGAATAAATTTTTTCTATCAAACAGGTTTTTGATTTGATCTCTATTTGCAACATATACATAGAGCTGAATACAAAGATCTCTTATTTAAAGATGGTGCTGAACAAGTTTTTGGCAGATGGCACATACTAGAGACCAAGGTTGCGGGGAAGCTTCACCCCCCCTCGTTCCCGCTCCCGAAACGTGCTCTGTTCGGGAGCGTTTTGGGAGCACTTGGAAACGCGCTCCCGAAAACGCTTCCCGAGGGGAGCATTTTCGGGAGCGCGTTTCCGACCCTGTAAAAATGCTCCCTTCCTTTTTGGGAGCATTTCCGGAAGCGCTCAGGAGCGAACACTCCCTGAGCGCTTCTGGCGTTTGAAAAGCACTTCCAGCGTTTAAAAAACGCTTCGGGAGAGTTTTTTTAAACGCCGGAAGCGGTCGGGGAGCGTTAGCGAACGATCCCCGGCAAAAAAAAAAGTTTCCCGCCGGCGAGAAATTTTTTTTGTTGAAAAAATCGTTTTGTTTTTAAGAGGGAGGGAGGCTCATTTTGTTTATTGTTTGTAGTTGAGTGAGTGAGAGTGTGAGAGGAGCAAGAGGAGCAAGAAGGAGAGCTTGAGAGCGGAGTTGCAGAAGTGACAAGGAGAGAGCAAGGAGCAAGCTGCAAGGCAACAGGAGGATTGCAAGAAAGAGGTAGGTCTTCTAATCTAATTTTGTATTTTCTAGGATGAATTTGTAAGTTGTTTAAAAATGAAAACTTGTTTTTTTTCTTGAATGTTGCATTTTATTGTGTTTAAAACTTAAAAATTGAATTGTTTTTTTTCTATGTTGCATTTCCTATTTACATTTGGCATTTCTCGATTTGTTTTGCAGGCTAGAAACTTGAAACATCATGGCTATATGGCTAGGGATTTTCCTCATGTTGGTTACTTTCTTTGTAATAATGGTGTTGGAGAGTAGAAGAAAGAGGCAAATCAGAGAAGAGGAGGATGAAGAGGAGGGTTATGGTGGATTTGAAGAAAATCCTGAAGAGGAGGAGGATTATGTTGAGGAGGAAGTGGGGAGTGGAGAACATGAGGACACAGATTTCCCAACTAGACAAGACCAAACTCAGACACCTTTTTGGAAATATGTTCAGAAACAAGGAGGGAAAGGTGGTGGAGCCACTAAATTTATTTGCCCCCATTTCAATAAACAATGCCATTGTTCATACACCCGTGTGAGAAGGCACATTTGTGGGAAAATGCCAAGGGATGGAGGAAAAAATATAGGAATGAAAATTTGTACTAGTGTGCTAGCAACACAGAGAGAGAAATATAGAAAGGAAGAGGAGGCTGCCCTACAGAGATCTAAAAGATCTAGGGGTTTCATTGATTCTTATTCAGGCCCATCACGTCATGGAAAAACAAGTCCAACTTCCACCCATGCCAGTGGTTATGGAGGTGGTGGCACATCTGGATTAAGGCATAGAACCATATCCGATTTCCTGGACGAAGGGTGTAGGAATGATGTGGATTCAAAAGTTTACTAGTTTCTATATGCATGTGGGGTGTCATTCAATGTTCTTCGCTCACCTTATTAGCATGAAATGGTTTCTGCCATTAATGATGGCCCCAAAGGATATAAGAGCCCTGGGTATGACAAGGCCAGAACCGTTGGTCTTGATCATGAAAAAGCTAAAATAAACCATTCTTTGGCTAGAATGACAAATTCGTGGAATGAGCTTGGGGTGTCCATTGTCTCTGATGGATGGACCAATGTAAAAGGAAAGCCATTGATAAGTGTTTTGGCTTTGTCAATTAGTGGTGCAATCTTCCTGTCAGCATATGATTATTCAGACAAATTCAAAACTGGCATTAACATTGCAGAACCATTACTTGATATAATTGAAAAGACTGGGCCATACAATTTCATATAGGTCATCACTAATAATGTTGCTAACTATAAGGCAGCAGGAGAAATTATTGAGGATAAATACCCCAACATATTTTGGTCTGGGTGTTTGGTTCACACAATGAACCTTTTGATGCATATATATAGCAAAGACTAGATTTGCTAGCTATTACCTCACCTTCGGGCGCCTTTTGAAGGTAAGAGAGTCATTGGCTGCAGTGGTATCAAGCCCACACTGGCAGGTATTAAAGGACAGGGCAACAACAATAGTTTACAGGCAAGGTTTCGAACATGTGGAGGAGACCGCCCTTGACCCTTTTTTTTGGGCACGTGTGAGGGAAATTTTAAATTTCACCAAGCCCATTTATCACATGATTCGGTTTGCAGATACAGATAAACCAATGATTGGGGAGGTTTATGAGCAGATGGACAACATGTTGGGCCAAATAAAAGATGTTTTTAAGGATAATGATCCCAACTTGTATGCTATGATTCATGACTGTGTGTGCACGGTGGAATAAACTTAATGTTCCACTACATGCCTTGGCATATATCCTTACGCCAAAATATTACTCTCCATCTTGGTTGGGCCAACCTGCACTTGGAGGTGGGGTTAGGATCAAACCTCACACAAATCTAGAGGTACAAGAGGGGTACATGAAGGCATTAGACAAGTTGGTACCCAACAAGGAGGAGTGTGCTAGATTGCGCCTTGAATTAGGCAAATAATTCAGTTGCACTACTAACTATGGTTCTTTCCATGCAATGGAAGACATAGAAGGATTTGATGCTCTCACATGGTGGGAAGCATATGGCGGCATGGGACTTTTGCCAAAGTTGGCAAAAAAAGTTCTCTCACAGGTTGTGAACACTTCTTCTGCAGAGAGGTGTTGGAGCACCTACAGCTTCATACATAATATGAGAAGAAACAGGCTGAATGAAAACCGAGCTGAAAGCTTGGTTTATGTGCATTACAACTTGAGGTTGTTGAGCCATTACTATGATCGGGCAAATGAGGATCCATCATACAGAGTTTGGGACAACAACCCAGAGGATGATACTTTGGAGGACGACACGGTACATATGGAAGAATTGGAAGCATAACTTTTTAGGGATGATGATGAAGCATCAGCAGCACCGCCACACACAGGGCCAGTCCCACCATCTACTGGTAGCAGTGCGGGTGCGGGTGCGGGTGCCAATGCCAGTGCTAGTTCTCGATATCAAACTATTGTTCCTTTGCAGATTCAGCCTCCACCTTCTAGTCATGGTCGTGGTACTCCTGAGAGTACTATAATACCACCATTTCCTCGTGGCTCGCACAAATTAGATATTTCTTGTGGGCATGGCAAGGGGCCAACCAATAGATAAAACATAAGTCTTTTCTATTTTCTAGTATTTTTTATCTTTTATAACTGTTGACAGTTGAACAGTTGAAACTTGACTCTTTCTTATATTTAATGACAATTTAAGTTTGAAGTTTGAATTTTAAAGGTGAAACTTTGAATTTGGCATTGATAAGTTTACAAGTCATTATGAATTATGAATATGATGCTTCATGAAAGTTATATGGGGATCAATGAATCAATTATGATAAATGGTATATCTCAATGATGATAAATGTTATATATTGAATTTTGAAATCAATGAATCAATGATGATAAATGTTATATATTGAAATTTGAAATCAATGAATCAATGATGATAAATGTTATATATTGAATTTTGAAAGATTGAAACCTTCAGATTGATGATTCGCGAGACTCAAGAGTCAATATGTTGTATGCTTCCAACTTGTGGGCGTGGTTGATGAAGATTATAACTTCTAGATGATTGATGTTATATGATTCAATCTATGTTTTTATGTTTTTTTATGTCTAATTGATCATTCTACATGCTTTTGTTGACATATATGCATCAATATATATATATATATATATATATATATATATATATATATATATATATATATATATATAAATATATAAACGTTTCAAAATGTTCTGACGAGCTTCTAAAAATGACGCTCGTCGCTTCCCGCTCCCGCTTCCCAAGTAACCTTGCTAGAGACCATATATAGAAGGATCCAGATAGAAGATTCACTTCTATTTAAAGATGGCAATCGCTCAACAAGTTTTTGCAAGTGTGATATACACCTAATTTTCATATATAAAAGGATTCAGGAATAAGATCACTCTCCCTTCATCACTTCCATACACAATGTGTTTTTTTTCCTGATGTCAGCTCTTTATTTACTTTTTGTTCTCTGAAGATAGTTTGATAGAGTTTAATTTTGTGGCTAAAGTTTGTTTCAATTTTGGCACAGTGATATATATGTACATGAGCATGGCTTTAAGAGAGTTGTTTGTTCTATGTTGAGAGGTCTCTTTTTTATTTTGGTGTACTACAATACTTTGAACTTTGTGAACTTTGTCATAGACTTTTTGCGTTTTTCTTTCTGAGAACACACAGGAATTAATGCCTTTGCATATGCAATGAGAACACACGAATTAAAGCTTTTGCATATGCAAATATAATTTTTTATTATCTTAATAGAAAATTTTGCTTTAATAGAATTGTGTTAATTTGTATTTTAGTACCCATCATTTCGATGAAGCTAAATAATTGATATATATAGATTGGAGATGATAATTAGGTTAATTTTTTATTATCTTAACAGAAAATTTTGCTTTAATAGAATTGTGTTAATTTGTATTTTAGTACCCATCATTTCGATGAAGCCAAATAATTGATATATATATATATGGATTGGAGATGATAGTTAGGTTTATTGTGTGAAAGAAATGACAAGGTAAATTTTTAAAATCAAAAGATTAAATGACATGTAAATAGTTATTATTAAGTGTTATTTATTAATAACGATTAATTTGTTTTAACTCTCTTAAAAAAAAATCACATCAATTGAAATGATTTATTAGAATTTTGAGATAGAGTTTTATTCATATTTTTTTACTATTATTTAGACTAGTTATTATTTTTAGAGTTTTATACCGTTATCTGGCTATATAGTTGTATTAATGACAAGTCCATGTACTTGTGTCAATATAATTATTATTTTGATTAATTGTTTTTGTTAATATGTTATTATTCTTTTTATTGATTAATTGTTTTAATTAATGTGTTATTGTATTTTATATTGTCAATATTGGTATATTAAGAGAAATATTAATTTTCAGAAGAATTTTTTTTTCAAGAAATTAGTTCATATCTAATTGATTGAACATAAATTATATCTATGAATTAAATATTTTAAAATGGTTTTAATTTAAATTTTTTATAAATTTGATTTTTTTTTTAACTTAAAATGATAAGAAGATGGATTGACAACTTTTTTTTCTTTTTTAAATCTAATAAATATTAATTATGAATTGATAAATTGCAAATATAATTAGCATAACCATATAAATTAAATGGCTAGTAAATTCTCATAAATATTAAACCATAACAGACATCAAATCACTTACTTAATACTACATCTCACACTATTAAAATTAAATATAACTTTATTTTAAATAATAATAATTATTATTTATAATAAAAAAATAATATATATAAGTTAACAAGATTCTTATCCATGGAGATTTATCTCTCTTTTACCATGCATATTTTTAATATGTAAATATACTTTTTAACAATACCATGGGTTATGAATACCACATGCCAAAAAAATCATAACTCATTCCATATAATATTTATTCACAAGAGAATTTTTTAATTAATCAATTTAACTAAAAGAGAAAAAAATGACATAATTACTTTTGGGATAAAGCTCAATTTTTTTATTTGTGTATATTATTAAAAATATTCTAGAATATTCCATGGAGGTTAAATGTTTGTCATCCACTTAATGATTATTGATAATTTAATTAAAATTCTGGAAGCCATACTTGCATATAGAAATAATTATGCAACAATATATCATTTGTTAAAAAGAATATGGATAATCTCTCTTTTAACTCTAAAAAATATTAAGAAAAGAAATGGATTACCTCTCTTTAACTCTAAACAATGTAAACTATCAAACTCTAACTAAAAACTCAAAACTAGAACTATAGCCAAACAAAAAAAAACATGAAAAAACAACTTGAAAAAGAAAAGTGCAAATGTTAGAATAATTTTTTTTTTAAATGACATGAAAAAAAAAACAAAATAAAAAAACAGAAAACAAAAGTTTGAAAAAATAATAAAAATATATATATATTAAAAAAAAAAAATGACAAAAATGGCCCCAAAAAAATCAGCTCCACTAGTGCAAGATAACTTGATTCTCAGAATCACGCACGCCCAACGACCTAGGTGTCACCTAAGGGGAAGTGGTGGCAATTTATTTTTTTAATTTGTGGAATTGTTTTTGTAATATTTTTTTATCATGCTTTTTTTTAACGTTTTTTTTTAATTATATATGTTTTTTTAACTTACTTTCTTTTTATTTCTTTCTTTCTTTCTTTTTTTTAAACATTGTAAGGCATCACTATTTGAAAACAACTCTCCTATGTGCATCGTGTCATAACCTAAAATTGTTAGATTAGATGTCAGACAATTAAAACATATTCAGTCGTTGGATGAAAATGAAAAAGTAGTTGCAAATATTTAGTTTTCTACACTTGTTTTATGCTCAGTCGTAGATTTTGGCTATGTGGAATTGGACGATCATGATGTGTTTGGGATCCTTTAGGGTAACAATACCCTGTCTGCTGCCACAATTACGATAGTCATTTTCTTCATGCTTGATCCTGAACGAGTTCTGCAAACCAGAGAGAACAAACGTTGCTCAAGTCTGGGCCTTCTCACCATTAACCAGTAAGGTACAAAAGGCGCGAGAAGATTCTGGTGAAAATTTTAAACAATGTTCTACTATGACATCTTCTTCAAAAAGAAGCAGAAGAAGAGCAACTGAAGTTCACAATTTATCAGAAAAGGTTTGACTGGCATACCTGACCCCATTTCTATTTTCGTTGAGAGAATACTTTTTACATTCAAAAGAATATGTTAAAAATTTACTAGGGATAATGATAATCTAGCAAAACAAAGCATCTCTGCTTTTTGGGTCAGATTAAGGTTATAATAAGGTCAGGGTAAGCCCGAGTGAGATATCCTTTGCATCTCTAAAAACGGTTCACTCTCTAATCAGGCCAGGCTTCCTTCTGGCTTCTTGTCTCTATGTCATTGCAGCGGATGCTCTCGGTTATCCTATATCAAGGACTGCCTTTGACTCTTATACTCATTTTTATTTCAATGTAATTATTCTGAACCTAATATTTTTTGTTTGTGCGTAACACAAAGGCGGAGGAATAGAATCAATGAAAAAATGAAAGCCCTTTAGAATCTCATTCTGAACTCTAATAAGGTTAGTAACAGTTTGCCTATAGCATTTAAAAAATAAGCCTAAGAAACAACTGTAATTCATGAAGGCCCTTCGGGTGGTTTTTTGGTCCCAGTGTGGCAGGGTACTTGTTCACAACCCTCCTTTCCTGCAATTAAAGTCCTCTGCCTTAGATAGTTCTTCAGTTGTTGTTCGACAAAGAATACAAGTATCAGGTTAATTTTTTCAACCCATCATTTCTTGTTTTATCATTCTCAGAGTTTATGTAACGATACCAAAAAATTTCTTAACTGGGCTCTGTTTTCTTTTTTCAGGTTTGGATGTGAGTAAAGGGAAAATTTCCGCTGAAGACATTGATCTCACCGGTTCGCATTTCCCAGGTAAGCCTTGCTGCTTCCAGGTCAGTAGCTATTCGATAATATCAGGATGAAACCCTGACCCCTCCCCCGACAGTTGTAGGTTATTACCGGAGGTCGACCAGGCAAGGGTTTGCGTTACAAAAATGCTTGCTTCATGCTCGATCCTGAACAAGCTCTGCAAACTAGAGAGAAAAACCGCTGCTCAAGTTCGGACCTCCTCACCATTAACCAGAAAGATACAGAAGGTGCGAGAAGATTCTGGTGAAAATTTTAAATAGTTTTCTACTTGGACATCTTCTTCAAAAAGAAGCAGAGCAGCTGAAGTTCACAATTTATTAGAAAAGGTTTGACTCGCATACCCGACCCCATTTCTATTTTCGTTGAGAGAATACTTTTTACATTCAAAAGAATATATTAAAAATTTACAGGGGATAATGATAATATGTCAAAACAAATCATCTCTTCTTTTTGGGTCAGATTAAGGTTATAATAAGGTTAGGGTAAGCCCAAGTGAGATATCATTTGCATCTATAATAACGGTTCACTCTCTGATTAGGCCAGGCTGCCTTCTGACTTCTTGTCTCTATGTCATTGCAGAGGATGCTCTCGGTTATCCTGTATCAAGGACTGCCTTTGACTGTTATACTCATTTTTATTTCAATGTAATTATTCTGAACCTGATATTTTCTGTTTGTGTGTAACACAGAGGCGGAGGAATAGAATCAATGAAAAAAATTAAAGCCCTTCAGAATCTCATTCCAAACTCTAATAAGGTTAGTAACAGTTTGCCTATAGAATTAAAAAAATAAGCGTAAGAAACAACTGTAATTCATGAAGACCCTTCAAGTGTTTTTTTGGTCCAGTGTGGCAGGGTACTTGTTCACAACTCAACTATTATAGATAAGATGAGAGATTTGGGGTTGTGTTTTTTAATATAGATCCTCGAAATTTTGTGAATTAAGATAAATATGGCTTGATAATGAAATTAAGATAACTTATATATTCCACAAATTTAAATTTCGTACATGATTACATATGTTATATGTGCCACCTCTAAGGGAATTTTCTGTTCTAGCAAACTGACAAAGCCGCCATGCTTGACGAAGCAATCAAGTACCTTAAGAAGCTTCAATTACAAGTGCAGGAAAGTGTTTTCCTTAGTGCTAAGTGATGCACATGTTTATCACATCTCAAATAATTATCAGATCTGCCATAAGTCAATTAATAATTTATTTCAAATCTCTTTCAATACTCATACACCACCCATAAACGAATTTGTGCTTGTGATTTGTTGTCAAACGGTGTATAGCTTACTTATCTTTGGAGTGATATTTCACTCCAAGCTAAATGGAGAACTTTACTAAGTGCGAAAATCCACATAATTCTAAATTGGAGGATCTCTCACTTGGTATGGGCTAGTTGTTGCTAATATCCATATGTAATATGATCTATGTTAGCGAAAATCACTGGGCTTAGAAGTCCATTCTACATCCTTGGTGGGAGCATCCATCAACAATTTGTATATGCCATTCCAGGGTTTATAAGGGCTTATGTATTATATGTATATTTTATTTAATTTTTCTCAATATAATAATTAACACTAACATCGATCCATGTCAATCTGGTATTTGCGCCAGAGAGATAAAAGTCAAATGGATCTGTGAGTAGAAAAATAGGAGTTAACATAGATCTATGCTACTTTGATAACATACATACTGCTGCAAAATTCAGAGTCGGAACCAAGCTCACAATTATTCATAGTGATGTTCTTCATCCATCTGTTATAAGCTTGTCGAAAGAGGGAAAAGGCTGCTTATAAGTCATTTTGACAATAACCATGTTTTTTAACAGTTCATCAGTAATTCTTGATCTGTATGGGGGTTAACGTGAGAAATCAGCAGAAAGGAGATTCACCGAACTTTATTTTTCATTTCAAGTTTTTGTCTTTAGCTATATGGATTATTTTATGCCTTATCCTGTGTTTACTGTAATGCAGATGCTTTCCGCAAGGAGTGGAATTGATCTTTCATCCATGCGTTGGTTGGCACAAATGCCACACTTGTAGATACAACAAATGCCAAAAGCATGTATGGACATAGATCAACACACTAGAGTTCCCATAAGCATGCATGTGTGATCATGGCTTATGAACACCAACCAGGGTAGTAAAAAGAGGCCTTTGCCTTTACATGATCTATACAATTCTAGAGCCCTTGTTAATACAACCACTCCTATAAATTTGTCATCGGCCAGGATTGATGATCACCACTCCTACATAATGGATCATCATCAAGGCCTTGATTGTTGGTTTTGGGTCTCTATGGTTTCTTTGTTGCACACATTGCCGGTGTTTCTCATGTTGATCCTTGTCTGTTTGGTTGCAATCGACTGGAATATGTGGACATTGGAATTATTCTTTTTATTCTGAACTTTGGAAGAGCATGGCTTCATCTTTACAAATATTAGAAATTAAATTTTATGAGCCCTGAAATCTTAAGAAAGATTAGCACCTTGCTCATATAAGAAATTTTGGTTTTGCAGCAAGGAATATTAGAAAGGCTTCTGTTTCTGAGGAATACCCATCACAAAGTCTTAAGCTTGTAACACCATCTATCGTTATTAGTATAACTTCCATATTTGATTTGAATTGTATTTTTATTACTATTATCGAGATATATACTCCCATATTTGTTTTGAATTGGACTTTTACTTTACTTTTATTTTTGAATCTTTTCCAATATAGTTGGAGTGTGCCTAATGCTGAAGAACATATGTTTCCTCCTTGGAGTATAGGTTTGAAGGAGGGGGTCAGGTTATGTACATAAGGTGGGGGGGGCTCTATAGACTAAGCAATGGAATTGCTGCATACAGGGGTCCCTTGTAGACACTAAGTTACTAATAAAAGTACCCATGAGAGTTTTGAAAGAACGAATAAGGTTGAAATACTTTAGCAGTTCCATATCCATATAAGTTTAAGATCGAAACAAGGATTGACAATTTCCCAACAAGGCAGGCAACCAATAAACCTTGCCCTAAAAAATTTTTGAATATTCATCTCACAAATACTACTAACAACTTTGAGCAAACAACCAACACTTTGAGAAGATGTGCTTCACTATTACAACATCGACCAAGCAATAACACGTTGCTTATAATAAAGTTGAATGGATTGCCCCAGTTTGAAGTTGATGAATCTATTTGTGCTTTGAATTAGAATCGACACCCATCTTGCATTCTGTATAGGAGAGTGGGTTGGTATGTAGGTTATTACCAGAGGTCGACCAGGCAAGGTTATGTAGGGTTCTTATATCCTACGGATGTCATTTATGTTCTATCTTTTCTTTAAAGCGCATGCATGATACCTCTACACAAGTCTAGATACTGTAATGTATTTAGTGTTTAACGATCATGACTTAGAATTATGCCTCGTGTTTCTCTTGGGATTTCTATAATAATTTCCTTGGTCACGACATTGGATTTTTCAGATATTTTATATCTAAAAATCCTTGCTCTTTTCTTAATTGCCAACATAATTTCAGGGGTATGGTCCTTTAAGGGTTTGCGTTACAAAAATGCTTACGGTTAACTGCTTCTTGAAATGGTTGAGTGTATTTCACTTTACCACTAAATGCATATTATTATTTTTGTTATAATGCCCATGTTTTCTATCAATAGAGTAGGTGTATGAATGGTTTTATACATGAGATTACAATTTGATTTGTAAATTAAATTTTCGTTCAAGTTATTTCTCTTTTGTGAGGTTCGGGTTTTCCGTTTTCCTTTTTGCTTCTTACCCTACCTAAATAGCCACGAAGGACTAGATTCGATTTTGTGGGTTCTCCAAAGTTTCGGTTTAAACCTTCATCTTTCTATCAAGGCTATGGTTTATTTACATATTTCTTCATTGGCCACACAGTGCGACATACTCTGTAACTTTCCTCATGGAGGGTTTTAACTCCAGTCTTATTTTTTATTTATTGGGTTGATCCCTCACGACTATACTACACAATTCTGGTGTTTTAAGCTCCCAACAGTTCGATAATTACAAAGTAAGATTAATAGTTCATTTCGAATGTTAAAATTAATAATAAGGAAGGTTGTTTCCCTGTTCCGAGCAGACTTCCTTTTTCCAAGGCGCTATGGGCCAGGTCCGAGAGGTAGTTACGACATTTCCTTTGCAACATCTGGTGATGGTGCAATTGCTAGTTTAATAGTATTTTTTATTTTTTATTTTTTTAATGTTTTTTCATTGTTTTTTTAAATTCAATGTTTAAATTTTTATTTTTTATTTTTATTTTGGATTTTTTATTTATCAAATGTCATCATTTTTTATATAAAATTCATAAAAATTGTTTTTTTTACCAAAAAAATTGTTCAAATTTTCCATAAAAAAAATTATTTAACACATCATTTTTAGCAAAAGTATCATAAAATACATTTTTTTAATTATATCCTTATGAAAAATGTGTATTTTTTTTAGAGATTTTAAAAATATTTTTTTGAGTGACAATTATTTTATTTGTATTGAAATATTAATTAACTATATATATATATATATATATATATATATATATATAAATATATATATATATATATATATATATATATATATATATATATATATATATATATATATATATATATATATATATATATCATAACCTCAAAATATTAATTTATTATTATTTTTTTTAACTTTGCAAAAAAATAAAATAAAATTTTCATTATAAAAAAGTAGTAAAAATGAAAAAAAAAACAAAAATTTAGAAAACCCACCAAATATCTTAGGACGAAAAACATGAAGAGGAATAAGACAAATTGAAAAATGGTTAACTAATCAACATTTTAAAAAATAATGTATACTTAGGACATAAGAAAATTTAAAGTGTTAAAAATAAGCCTTAAAAAAATTGTTGATGTTTTTCAAAATTTACATGAAAATCACCAACATATAAAAAAAATTATGCACACTTAATATATTAGAAAATTTAAACTGTCAAAAATAAGTCCTCTAAACAAAGGGTTGAAGTAGCATTAAGACTTTTCAATATTAGCATGAAAATCACATTTTAAAAAAAATTGTTCATACTTGATACAAAAAAAATAAAAATTAAAAAAATAATGTCAAAAATATGCTAAAAAAAAGGTGTATTATGAATCAACACTCTTCAAAATCAAATGATTTTTTACTACCTCAAAAAAAGTAGGTACTCGGTATAGTTCCTATTTGATAATTTACATTCTTTCTAAGAAATATTAATAATAAAAACTACAAAAACGCTAAAAAATATTAAGGAAAAAAACTAAAGGAGAGTAATGTTGGGATGGTTACATATGATCGTTTCAAGATTAAAGTCATTATTTAACATCGTATCAAAAATAATCAACATAATTTAATTATGTTGGGTGAAACTACACTCATTTCCATTATGTTTATACTCAAAGAGGATTATCATATTCATAGGAAATAATTTGGAAAGGAAGCTGGATATATATGAGAAAACAAGAATGCTTATAAAATGGTTGTGGCACACTAGATAATTTTTTTTTAAGGTATTATTTGCATCATTAATATCCAATTAGGATAGCTCTTATAGGTAAGAAATTAACCATTCCAAAATTCCATTAATTCACTTATATTGTCATTCAGGAAGAACATGCTCAAAAAAAGATACAAAAAATGAGCTAGAGCTAAATTAAGAGGTGGTATAGTTAGAGATAAAGGAAACCAACCTATGGATACCACAATTGATATAGGAGGGATTCCTTCTACAAAATGTTAGTCTATTCTTACATAACCCTCTACTTCTAATTAAAAAAATACCTCAAAATATGGGGAAGGCTAAGTGGGCTTGATCGTGGGAAAACTCCATAGTTAAGCGTGCTTGAGCCATAAGAGTTCTGGGATGGGTGACCTCCAGGGAAGTCTTGGTTACCGGGTGCAAGCCCCGGAAGTGATGATCGATGCTATGTGATTCATTTCACAAGTTTCAATCCCATTTCTTCACCCCTGTGAGCATCACCCGTTGCAATGAGTGCTACGTGGACTATTCAAAAATCATGAGAAATTAGTCCGTTACGACTACCTCCCATGAAAATTGTCATACATGAATGACTTACTTAACGCAATTGAATCCCAAAAATGATATCTAATTAATGCACTACGGAAACCCCTCATACTTAACCTCAAAATATGGTTAAGGCTAAGAATGGTATCCTTCGCCCTAAGAAGAGGCAATTGCTAAAGTTTGAATAATTGGAGAAAATGATGGTAGGACATAAAGAAGGAGAGTAGACTCCTAGAAAAAAGAACAAAGTAATTACATTCATAGATATGATTTAGAAGAAGGAATCCTCTCTTAACAAAAAAAAATCAAAAGGAAGTTCTACTCCTAGTAGACCTTAAAGAACCAATTAAATTAGAGGAAAATGTAGATAAGTTTCAAAGAGATCAAAATATTCCTCTCAAAGTAATTTATAAGAGGTTATACTAAAAAGAAAAAGAATATTTAAGAGGGGTTATCTTCCCAATTGGGAGGTAGTTCTTCAAGGGAGGGGAAGAAAAAGGCTCCTAAGCATAAGGAAGTGGAAAACGCTAAGAGTATAAACAAACTATTTATCAAAAGAAGAGTGTAATGCTATAATTAATAAGAAATACCAACAAGGATCAGCATGGATGTTGCAATATGGTGTAAATATAGTTTTTTCTTTCCCATTTTGTGAAGAATATGGTATAGCCTTTAGGAGAAATATGGCGTAAATCAAGTTTTTGCTTTCTCATTTTGCTAAGATGTTGATATGACTTTTAAAATAGTATATATTTTGTAATATGCAATATCAAATTATTTATTTTTAACCTTAATGCAAATTTTGTATCAAGAGAAATTATGAGGTTTGAGTGCAACATGACATCAAAATAGGACAAGAACTAAATAGCAGATTGAAACTAAAACGAAATCTTCCTAACTTCCAGTACTCTAAAAAACACACACTACCTCTAAAGCATAGCTATTATATCTAATGTCCCTACACTTTCCCAAAATCATCCAAGATTTCACAAAATATAACTTACATACTCATTTAAGGGGTAGGGGAGGCATTAGGGTATAGGGCATATTTATTCTTACCCATTGATCCATAACATTAATGTTTCTAAATTAGCCCTTTCATTGGCCATTTTTTCTGCTTCTTGATCATTTTGTTAGAAAACATGAAACAACTTACAAGGTTGGAATTTAGCAATGAGAGCTTTGATTTTCTTTTGACTATAGTTTTCAATTTAATATCTTTCAAAATAAAGCCAACCACTAGATGGCCTAGTGGTTAAGTATGATCCAAGAGTCATCGATAATTATTAGAAAATTTATATTATAAGTATGAGCTAGAGATAAGCCATGAAGATATGCATATGATTTTTCCTGATTGTTTGATCTAAGCCCCAGTCCCCAAGCATAAGATGTTTCTATAGGTAACTCAAGGCAAAAAAAAAAACCTACACTCTCCCTGTGCTTGCCATCCAATATGTAACATCAAACTATAAGTCTAAGACATTTTCTCTTTTTTCATTAAATTTATACAGATAGTTTCTAATCATTTTCTCATATTTTTACAATGCAAAAATGAATATGATAGTGAGTTTTACAAAACAAAACAAAAAATGTGAGTGTATATAACTTTTTTATATATGTAATTTTATTTCTTTTAAATTATAAAACTATATTAACTTGTAATTAAGTACATCATATAAATAGTAACTACAAATAAATTATTATTTTCCTTAAATCAAAGTAATAAAATATTTATTATATGAAAGTGCTATGATAATTCTAAGAATAATATAAAAAGAATACTTTCAAAAGTTTTAGAACTCAAACATAAACAACTATAATATAAAAAGAATACTTTCAAAAGTTTTAGAACTCAAACATAAACAACTATATGATAGAAATAAAAAATCTAAGTTTTATTAAACATAGCATGTTTCGCCCAAAAAAAAAAAAAAAAAAAAAATCGTATTATTCTAATGGCTATTAAAAATCATTACATTTAATGAAAATATGAATATTATTTTCCTGATATCTAAATGAGGAGAGTGTTGCTTCTTCATATCCATTGGTTACTTGAGTTGGTGAATCGTCTTTTCTTCCCTGAATTCAACTTAGTAAGGTCTAACTAAAACCTTCTTATTAGAGGTTGGAAAAATCTAACAAAAATTAAATACCATGTTTTGCAACATATTACATTAATCTTCCATTTAATTTCAATCACTTCTTTTTGTTGAGACAACAAATTCATTATGGATGCATGTTGAGAGACACAAAGATGTTCATTTTCATGCACTTTGCTAGCGACTAAGAAAAAAGAGGTGTTGTTGGACTAAATTTACTCTATGTGCCTTCTCAAATCCCTCTTGAATTCCAAGACATCCCTATGTACCATGGTTGCACTGAAAACATCAAACTAGACTAACAACTAGGTCAATTTGAGAAGGTTGAGACCAAATGACCAAACCAATTCATAGTCATTGCACTAGTCTAAGCAATCCAAGACCACAACAAAGCATAGTACCTTTCACACTACTTGAAAAGCTACCATAAAAATAAATTCCCTACACCAAAACATCATCACAACATATACAACAAAAGATGGAACATAGGAAATTCATACCCATATTTAGTATCTAAATGAAGTAGGGATGGAAATTTTTCCTTAAAAGAATTAAGAAATTTGAATCTATGTGATACACACAACTAGAGGCAGACCTTACTTAAAGGGCACCTAGATATAATATGATGCAGCCAAAAGGCCGCAAAAAACCCACACATGTAGAAACTTAAACTCTCTTCCCGTTCGCAGGATTTAATACTCGTAAGAGAGTATTCGCTCCGAATTTACCTTCATTCAGATAGGTTCATAAAACCCGTTTTATGCCAAACCAATCCTTCACTTATGCGTTTAAAATTTTAACCGCTTTCTCCGTTGTACGTGACTACTTCACGCCTACCAAGATTCTATGCATTTACCTTTATATCGCGGTCATGTTCTTTACATTTCCCATGGCATCACACTTCCCTTGCGGCTCAACCAATATAACATATATTTTATTGTCCATATCGCAGATCGCAACAAATAACTTATCACAACTCGCAACATATAACTTTATGTGGAATTTCCCTTGGCTGCAATATAATATCCACAGTGTTGGGTACCAGATTTGTATACTTTCCTCTCCCATTTTACCCTATCTTTCTATCTCTTTGTACCATTATTATTCTTAAACGCATGAGGTAAAACCCTTTTCCTTATCTTTCATGGGATATTTGATTAATGAAGTAATTGTCATCGAGGTTTTACCTTTTTACATATTAACTCTGATATTTCTACAGATTCGGCCAAAATAGGAGTATTGTAGTTGTGAGTTGAGGAACAGCCCATCTCCAGCGCTATCCTCATTTGCTGTTATAGCGTAACAGACTCTGTTTTTATCAGTGCCATTTCATGCCTTTTTACGGTTTCCTTCTGGGCAACTAGGTTGTCGTTGTAACAAAATGTATTTTTGTGATTATGGAATTGTTGAGGGGAATCAGGGGATTCTGGGACATTCATATAAAGAGGCCTGCGGGTTGTGAATTGAGGTTAAGCCCTATTACATACAGATCTTGTAACAAATCTATTATTTCATTAATCGAATGCACAACATCTTGTTGTTTCTTCTGTAATTCGTGAGTTTAACGCAGCCCTGATCAGAGAGTTGGGCCCACTCTTCTGATTAGGTGCTGCGTTTTCATTTTTCGTGCATTATTTATGTTTTAGTGTGATTACTTTTGTTACAGTTTAATCCTTAATTGTTGTGAATGTCTTTCAATTCTACAATTTATTTAATTGTTGTTACAATGGTTTGTGTGTTATGGATTTAAAACTGTGATCTACAATAGGTCATGTGCTTACGTCTGCATAAATTATCAACACCCTCGAGTTGATAATTTATGTGGAAAAAGGGGTGAATTCTATTCATATCCAGACACCAACATTTTGGCGTCGTTGCTGGGGAAGGCTAACAGGTGCAAGAACAAGATTTGCAACAGATCTAAGTGTCAATCTCTCGTCTTGGGGAGGGAATTTATTGCCCCACTTCAAGTCCTAAGTGTAAGTGCTTTGTGTTTTTCCTTCATACTTTTTATTGTTTTTTGTAGAATTGATCTCTCTTCTTGGGGAGGGAATTTATTACTTTGCTCCAAGTCCTGAGCACAACATGTTGTTTTTCTTTCTGCTTTGTTCTATTTTTTTCATTAAAACTAATCCCTCGTCTTAGGGAGGGTATTTTGTAACCCTGCCCTAAGTCCTGGGCGTAGTTTCCAGTTTTTCACTTTTATTTTATTTTCTTTGGGCCAACTTCTCATCCTGAGGAGGGTATGTGATTACCCTACTTCAGGTCCTGAACTTCGATTTTGCTTTTTCTTTTTATTGTCTGTTTGAACCTACTCTCTCGTCCCGGGGAGGAAGCTATTTGTCCTGCTCCGGGTCCTGAGCGATTTTTGTTACTCTGATGAAACCTCTTCACAATTTGTATGAACAAGGATCTCAATAAGAGGGGCAGAGGAAGACCCCCAAAGAAAGAAAAGGATCTGGGAAGCAAGACATACATTCAGGAAATCATTAAAAGATCTAGATATGAGGCATCATCCCGTGCTGCTGTTAGGGTTAGAGTTCAGACGAAGTCCGAAGGGCAGCCTGTGGAGCAACCAGTGCCATCCACGGTACCAGAAGGTGTTCTTTCTATGACAAAAGACTTAATAAACAGGGTATCAGTGGAGGAGACTTCCTTATCAACAGCAGAAGGGGAAGAAATAGAAGTAGGGGATCAGAAGAACTGAGAAATTATAACTGGGAAGGAGAACCTCTAAAGGGGTTTTCATCCCCATGAGACCGAGGCAGTGCTGTAAAAATTCCTGCAACCGAATCAAGCAATTCTGATTTGGTAAAAGAATTCTTGAAGGATTTTGAGTCACCGAGGGACCAGGGGAGTGCGGTGCAACCTCCTACAGTTGAATCACTCCAAACATCAGCTATAGAACCAGTGGAAATTCCAAGTGAGTATTGGAGGGTATTTATGGCACCTGTAAGTTCCTCTATTGATTTTCCTATTGGAAATGTTACAGGTGATGCACCAATGAGACTCATCCCTTTAACAACCCTACCTAGTTTCCATTGGATTTCTTCTTGAGACCCTGATACGTTCCTCTTTGAATTTGATATTGTTTGTCGAGGATATGACTATATTGTTGATGCTCAGAAATTGAAGATATTTC
Organism: Pinus albicaulis; assembly: GCA_034641835.2. Lineage (NCBI taxonomy): Eukaryota > Viridiplantae > Streptophyta > Pinopsida > Pinales > Pinaceae > Pinus > Pinus albicaulis. The sequence goes on from CM076572.1 coordinate 87,583,755, forward strand.
CTTCTACCCTAAAGGGGACAACCCTGAGATGGTTCATGGGTTTAGGAGGGAGTACGATTACCTCATGGGAAGGGATGAAAGAAGATTTCTTGGAGAAATACCAAGATTACTGTAAATCCCATGACATTAAGGAGGAAATATTTAAATTTGATTAGAAAGAGGATGAAAACATGGAGGACTGTGTAGAACGATTTAAATACATATTGCATAGGTCAAGACATAGTGACCTGGACAAGGAAATTCTGAAGATCATTCTTCTCCAAGCACTTAGGGAAGACTCACTGCAACTTCTGAGTATAGTAGGAAAAGGGTATATTTCGAAAGAAGACTTTGATACTATCTGTGATTATTGTATTAAGTGTACACGAGGGGCTGCAAGGAGTGGACAGGGGATTCGGCCGTCAAAGATTTTCGGTGGAGGGATTACTGATATTCTGAGCACACTATCAACCCAAATGGACACTCTGCAGGAAAAACAGAAGCAGATGGAGTTGAAAAAAACCATGGCCACATTCTGCTCGCAGTGCAGAAAAAAACATCCTTTGAAGGAAAGCCCATTGAACACGGTGGAAGCCTACGCAATCTATGAACAGACTCACGCGACCAGTTCGTGTCCTTCCCTGCCTGGGCTAAAAGCAATTTTCTAAGGAGCAACTGACGAAAGCATGGTAGACCAGTTGTACTTCATGGGGCAGAAGAAGCCATGGAAACCTCAACCACCAGCTATAAATCCAGGTATGTTTTAGGACCCATCTCAATACTTTAATAATTTCAATATGGGTCCCCAATCTGCACCATTTTCAGCTATGTGGTCTTAATATCAGTATCCCCCTTGGAAAAAATGGGTTTCCCAGGCCAATCTGAATCCTTCATGGAATCAGACCTGGTGTGGACCCTCTCCTACTGGACAGTTTCCTCAGTCTATGCCTCAACAGCAACTTCAGATGCCCTCCAATGTACCCCTAGGAAACCCAACCATTAGACCCCAGCTTCTTATCCAACCCAACCCAAATCCGAATAATAAAGGGGTCCAACAAACAAACACTTTGAACCTTCCGTCTTATATCATTTCTACTGCGGGACTCAATGAGATAAATCTACGGTCTGGCTGGGTAGTTGTTACACAGTAATTTGTCACCGTCCCTGCAATCCCCGTCTTTCACATTGAAGGGCTCATTTTGTGACCTGTGAGCAGTGATATAACTTGAAAATACTTTCATGGTGTTCCCCTGAACATGCACTTTCATCCCCCTGAAGACATCTCCTTGTGAAAAACCCTAAAAATGGCCCTTTTAGCATTGGCGCGAGCAGGCAGTTCAGTACCCGCGCTAATGGGGAAAATATTTCAAAGAGGCCACGCCAGTTGGCGCTCTGTTGTAGAGTCGCACTCGCGCCAGCCAATTTAAGAGGTGTTTTTTAAAAATAAATGGCGGAAGTTTCGTCCTAACTGATCTAGGAACTGATATCTATCTTGAGTTGGGAGGTTTGGCTACGGATTTCCATAGAGATGAAGTGGTTTGCCACCTCTCACGGAAGCTTCCTTGATGATAGGGCCAATCCCATGATTATAGTGATCCCAACTCTCCTTCATCCATCTATAAAAGCTTGCCCATCTCCATTGCAAGCTAGTCTTCAAGTTCCCAAATTCCCAAGAGCCTTATGCTGCAAGAGCCTCCATAATTCCCTTAAGGCCAATTTCAAGCAAGGAGACTATCGTCAAGAGCTGAAGAGAGAGGTTTGTCCCATCCTTGACAGTCTTTTCGAGACGTGTTCTGCTGGCGACCCTCCGAAGGAGAATTCAGCGTCAGAACTATGGTTGTAATTTTCCTTTGATTGATTATTAATGAACGACTATTGGTTATGGTTCCACTCTTGTTGTTGTTTACGATGATGAGTTATGTCCTTTCTGACTGACATATAGTTGCATCTATTGGATTTTAGGCTTATGTTTGTTTTGTTTCTCGCATGTGCAAGTGTCCCATCACGGAGATCGTGGGGATCGTGATCTGCCAGAGCTGAGGAATTGGAGCGCCACCTCTTCTACAATGACTGCGTTGGATTCCAGGTAAGCCTTCATCGCTAGTTGGTTTATTTGAAATTAGGAACCTGCACTATAGCGTGATTGATTGTTGCTAGACCCGGTCTGGGCTAGTAGGGATCACCTTTGTCCGCAGAGGGGATTTATCTCCACAACAAATTGGCGACTCCACTGGGGATTCGTTGGCTTGTTGTCGTTCGTTTTATAAGCTATAGACGGAGCCTGAAGTTGGCCAGATAGCCTTCGAAACACTTTTTCTCTGCAATTGCGAAGTAGATCAAAGCCGCTTTAGTCAATCTCCAGTTTAGTTTGTAAACTCAACACTTGGAGGATTGTCTTGCCTTTTTGGTTGATTCTTGATTCTCCTTGCTTGATCAGCTCTTTTGGGCTAGTTCTTTTTGTGGATTTGGGTCTTTGATAGCTTGATCATTCACTGGTCTGCTTGTTGGATTGCTTCTTTTTTATTTTTGACTGGGAAACTCGACTGGCGCGCTTTTTAGCCTGACAGTCGTGCCCATTGGCGCATGTTGCTTGTGTATTACCCGCGCCAATTATATTATGGTGCTAGTTTCAGCCTTACAGTCGCGCCAATCCTGTAAGGTACTAGGGTTTAATCTGTTTTGAGCTTTCAGAGCTTGATCTGTGTCTGTCTCGCTTTGAGCCTAGATCACATGGTTCATTTGAGTCTTGGAGATTCTTCTTGAAGTGGTGAGTCTGGTCTTGGTTGGGAGAAATTCTTTGTTTTTTCATTTTCAGACGTTGGCACTTGTTGTCAGTTAGCAACCCGCGCCAATTGGCCATTGGCGCTAGTTGTCAGTGTGCAAGTCGCACCAGTTGGCGCTAGTTGTCAATGTACAAGTCAAGCCAATTTCAGGGTGTATGAAAATAGAGATTTTTTCCCTAAATCCTTCACCAGTGTGTCTTTCCCTTCCGGTATTTTCACTGTATGAGCATAGATTACATTGCTCATTGTTTGAAATGTCTTCTTTCCATGATTGTTTTATGTAAAAGGGAATGAATGCCTTGTTTTGATCTCTTGCTTTGGAAGTCCTCTTTGTGTTTGACCTTATATGTCTTGTTGCCTTTTGAGGGATTTCGTTACAAAGTGTTTGAAACAACGATTGCATTCTTAGTGTTTGTTTACATCTCTTTTGCATTCATCCTTCATTAAGGAGATTTGTGTTCTTTTAGTTTTCGTCTCATAGTTTGCTTTTCGTTAAAATGCATTAGATCACATTGAATTGAAAAGTATTTTTCGAGGTCCATCATTGAACTTAGATACATTGTTTAATGATTGAAAACTAAAAATTGCTTTGAGTGCATTCTCTTTCATTGAAAGCATGCATTAAGTAGATTCTCATTTCATCGAAAAATGCATTGAGTGCATTCTTATAATTTGAAAAGAAAAAGGAAATTGTGCATAGATTACAATTGCATAGTTTTTGAAAAAGAGGATTTTACATAGATCACATTGCATTATTCGCTTCGTTGAATGTTTTAGAATACTTTTGGATAGTGAAAGTCATCTAGTTTGGAAAAGTTTCGTTTTCAGTTGTGTTGTTTGTTGCATCATTGTTTGAAGCTCTTCCCTTAACTAGATAACATTCATTGAATTGAAAATTTTCTTTTCTCATATAGCTGCATACAGGAGATTGTCAGATGACACTCGCTAGGGCCTTGAAACCGAGACATAATTGAAGATCAACATTAAAATTTATTCAATTTACACTAAGGAAGCATTGAAACATTAACAAAACATTTAGAGGTCTAGGCTAGAGACGTGTTCCGGCGTCTTAAAACCTAGTAGCTGTCGTTCGCCTCTTGGCTTTAGATAGTGCTAGTACGGACTTTTGCTCCCCATACCGTCGCGTATATAAAGGGAGACCCCACTAGGTTTCAATCCTTTATCCATAGGAAGCCGAGTCTGCCGCCCTATACCCGTGATACACCGGACACAAGGTGTATATTGCAATTCATGGTTATTTGGTACACCCTTTGCCTAGTATTCCTGAGTAGTCATTTGATCTTTTCTGACTCTTTAAATTTGAAAGGATCACCAAGCGCTTGTCCTTTCACGCTTGCTTCAAAACTGAAAGAGATAGAGTCACCTTTTCAACCGTTTCTCGACTCTTAAAACATGAAACGGTGAAGTTTCTAGTTTCAATGTCGTAAAATTAATCACCCGCGATCACACGCCCTGTTAGATTTTGCTTGTTGGCCGTTTGATTGTGTGCCTTGGTTCTTTTTTAGCCCGTGTGCGGTTTTGAGTTATTGATGGCAACTTTTCCAGAGTTCACCAACCAAGGACTCCCCTCCGATGGGAATCTTGGTCATTTTCCTCCTTTTGGAAATGTTGGTGCTCCTTATATGGCAACGTTGTCCCTTCCTGGGTTAACTGTTGGGTTGCCTGTTTGGTTGTTTTCAACCTATGTGGTCACAAATGTCTCAGCTACTGGTCAATCAGTTCCTCCACTTGAACAACATCATGTTGATTCCAAGGTGGACCTCTCCCCTTCTTCGCCTGTTTCTGCGTCCTCCTCTTCTACTTCGCCTGGTGAAAGTCTGGATTCAAGTAACCAGGTGGCTAAGAAGAAGAAGAAGAAGAAAAATAAGAAGAAGTCTGATAGGGGAGAGGGTAGCTCTATGGCTATTGCGCCTAAGAAGTCTCCTCTTGATAAATCTTACAACCCTCCACGGAAAGTCAAGTTCCCTTGCATGTTTTGCACGGGAGACCATCTTCTTCGAGATTTCCCTAGCATTCCCAAGGTGCTCGAAGTATGGTCCAACGGTCGCCCACCATTGCCATTTTCTTCTAGGAGTCAAGTTGGGGGCACGTCTTCAACTGGTGTTGGTAAGGCTCCTAAGAAGCAGGGTAAGATTACCAATCCCTGTAAGTTGTGTGAAGGGCACCATACCATTCACCTTTGTCCGTATATGGATGAAGCCAAGGGAGTCTTGGACAACTCAACCGTTTTTACACCATGCCTCCCGGCTGATTATAAATGGCTTTCTTTGAGTCCTCCACCAGTTGATCCTATGATTGGTCAAGATTCATCCTTGGTCGATCCCGCTCCCTCGCAAATTCAAATTCAGGAATTCGTTCCTGACCAACCATTGGTCATGGGATCGGTTGAACTGGCCCTGTCTGCGGTGCACCAGATCTTTTCCGTTGAGAGTGGATCTCATACCCCTCAGGTTCTTCTTGTTTCTTCAGATTCCTCGGACTTGGAGAAAGATTCTTCTGTCCCTATACCTCAAGAAGCTGCTCCTCCGCTTCTCGTAATGGGGGTCCCGGAGGATTCCCCTCCCACCTTCGAGATGGAGGTCGTGGAGGATGCTTCTTCTTCTTCCATAACACCAGGGGAAGACCATCTCGGTTCGATGGTAGCCCCTCCGAGTAGTCTGGTCGCTTCCTTTGATTGGAATCGATTTGTAGGATACCGCCTTCCGTCTTATGTGCCTTTCGAGATCATAGTACAGGCTTTTGGTCTGGTTGTACCCAACACCATTATAGATGAATCTGCGTTTGTTAGTATTTTATCCTCAACTACTTGGCACACTTTCGGCTCGCCGCCGCTTGCGCCTGTTACGCAGAATCTGTTGGCATTTAACAGAAGAACGAGTCAACCGTTAGGGATCCTTCCGAGGTTACCTGTTACTTTGCAAGGTAAAACTGTCCATATGGACATGATGGTTGTTCCATCTCCCTTGGATTTCAATCTGCTTTTGGGGTGCGATTACATCTATGCCATGGGAGCTCTTGTCTCCTCCCTTTTTCGTGTGGTCTGTTTTCCGCATGAAGGACGGATCGTGACCATTGATCAGCTTTCGTTCTTTGGTCCTGATGTGGCAGCTGGACCGCCATCATCCCTTCCTGGTTTTTATCCACCTGTTGTATCTGCCCCACCGCAGGTCAACTATGTGGCTACCTGCCCCGTGCCTGTACCCAGTGATAGTGCCATTGTGCATCAGGTGCTGGGGGCATTGGGTCCTGACTTCCAGGATGTTTTCCTTCCATCAGGAGTGGAACTCTTGGAAGCGATGACTTCTTGTTCATTATGATGAGGTTGTCGGAGCACAGTTCATTTTCTTGTGTCAAGCTCATTAAAAAATGAAACAAGGTCGTTGGAGCATAGTTCGTTTTCTTGTGTCAAGCTCCTTAAAAAATGAAACAAGTTGGAACAAGCTGGTCAGAGCATAGTTCCTTGTCTTGTGCCAAGCTCCTTAAACCATGAAACAAGGTGTCCTGAGGATAGTTCTTTTAATGTGCCAACCTCGTTAAAATAATGAAACACGTTCCTGTTCAATTCGAGTCTTTGATAAGTTCTCGTAAAATCCCAGTCGAGTCTGTCTCTTGATCTCGTAACTTGAACCTTCACTCCATCTGCCTTACATATGGATTGAAGCTTGGGGGGCATGCACCTCGAATTGAGTCACCATGCTGGGGGGGCATGCTTACTTTTTCAAGCATAGTTTGTTTCCGTTTCAAGCTTGTGTAAAAATGAAACCAACTTCAAGCAAAGTTTCCTGATTTCAAGATTGTGTAAAAATGAAACCTTTCCCATCTTACCTCTTGTGATTGCCATTTTATCAGCCTGTTTTTTCCAGATGAGCCTTGGTCTTCTCATTCCATCGTCACTATCTGCTTGGCCGATCATATGCCTTCACTTGGTTGTAACCTGTTCCTGAGGAACCGTTGCGATGAGTGGTCTTGTTAGCCAGCCTCTTAACCTTTACTTGTTCTGAGCAGTTCCACCATTACCGGAACCAGTTGCTACCCTTTATACCACTCGTTTCTTCAGGAGAAGTCAACTTTCAGCTCTTTTCTGACTCTTAAAAATTGAAAATATTGCCGAGTCGCTTGTCGTTTTGATCTCGTTAAAGTGGTTGCGAAACGACATCTACCCAGTATACGTTTACCCCTTTTTCGGGTTGGGATGGATTACTTACGAAAAAGGAATACCCTAGCCTATCGCGACTAGGAGGTTTTCTCAGACATAGTTTTCTACCTTTTCGGATCTGAGGAACTATTTACGAAAAGGGACTATTGGAGTTTACTTTTCTGCTGTCTTTTCAAACTCTCTAAACATGAAAAGACACTGAGTTCTTCCTTTGTCAGACTCGTTAAACCCTGATGACATTGGATTTAGTCGTGATGACGGTATTCAAGTCACTCCTTCCTAGGGCTCGTTAAATGTACTAGGATGGATTCATCCGAAGGACGAATTTATATGACAAGCATATGGTATCCTCTTCAAGCTTGTGTAAAAATAAAGAGGTACTCGCCAGAAATGGTGGGGGAAAAATGGAACGAGTATCGTTGTCGTGACGGCAGTATGTCGCTCTTGAACATGGCACTTGTCTGCATTCGTGTTGGGTTGGGGACATCTCATCTCATTTTTCACTTGCCTCCGTGGGTTTGGGTGATCCTTTTTGACCTCTCATATTCTCTTTGCCTCATCACCATGACCTCTGATCTTTTGATGCCAAATACTGCCAAATCCACTGTCGTGCCGCCAATATGTTCAAGAGAAGTTGACCTCTGCAAATATCAACCTCCCTTTGATTCTCATCTAATCGTGATTCACAAAAACATTATGTTTCTTTGTCTCGTGTCGATGATGTGGGAAACACTATGGCCCACCTTCGATCAAGGTCACTTCCTGTCGACTTCAGCTCATTATTCGGGAAGCTGATTTAGAGACTCCCTTCTGGTGCCTTGGAGCTTGCATGCCTCAATGGCAGGTTCTTCGCATTCGACGCGAGGTTTTTATCACTGGCCTCTGATCGAGTGATTCTATGGGTGTTCGACGCCAGCTCATTGATTCACATGCCGTAGATTGTACCTGTAGTACCTTGAGGGCCATCGTCATTATTGGTGGTACCTCTCGCGTCTTGTTGTAGCTCCTACAACACCCTCCAAAAAATACATAAAACCATAACACACACTTCAAAATTTTTTGGAGCCCCCTTTGAAACTAAAGAAGGAAAAAAGCCAAGTAAAGTTTTTAAGAGCAAGTCGCTAAGTCGCGGAGCCATGATCTGCGACCCATGCGACCTATGCGACTCTGCGACCCTAAGGTCGCATAGGTCGCCAGGTCGCAAGAGTCGGAAGTCAAGCAATTTGCGACCTTGCGACCCAGCGACCTTAAGGTCGCAAGGTCTCAAGGTCGCAAAACTAAGTATTAAAGAAATTAGCGACTCAGCGACCTTTGCGACCCAGCGACCTTAAGGTCGCGAGGTCGCAAGGTCGCAAAATTACAACTTGCGACCTCATTTAGTACTCGCACGTGCGACCTTTTTATATAAGGTCGAGTCGCTAGGTCGCATTTGTAGCTCTCAGCGAAAACTGTGGAATTACTCTGACAGGTCGACTGGCGCGTTTTCTTCCGGGTAAGTTGCCTTTTCCTCCCTATGTTTCCTTCTTGAGCATTTCTTGCCATTATTGAGCCTCCCCGCGGTCTTATTTACTTGCTGGTGAGCAGATAGGTTTTCCAGTTGATTTTATTTTTTGTTTTGGTTCCCACAAACCCCAGGGTCACCCGTCTCTTGCCCAATTCCTCATGGCTACGCCTTATTGTCAGTTTAGACCCTTTCAAGCCGCGTATTTTTCCCTGTAGGGAAAGTCTATCCGCAAAACCGCACGCGCGCGAAACCCCCCAGCAGGCTCAAGTGAGACCTGCGACCTAGCGACCCGGTCGCAAGGTCGCAAGGTCGCAAAACTCCCTGTTAGCGACTCTGCGACCCTGCGACCTAGTCGCAAGGTCGCGAGGTCGCATGTGAGTCCTTTTTGTGGATTAGCGACCCAGCGACTCTCAGAGAACAGTCAATTAAAATTTGTATGTGTGGACTTTATTTTAGCTGTTATCATCATGTCTTTCTCATCCTGGGATTCTGTCTTGAATGCAGCAGGTGAATTTAGAGCAGACACAGTACCGGTCCTCTCCGACTCTAGCAATATGGCATCCCGGGTATCCCGAAGGAGAAGTAAGCAGGTGGTGGAGGAAGAGTCAGACACAGACATACAAACATCTCCGCCGCCAATATACAGAGACACCCTTTGCACCTTCGCAAAGGAGGATAGCCTTAGGTGGTATGAGGTATACCGCGAGTTCGCCATACTAGAAGAGGAGTTCCCAGAAGATCTCCCGGACCGTGAAGTATACCTGAAAGTCAAGAAGTCCAAATTGCACCTAGCAGGGTCACATCCCGCCATCTTTCCGTGCCCAGAGATGTTGGACTGGATCATACAGAAGACGGATCCGAAGAACTTCGCAATCCAAGATAGTACAGGAAAAGCTTTCGCAACATTGGAGAGTTCAAAAGCACAGGTCTACTACTCGCTACCCAAACCAGAGGTGAACTTCACCCCAAGATGGTTTTCTGCAAATGAAGTGCCGATGGTTGATACAATCAGAAAATGGTGGGCAGAACCAGATAAATTTAAAATCAAAAAAGACCAGGAGTACCCGGTGGCCAGTCTGAGGAAGGTGTATAAGTTAGTGGCCGCCATGCTGTGCAGAATATACGGGCGTTCGGATGCCACCACTTTCAACGGAACATGGGCAACCATTATGGAACACGTAACAGTACACGGCACTCGGTTCAATTGGGCTAGTATATTAATGGGCTCCATGCACACAAATTTGGCTTCAGCTTTAGCCCCAGATGAGGGAGCGCCATCAGAATTCTATATGGCTTCGTATCTATTAGATGTTGTCTGTGCCCAGCTGCATGTTAAGGGATGGCCACATAACTGGGACTCCGAACAGACCCAGGCAATACATTTGCAGACCAAGGTATTCTGGGAATCCAGGTACAAGTCAGACATCGAACAAATCTCTCATATATTCATTCCCGCCCTTTACGGGAAACTATTTGGTCAAGACACCCCCTGCATGTCTTGGTGAGCAATGGAGACACTAGGTCAGGTGGCACACTGGTTTCCATTCGCTGAATTCACAATCATCCGAGTATTTGGCTCGTTTAAAGCACCACATGCTCTGCCTAAGTTTATTACTGATAAGGTGCTCATGCAGGAGGTATGTTTCCAGATGACCTCGGGCTTCTCTAACGTCCTTTCCAAAGGGAAGAAGAAGCCTTGGCCCGCTCTACCTCTCACCATTGGTGCCTATACAGTCAAGGACTTCAGAGAAGTAGCGCGTGAAGGGGAAGAGGTAAAAAGTTATCACTTCAGAAATATGGATTGCCGAACTTATGACCCAGTCAGGATAGTTCCTGAGCATTGTAAAAGGGCCAATTTTAGATGGAGTTATCAGCATGTCGAGCGCTCGGCAGAGGACGAAAAAAGAAACTGGTACAACGCAGACAGGCATCTAGCTCCAGGGATCGACTCTGACCGAGAAGAAGAGGATCACCAGAATTTAGGAGATAGAAGCCATAAGCTTGGAGGCTCTTCTTCCTCCAAAGATAAGAGAACACAGACCGGTACGGGGCCTGACACCGCAGATCAGCAAAGGGAAGCAGAAGCCCAAGCCAAGAAGGAAGAGGAAAAGAAAATGAAGGAGGATGAAGAGAAATGTAAGAAAGATGCCAGGACAGAGCGAAAAAAGAAAAAGGAAGAGGAAAAGGAGAGACAGGAAAAGGAAGCACAGGCGGCAGCAGAAAAAGCACTTAAGGAAGAACTCGACAAAGTCGATCGGGAAAAGAAGGCAGAACAAGCCGCCGCGGCAGAGCGAAAGAGAAAAGCTGAAAAGGAAGTAGAGGCAGAGGCTGAACGCAGAAAGAAAGAGGAACACGACAAGGCGGAGGCCGAGCGCCGACAAAAGGAAAAAGAAAAGGATCAAACACAGGATGAGGAGGACGAGCTAATAGACGACATTGACCTATCTCCCCTGGGTATCCCTTCAGGTGGCGCGAAAAGTACCCTCAATGTTGATGATTTTCCCGGGACTCAGGAAGAAGAAGTCTTCGACCTGACTAGATTGACATTTGACCAATTCTCTTTCAAAATACGGCAAGAAAAAAGGAAATCCTTAGCGCAAGGCCATCCCGCCATCTCTACGGTCGCCACTGGAAAGGACATAGTCCCAGATACAAGGACTAACCCTGTTATGATAGCATCAGCAGGCACCGCTTTTACCGCGGCCACAGAGGAAAATGTCACTAGGATGAGCAGGGAAATTATTTCTTTGCAGAACAGGCTAAAAGCAGCGGAGCAAGAGAAATCAAGACTAGAAAGTGAGATGCTACAGCTCCAAAGTAAGCCCGCCCAAGTGAACGAGGTCCCACTAGCGGCCAGGAAAGAGTGTGATGTGTTGGAAATGACCATGAGGCAAGTATACAAAGAAATGCTCACACTAAAACAAACAATGGCCCCATTGGCAGCGGCACGAGAGGAAACCAAACAGAAGCACGAGCAACTCAGGGAAGCCTCGGCGGCTTTGGACAAAATGATGAACTGGACAGCACAGTATCAGCGAGCTCCCGAACATGTGCCCAGAAAGGATTGGAGTCATACGCAGGAAGCAAAAGTACAAATTCGGATGAATATGCAGTCCAAAGACAAGCTGGCCAAAGATTTGGACAAAGTGATGTCTGCATATAATCACCTGATCAGTGGTATTGACTCTATGAACGCTCTTCATCACATTCCGTCATTAGGGGCACTGAATGAGACTAAAGACTGGGAGCAGGTAGAACAGGAAATCAGTCTTTTCTGCAACCCGTGAGACAAGCTGCTGCCACACCAGAATTCGAGGCATCACAAGAAAACCTAAATCGGTTGCTTGTCACTCCGGTACAAATCTACACCAAGCTTGCCTCCCTCTCAATGCTGATCTCTCAGAAGAAGGAGACTCTGGTACCGAATGCCCTAGAATGTATGCATCGAATAAAAGAGGAAAGCCCTCTTGTCGATCCCATAACAGCAGATTACCAGACTTGGCGAGATTTCCTCAAGGGCAAGAAAGTTGACGATCCAGAAACTTCAATTACGCGACCACCTCCATAGTTTAACCGCTAGGTCGCAGGTCGCACCTGCGACCAGGTCGCAGGTCGCAGGTCGCACTTGCGACCAAGTCGCAGGTCGCAATCTTCTGGTCGCAGGTCGCAAGTGTGGCAAAGGTCGCAGGGAAGCTGAACCGTCGGGAAGTTGAAGCGTCGGAAGGCCATAAGTGTGTCTCTTGAATCTATAAATACCCCTGTGAGGCACATAGTAAAGGGCTCCTCTTTTGTGGACTGAAAGGCAATATTGCATTGTAATTGAAGAATCATACTCTTGACATATGTAATACAAATACTTGTTAAAATCCCTTTGATTGGATGATGTGTCTAGCTGTGACAACAATGTGTGTATTCTGCGTATAGTTTCAGAATATCTTTTGATTAATGAATCTGTGTTATTAACAGCATCATTCATGCTCCATAGCTATCTGTGATTGTGTTGATGATGCTCAAGTTTGCTGTTTACTCTTATGATGAATGTTAATGAATTGTTTTATTAGCATTTCGTTATATCTTTCGGAAAGTTAAGGGATATTCTCGCCATTAAAGAACTGTTTCTTTGGTAGTAAGATTATCTTGTATGCATTACCCCATAGATGTGTTGCTAACGACATTTCCTGGGCGCATGCATTTGTTTATTACCTTGCTACGCACAGTGTCCTATATCAGTTTTGATACATCAGTCATGTATTCTGTATCATGTGAATGAGTGTATGTTTGCAGATTCAATTAGGTTGTTCGAGACCGAAGAGGAAGTCATTTAAGTGGTAGCCGGTCCCACACCCCGGACGGGATCCCTACTCCAAACGGTTCAAAGTCTAATTGGGACTTTCTACCGGGGAGATCCCCTACTGTTGGCTGGACATATTTTCCCGTCAACACATCTGTTAACAACTTTCATCATTGGCTGGTAATCAGACGATGTTCTTGCATGTTCGACCTCAGCTCATTTATTCACATGCTTGGACTTGTACTATGTTCGGGTCAAAATGGAGCGCAAGACCCTGGATTGTGTCTGTTGTAATCCAGGCTGCGATTTTGTGGATTATTATGATTGGTTACATGACTCACTTACCAGATGGCTGCGACCATACCTGAGTCTATTTATTGATCCTCACTAGATGGCTGCGCCCATGCCTTGGATCTGGATTATTGTATACTCTGTTATGGATGGTTGCGCCCATACCACATATATATCATGTATTTGAGACATCAGTTGTACTTCTTCACGTGGGTTTTCCGACGGCGGAGTTTTCAGTTGGACACGTTCTCGTAAAGCATTTCACCCCTCTCTCTCTCTCGGGCTTCATGCTTTAGGCGGCATCTGTTACACAGTAATTTGTCACCGTCCCTGCATTCCCCGTCTCGCACATTGGAGGGCTCATTTTGTGACCTGTGAGCAGTGATATAACTTGAAAATACTTTCATGGTGTTCCCCTGAACATGTACTTTCATCCCCCTGAAGACATCTCCTTGTGAAAAACCCTAAAAATAGCCCTTTTAGCATTGGCGGAGCAGGCAGTTCAGTACCCGCGCCAATGGGGAAAATACTTCAAAGAGGTCGCGCCAGTTAGCGCTCTGTCCCAGAGTCGCACTCGCGCCAGCCAATTTAAGAAGTGTTTTTAAAAATAAATGGCGGAATTTTCGTCCTAACTGATCCAGGAACTGATATCTATCTTGAGTTGGGAGGTTTGGCTACGGATTTCCATAGAGAGGAAGTGGTTTGCCACCTCTCATGGAAGCTTCCTTGATGATAGGGCCAATCCCATGATTATAGGGATCCCAACTCTCCTTCCTCCATCTATAAAAGCTTGCCCATCTCCATTGCAAGCTAGTCTTCAAGTTCCCAAATTCCCAAGAGCCTTATGCTGCAAGAGCCTCCATAATTCACTTAAGGCCAATTTCAAGCAAGGAGACTATCGTCAAGAGATGAAGAGAGAGGTTTGTCCCATCCTTGACAGAATTTTCAAGACGTGTTCTGCTGGTGACCCTCCGAAGGAGAATTCAGCGTCAGAACTATGGTTGTAATTTTCCTTTGATTGATTATTAATGAACGACTATTGGTTATGGTTCCACTCTTGTTGTTGTTTACGATGATGAGTTATGTCCTTTCTGACTGAAATATAGTTGCATCTACTGGATTTTACGCTTGCGTTTGTTTTGTTTCTCGCATGTGCAGGTGTCCCATCACGAAGATCGTGGGGATCGTGATCTGCCAGAGCTGAGGAACGGGAGCGCCACCTCTTCTACAACAACTGCGTTGGATTCCAGGTAAGCCTTCATCGCTAGTTGGTTTATTTGCAATTAGGAACCTGCACTATAGAGTGATTTATTGTTTCTAGACTCGGTCTGGGCTAGTAGGGATCGCCTCTGTTCGTAGAGGGGATTTACCTCCACAATAGTAGTAGATGCACCTACTTCACCTATTACTACAGAACAATTTGACAGTGAATATACAGAACCAGAACAAAGAACAGTGAGGGAGAATTTAGACCAAAACATAATAAATCAGACACCTCCCAAAGCTGTTCCTAATCAATGTAATTTAACCTCTCCTCCATATCCTAAAAGATTGACCTTGAGTAAACCAAACCCTCAAGCAGAATTTGACTTCCTAGGGGAACTGCAGAATCTCTTTGTTAAAATACCCCTGCTACAAGATATGAGGGATGTACCTATATACGCAAAAACTCTGAAGGAATACTGTTTTAAGAAACCAGGGAGGAAACCTAAGGATACACTAAACATTCATGTAATGGGTAGACTTCTGATATCATGTTAGGAAAGATCATGCATGTGAAATATGGAGACCCTGGGAACCCGATTCTAACAGTACAGATTAATGGGGTTGAAATCCCAAATGTACTGGTAGATTTGGGAGATTCCATCAACATTATCACTGCTAAAACAATGAACAAATTAGGACTTGGAAACATTAAACCAACCCCTACTATCATGGAACTTGCAGACAAGTCCACAATTAAACTAGTAGGGAAATTATAGGATGTGATCATTTCAGTAGATTCATGGCATTACCCTGTGGACCTCCTTTTATTACAGACTCGATCTTCAGTAGGGGCTCACCCATTGATCCTAGGAAGACCGTGGCTTGCAACTGCAGATGCCTACATAGGGTTTCGATCTGGGCACATGATCATATCAAATGAGACAGTTACAAAGAATCTTAAGTTTTATCCTCCTGCGGTACCGAGCCCATCTAAAAAATCATTACCCAGTCAGAAACCTCTACCTGTAGAAGAGCCTGAACCTGAAAATGAATATGTTAGACCAGTCCTCACTATTGGGCAGGCCCTTCAATTCAAAATAGAAACCGAGGACGATGCCATTAACGTTTTCATTAATGATTCCAATTCTGTTTCCGATTCAACTCGACATATTCTAGAATCTACTATGAGCTATGAGACACAGGAAAACATTGAACCAGAATATGACATTGAAGACATTCGTGTAACCTCATCCCATGATAGTACTCCAATTGAGATTGAACCAAGAAATATCAACCCAAACATGTCTGAATCCCAGTCAAAACAACTTTTGAAATTCCTTCAAGATCATCAGGAAGCTTTTTCTTGGGACTATACCGACATGAAGGGGATCCCTGCAAATTTATGTACTCATCATATTTATATTAAGGAAGTTTGTCACCCTATAAGACACCCTCAACGGAGGATGAACCCTGATTTCAATAACATTGTCAAGGAATAATTACAAAAATTGTTGGATGTAGGATTCATTTACCCCATCTCAGATAGCCAATGGGTATCCTCGCCAGTTATTGTTCCAAAAAAGAATGGTAAATGGTGAATCTGTGTAGATTACAGGGAATTAAATAAGGCAACACAAAAATACCATTTCCCTTTTCCATTCATTGACCAAGTCCTGGATACCTTGGCTGGGAAGAATTTATTTTCCTTCCTAGACGGATTCAGTAGATATAACCAGATCCAGATAGCCCCGGAAGAGCAAGATAAAACAACTTTCACATGCCCTTGGGGAACTTTTGCATACAGGGTCCTCCCATTTGGCCTGTGTAATGCTCCTACTACCTTCCAGAGGGAAATCTTGGGAATCTTTTCTAATTTAGTCGATGATAGCGTTGAGATCTATATGGATGATTTTACTCCATATGGAAACTCATTTGAGGAAGGATTGGAAAATCTGGAGAAAGTACTCAAAAGATGTAAGCAGACCCATGTATCTATGAGTATAGTTAAATTCCATATGATGAGGGAAGAAGGAGTAGTATTGGGACATTTTCTCTCAGCTGCTGGAATTTAAGTTGATCCGGCTAAAGTAGAGGTAATATTACACTTCCCGGTACCCAAAACACCCACACAAGTACGTAGCTTTATTGGTTGTGTTGGTTATTACAGACACTTTGTAGAAAATTTTGCTAAAATAGCACATCCACTTTTTCAATTGCTAACAAAAGATGCAGAATTTTTGTGGATTGAAGATTGTGAGACAAATTTCACGAAGATTAAGGGGCTGGTGTGCACGGCTCCAATCCTCCAAGTACCTGATTGGGCATTACCATTTCACATACATACTGATGCTTCTCAAACAGTAGTAGGGGTTGTTTTAGGACAGCGGGTAAACAAAACATTGTATGCAATTTACTATGTCAGCAAGAACTTAATTCCTGCTGAATTAAATTACATGGTGACGGAAAAAGAATTCATGGCTGTCATTTATGTTGTCAATAAGTTTTGGCACTACATCACCGGGTATTCTACTGTTGTCCATACTGATCACGCAACAATCAGGTATTTGATGAATAAACCTATTACTCCTGGCCATATTACAAGATGGTTTCTATTGCTTCAAGAATTTGATATTACAATAGTAGACAAGCCAGGAAAAGATAATGTAGTGGCTGATTTCCTAACTAAAATGGATAACAATGATGAATGCACACCTGTAGAAGATATTTTTCCCAATGAACATCTTTTTGCAGTTTCTACTAAACCTCCGTGGTATGCAGATATTGCTAACTGTCTTGCTACAGGGAAAGTGCCTCCTCATTTGTCATATAGGGAACATCGGAAAATTATTCATCACAGTGCCCAATATTCTTGGATGGCAAGGTACCTTTTTCATACAGGAGCGGATAAGCAGATCTGGCGTTGTGTGTCTGAGGATGATATTTATGAGATATTGAAAGCTACTCATGATGGCCCTTGTGGAGGGCATTTTGTAGACAAAAGAATAGGCCATAAGGTGCTACAAATGGGATATTATTGGCCTTATATCTTTCTTGATGCACAGAATTATGTTAGGAGGTGTGATATTTGCCAACGTATGGGGCAGCCTGGTCGAGCTAACGAAATGCCTTTACAGGCACAAGTAGTGCTCAAGCCTTTTGAGAAATGGGCTATTGACTTCGTTGGACCCTTTAACCCACCCTCCCAGAAAAAATTCCACATCTTGGTATGTATTGATTACGTGACTAAGTGGGTAGAAGCCAAAGATGTTGCGAAAGAAACAGAGCAGGTGGTCTCACATTTTCTATTTGAAGAAATTTTCGCTTGTTACGGTACTCCAAGAGAGATTGTTTCAGATGGAGGAGCACAATTCACATCACACATGATAGCGAAGCTCATGCAGAAATATGGGGTCAAGCACAGAGTGACATCTCCATACCACCCCCAGGAAAATGGAAAAGTGGAAAGTACAAACAAGACATTGGAAAACATCTTGAAATTTTTTTCGGCTTACCATCGTCGAGATTGGGCTCAGAAGCTGCCTGAAGCTCTCTAGGCGTACAAAACAACATGGAGAAATACAACCGGGTTTTCACCATTCGAGCTGGTTTATGGGAAATCCCCGTTGTTTCCAATAGAATTTGAAATCAGTACGCTCATAACAGCTCTTGAAGTTGGTTTGGATATGTCAGATGCCCAGAAACACCGACTGGCTCAGCTCAATGAACTAGATGAAATTCGTTCAATGGTTGTCCAAATAACTACTGCTATTCAACAACAGAGAATGAAATGGCACGATAAGTTTATTAAAAATAAGGTGTTTCAAATTGGATATTGGGCACTACTTTATGACTCTCGCTTTAAGGATTTTAAGAGAAAGCTTTGCACTCGTTGGATGGGACCTTACGAGGTGGATGTTGTATTTGATAATGGAACAGTCAGGCTAGTCACAATTGATGATACACATGCTTCATTTATAGTCAATGGACATCGCCTGAGATTGTACCATCGCCCGACCTCTAAGGATGCCTTTATCAAACACTTCTCTAAGAAATCTGGTTTGAAGGTCATCAGTGTAGAGAACTCTTCCTCTGCACCCTTGTTATAAAATAATAATAATAAAAAATAAATAAAAAATAATAATACAAAATATAATAATAATAATAAAGAATAAAGAATTATGTTTTATCTTGTTGTCTTTTTGCAAGAGTTACTAATAAGGAGTAAAAATCAAAGAAAATTTTTCCAAAGTGTCACTTGCTGTTACTAATGGTGTTGTTACACCGGATGCTGCTACTCGCACTGCTGTTACTCCATATGCTACTACATTGGATGTTATTACACTGGATGTTGCTACTCGATATTGTTACTCCATATGTTGTTACACCATATGTTGCTACACCCGATGCTACTACTCGCACTGTTGTTACTCCAGATGCTGCTACCTTGGATGGTGTTACTCGTACTACTGTTATTCTAATGTTGCTACTCGTACTGCTGCTACACCAAATGTTGTTACTCGTACTGTTGTTACTCCGATGCTGCTACTCGCATTGTTGTTACTCCAGATGCTGCTACACCGAATGTTGTTACTCGTACTGTTGTTATCCGATGATGATAATTGATGTCGTTACTCTAGATGTTGTTACACCGGATGCTGTTACTTTGGATGCTGCTACTCACACTGTTGTTACTCTGATGCCGCTACTCGATGCTATTACTCCAGATGTTGTTACACTAGCTGTTGTTACTTTAGATACTGCTACTCGCACTGCTATTACTCTAATGCTGCTACTCGATGCTATTACTCCGAATGTTGTTACACATGATGTTGTTACTCTGGATGCTGCTACTCGTATTGTTGTTACTCCATCCGCATCATTACTGCATCATCATCCTACCAACTGTCACATCGTCCAGGTAGGCCATCAGGTACACCTCCATGTGACTTTTACTGATTTAACTAAATAATCCCATGTGAAGATTTTAATGCCGCAAACGAAAAAAAATTAAGTTGGGCGGCGGGGGGGGGGGGGGGGGGGTGTCACCATAGTCAAGGACAGCGTAATAATTACCTCATAAATCATTATGATAGTCCATGCGTAGGTACACCTTATGGTCCCCATAAACATTTGATATAATCATTTAATATGTATTGGAATCCGTAATATGTCTTTTCCACTCCATATGAGATAATTATTACTTTTATTCATCACACTTACCATAATATTTTATGATTTTTCTCGGTTTCCGAGAATTACCGTCCATATTTACCATTACCACCTTTCATTTTCACCATGTTGTTTCTCCGAATTTGGTATCCACCACCTCGCCCAACGGTCTGCTGTTATAGGAAGTGCTACTACAAGTCTCCAAAGTGTGGGTGGGTTGGCTGTGTGGCATGAACCTAAAAACACAGCTTCAATCCACAACAATCCAAAGGTATGGAAAACATTTTTCGATGCAGGGTGGGATACCTACTTTGACAGATTGAAGGGGTTTGATGGAGGAATCACAATGGAGTTCGCACTCAATTTAAAGGAGAACTACTCGCGGGTTAGAGGTCTGGAAGTTCCTGTCACAAAAGAGGTAATTGCAGAGGTTAGCAAGCTGAGACAATAGGGGTAGCAATGTTTTTCTCGGAAATTTTCTCTCCTGGAATTTCCTGAATTGTTCTTGCAGGCACGGAAAAGTGTCGTTCAAATGGGCAGAGGATATGAGCACAGGACTGTGTCATATCCTTGGAACAGAGTTGCAGGTTTTGTAATAAAATACACAACTTGCGAAGGTCGAGCCACAACTCTGTTCAAGTATCATTTTAAAATTTTAACGCACCTTCGATTTCCACAGGCCCAGGTGCATGCCTTAAACATGCCCTTCTTCCTATTAAAACAGTTGCGTCACATGGCACAGGCTGGTCGGCATTCGCGCCGAATGTCGGCAGTGCTTTCCAACATGGATTGGTGCGTTTATTGGTCGTGTATGCAATAAACAGGCTTTGGGTCTCATGGGCGGAACTTTGTGGGTCCTCTAAAGAAGAGGTAGTAGCCATTATTGCTGCTAGAGAAGAGGAACCATTTTCTCCGACTAGTTTGGCAGAATAAGAACATTCAGAAGGAATTGATCAAGAGGAACCCGAAGAAATGAAAATGGAAGTCGATTAGGAGGAACCCGAAGAAGTGGAAATGATGTTCGATCAAGAGGAACCTGAAGAAATGAGAATGGAGGAGGTAATTGGTGACACAACTGAGGCTGCCACACAAGAACCAACCTCACTTGAAGAGCCCACAGTTGAAGAGATTATGGAAATTGTGCAGGAAATCAAGACTGTTATACATTTGTCAACTTTTGTTAATGAAGAAAAAGGGAGTGAAATGGCAGAGAGAGAAATGGCAAGTGATGTTGTTTTGCAAGTAACAACATCACCTGCCCAAGAAAATATGGATGTTGGTACAAATGGGGGTGCTACACAAGAACCGCCCCCAATTCAGCTAGAACAGGAGGAGTCAACCTGCGAAATCGATGTTATCCCTCAAGAACTGGTACCGACTGTGGAAAAAGAGGCAATTCATGATGAACGTGAAGGTAGAGAAGGAATGAACCATGAGGTCGATACTATCCCATAAGAACCAGTATCGACACTAGAAGAAGAAATGGTGAACAAAGAGCAAGAGGACAGAAGGGAAACAAGCTATGGGATTGATGTTGCCCCATAAGAACCAACATCGACCCCGGTTGAGGTAATAATGCACGAAGTTATGGTTCAAGCCGAAAATGAGGATGACGAGTCTGTCCCCCACTCTCCATTCCAATCCATGATGCCTAGAGGGGCGAGGGGATTCCGCTCGCCCAAATGATTAATGGAGGAAGTAGTTGTTCTGCCAGTGCTTAATTTTGTTGACACAGCCAAGATTGGCCCAATCACTATCGAACCTCTGTCGGAGCACTCAGAGGCTCACGAAGAAGATAGAATTCCTGTGGAGACACCGGAACACAAAGTGGTCATTGAAAATGTCGACCAGACGACAGGAGCCTCCGAAGGGAATATAGAGAGAGAAGCCCCTGAAGATAGAGATCCTAGTCAGAAGGGCTTAACGAAAGAATCCGCTGAGAATACCAACAGCATTCCATCGCCTCCTGAGCCTGTCATAGGCCCAGAAACTAAATTTACTGTTTAACAAGAATGGATTGAACAATGTGAGAAAATAAGGTTACCTCTCAAGAAGAGTTATCAACCGCAGGTCAATGAAACCATGAGACTGAAAAGGGAGGTTCAGGATTTGAAAAGGAAGGTTTCTCAGCTAAAAAAGAAGGTAAAAATATACAAATGGAGGGCAATAAAGCCAAAAATTGAGGTCTCCTCTGCAGCCACCCAGACCGGCCCTATTAAATAATTGTTTGAAGGCCGAGAATTTGTATTGGCGACTGTAATTCATAAATGACAGTCTACTGCAAGTGACCATAAAAAGGAAACAGCTCAGATTCGAGAACAAGCTGCCAGAGTCTTCACAGGGTACATGGATCAGTTATATAAGGCACGACTGAAGCAAGCTAAATAGAAGGCCAAAATAGAAGAATTGGAAGAACAAGTGTAGCTGCTACAAACAGATAAGGAGAAGATGTTCTCCCTGGCACATCAAGTAATGGCCTGTAGACCTCCTGCACATAGCTATGCCTTATTCCTTGACGAGAAATTTCTTTTCTTTTGTCTTGAAAGTATATATAAGGAGATTTGGTACGAAATTGAGGACCCAATTCAATTTATCCATATTTTAAAAATTCATGATATTATAGGACAACACTTAATGTACAAGCTCTACATGCATGGGTATTTCTTAAGGCATGATCAGTCTTTTAACTCCATTCCATTCACAGGGGACATTCATTTAAGAGATTTCACCTCTTATACCATCAACCAGATTAAGTGGAGAAAGGCATGGGATACATTTGAAGAAAACCAAGTTGGAAGGCCATTAATGATGAGGAAAGAGCATGGCCAGTCCTAAAACATTTATAACAAGCATTATACATTTCTATAGATTGAGGGCCGTAAAGAACACATGTTGGTAACCCATAAATGGTGTGCTGACCTATGTGTCAGCAATATTACGATGTTCCGTAAGGAAGCGCTGGAAAGTTGTCAGAAAAGGTGGATTTTTTCATCCTCAACCGTTAGAGAATGAGAACCATTTGGGGCACCTAAATTTGCATGGGATTTAGAGAGAATGCCACGTTTTGTGGCATGCATTCATACCTATGGGGTCAGATGGATGGGATTGAGGTTTCAATTTCCCCTTATCTGGTTGCCAGCCGAGCGGTATACTTCTACATACAACGTTGATCCAGACTGGAGGAAGGATGTTGTTTTGACAGAGGGATATAAGCCACCAGGGATAGAAATGGCTAAAGAGTATGACCTCACACAACTTCATGTCGATCATAGTCGGTCCAATCCAGATCTGAGGAGACGACGAGCTACATGAGGACATGCAGATAGACCAGTTGGGGGGAGATGTTGGGTACCAGATTTGTATACTTTCCTCTCCCATTTTACCCTATCTTTCTATCTCTTTGTACCATTATTATTCTTAAACGCATGAGGTAAAACCCTTTTCCTTACCTTTTATGGGATATTTGATTAATGAAGTAATTGTCATGGAGGTTTTACCTTTTTACATATTAACTCTGATATTTCTACAGATTCAGCCAAAATAGGAGCGTTGTGGCCGTGAGTCGAGGAACAACCCATCTCCAGTGCTATCCTCATTTTCTATTATAGCGTAACAAACTTTTTTTTTATTAGCGCCATTTCAGGCCTTTTTACGGTTTCCTTCTGGGTAACTAGGTTTCTGTTGTAACAAAATGTATTTTTGTGATTATGGATTTACTGAGGGGAATAGGGGGATTCCAAGAGATTCGTATAAATAGACCTGCGGGCTGTGAATCGGGGTTAAGCCCTTTTACATACAGATCTTGTAAAACATATATTATGTCATTAATCAAATGCACAACATCTTGTTGTTTCTTCTATAATTCGTGAATTTACCGCAGCCCTGATCAGAGAGTTGGGCCCACTCTTCTGATCAGGTGTTCTGTTTTCTTTTTTCGTGAATTATTTATGTTTTAGTGTGATTTCATTACTGTTGTTATAGTTTAATCCTTAATTTTTGTGAATGTCTTTCAATTATGCAGTTTATTTAATTGATGTTAAAGTAGTTTGTGTGTTATGGATTTAAACCTGTGATCTATAGCAGGTCATGTTATTGCGTATGCATATACTTTGTCGTTAGTCTTGAAATAACTAACGCCCTCGGGTTGATAATTTAGGTGGAAAAAGGGGTGAATTTTATTCATATCCGGACACCAACACACCGTTGATCTATGCCAAATCCAATGGTCCCGCTACACCTTCTTGCATATTAGAGAACTTACCATTTCGCACTTCAGCAAACTTAACACTTCGAATGCCACAACTTAACTCAAATACCTTTAAACATAAACAATAAATATGTTGATGCGAAGTATTGTGATGACAGCATCGCATCGCATCTTCGCAACCCAAACTTTATCGCACTTCGCAACTTCGCACATTTAAGTTATACCGTTAGCCTTGAACCCATATCACCTACGATGTGTGATATGCGCTTAATCGCTATGCCGACACGTGGCTCCCATTCACCGCATCGCAACTTATATTATTTAACTTGTGTTGGCTTAACAAATAAATATAATGATTTCCAATTGTGATGTGCGCTTGGCTGCTCTGCCCAACAAGTGTCTACTTCGCACTTTCACAAATTTAACTTTGCGATGTAATCTTAGCCTTCGGTCTCTTACTCTGGATTTTTGCAACTTAATCCTTGCTGTCCATTTCCTTCCTTTGGAAATCTTTCAATGGTTCACTGCCTTAATCTTTTCTCTCTTTTTTTTATCATAGCCGCTCTGCATCTTCGTTTCCTTCACGCTATCCCTCCTGAGCTTTTTCGGTGTTTAGTAGCATTAATCTCTCCTAAGCTTTAATTTTTTTTTCTTCATTCACTAAGATCTTTGATGCTGTCACACACTTTATCACGTTGTTTCAATCCCGAATATAGAACACCCTTCTGTATTACTTCTCCCAATCCAGAATTTGGATTTGTTTCTTTCTCGACCTACACACAACTTTTTAATTCCTCTAGACTGGAATCATACAAATTCTACCCAGCCACTAAGTCCTTTATCACTCATAAATACTTATTCATTCATTGAGCATTCATCAGAATCCATACAACAGTGGTTTATTACACATAAACCATATTAACTCATTACGGGTCACTTAGCTCGTAACAAGACACAATAAAATCGCATGAATTCATTTTCTCATTAATAAAACAAATTAGACATGTGCGAGAAAACATGTTTACATTATGTCTTTGGCCTGATGTTGTTTCATGGCCTTCTCTCCTCTACACAGAACCCTCTCTATCTCTCGGCTCTTGCCTCTCTCTCTTGGCCTGATCTTCTTTATTTAATTTGGCCTCCTTTCCTTCAAAGCTTACAATTTAATTTATAATATAATTCAGAGCTTATCCACCCTCACTCAACTCCTACAAACTTGTAACCACTTCTATTCTAAGGAAATCCTAATTTATGACTCTCCTATCTTCTTAGCATAAACAACAAATATCCTCTCTAATATCCTATTTCTTAAGGGGATTTGTTACATTAACTCAACACTCATTGACACCTAACAACTAAGCATATTCCCTATCATTGCTCACTGAGAAATAAAATACTTTTTAAATGAGTTTTACAATGTCTCTTTACAATAGTTCCTCCTTGAACAAATTTCAAGACCCTAAGGTCTGATTTCTACTTGGACTTTTGAATTAGAGAAAATGCTCCTACATCAAAATCCCTAGGTGAAAATAATCATGATCTCCAGATCATGTGTCTTTAATAGTTATCCTCCTGGATCCCAGACTTCGTTCTGTAATCTCTCTTTGGTTGTTGTTTTTTTTGTTTGTTGTTGCTCTCCAGGTCTCCGTACATTATGTTGCATTTCCCTAGTGGATATGCTCTCACATTCTTCTACTATATTTTTCTTGTCGATGTTGCTTTGCCTCCATGTTGTTGTCTTCTTTTGAGACACCTTCATCATCAACCTTCTTATTTTTTTAATCTCCATGTCCATTTTATCTTCTAACTGGTACTCACTCTGTCATTTGTCTTCAAATTGTTGTTTGTTATCTTGAAGTTGTTGGATTCTTACTACCACCCTTACATCCTTACCATCTTGTTGCTTCTGAACTTTCATCAAATCTCCAAACAACCTATAATTAATAGCTTTGATAAAAACATCATACTCAGATGCTTCCAGCAAACAGTTCAACAAATCCCTTTCTACTTGGTTCCTTTCAAACACCTCATCACTATGTTGTCCATCAATTACAGCAGATCTTTCTCCCTCTTCCTTGAAAACCATCAGTGATTGTCCTTCACCTCCTTGACTAATCCTAGTAGTCAGTATTCCTTTCAAACACCTCATCACTATGTTGTTCATCAATTCCAACATATCTTTCTTCCTCTTCCTTGACAACCCTCAGTGATTGTCCTTCACCTCCTTGACTAATCATGGTAGTTAGTTCAGCTTCTTCAATTCTAAGACCGATTCCTTTATAGCATGAGACATACCTACCTCACCTTTGCCCAATTTTAATTGTACATTCAGAATATTCATTCTCTAACTTGCTAGTATATTCTCCAAAATACTTAACTCATGCCACAAATTTGTCATCTCACTTGGAACTTCTTCCAAAAATTCTATGCAATCCTCACTATCTCCTTCTTTGTCACAAGTCCAATTTCTTGGTAACTCTACTTCCTCATTCTTCATTAGAATAAAATTTCGATCCTCTATCTCTGTGACAGCTTTAGATATATGTCCAACAATCTTCTCTTGGTCAATCAGATAAGCCAATTCCTCCTTGTCCTCAACAATAATAGGTTCCTTCATATGAGACATAACTATCTCACCTTCCTTGGAGATACTTTCTTCACTAAGCAAGGAATTTATGAATTCCTTCTGCTGCAATAATTCAACTTGATCTTCATCTGAAAGACAATCATCATCGTACTTTGCTTGACAATTCTCAAATTCATTCAAGACAATTCCAAGATATGTATTTCCTTCTACAACACCTGCAAACACAGTCAAATTATCAATCTCAAAATCTTAAGACCCGATGGTCTCATTTGATGATCCAGTCACCAAATCTTCCTCTTGCTATTCTAATTCCTTTACATGACTCAGAAAATATTCAATGGTCTTCTTATCAACCTCCTCAAGCACTTCACTTAGTTGCTTGATATCCTTCTCCACTTCTTCTTGCTTTTGTTCAACATCGTGAGCCAAACTTCCTTTTCTTTCAGTCCTTACAACATGTTGAAAAGCAATACCTCCTCTTATCTGTGTATGGTCTTCCATATGAGATCTAACTGTCTTGAAACTCAAATTGTGTCTCTCTTCTTTGTCTTCTTTGACATCACCTGCAAACATACACAAATTATTAAGTTCAAAACCATAAGTCTCAATTGCCTCAACTATTGTTTCAGACATCACTGCTCTGTCTTCAAGTTCAAAAGAAATGTGTTCATCTCCAGCAAACTTGTCTTGTTGTAGATCAAATCCTTCGAGCTTCTCTATCTTCAATTCAACATCCACAATCTGCTCAAGCTTCCTTAACTTCTCTATTAACTGCATATTCACCTGTTGTTCTCTCTTCTCTTATAACTTATGCCACTTCAGTTTCTTTCCCATTTTGTAACCAAATCTCTGGTCTTCTTTACTCCTCTCACACATCTCCATCAACAAATTAAATTGCATTTTTATCTTAGCCTTTTCTCTCTCATACTCTTCATCCATGCCATTTGCTTTGACATCTTTCTTCACTATCCTTCTATTGTGGTCTCTCTCAGAACCTCTGCTATGACTATTAGTAGTCATCTTCTCCTCTATCTCTATGATTTCCTCACTCACTATGAGTTGAACTTAAGCCTATGCAATAGCAAGTCCTCCCTGCTATAACTTATCTTACCAAGCTTTCCTCTATACTTGGCCACTAGTCCCCTCTCTAGAACTTTCTTTGACCATTCCTCTGCTCCTTCTAGGCTTCAACTCATTTGCACTTTCAAGAACACAATTTTCCTCTTGTATTTCAATCACAAACAAAATACCAGGTCCTGACCACACTCTTCTTTCACTCAGAAACTTTACTAGCTACCTTCATCACTGCTTCTTAAGGTTGTGATCTTCTTTTGCTGAGATACTTCATTAGCTGTAACTATCAATCTTCAATCTATATTTTGTCCTGAAAAACTCAAATCAGAGTTAAATAAAACAATACCTGCATGATTTCTCAAGCAGACTCCATCCACTCTTCACATTCGAGTGAATCTCCATTCTCCATAAGAAAACAACCATCAATGTTCTTTCTTTATGCTTCTACAATCTCTTCTTAAGAGTACCACTTACTCCCATCTTCTGCCATACATTACCTCTGTATGCGTACTGCTTGTCAAATTTAAAATATGATCTCCTCTTTCTGCAATATCTCTATCAATTTTCTGCAATCAAACTTGCATTATCCTTCTATTTCACATAGAATCTTATTATGTTCTTCTACCAAGTGTCTTCTACATAGTTTAACTCTGCAATCTTCATTTATGACAAATTTTTTCATTTACCCACTCTAATACCAAATGATGCAGCCAAAAGGCCGCAGAAAACCCACATACTCAAAAACTTAAACTCTCTGCCCGTTCCCAGAATTTAATACTCGTAAAATAGTATTCACTCTGAATTTACCTTCATTCGGATAGGTTCATAAAACCCGTTTTATGCCAAACCAATCCTTCACTTATGCATTTAACTTTTAACCGATTTCTCCGTTATATGTGATTGCTTCACGCTTACCAAGATTCTACTCATTTACCTTTATATCGTGGTCATCTTCTTTACATTTCCTGTGGCATCGCACTTCCCTTGCGGCTCAACCGATATAACATATATCATAGTGTCCATATTGCAAATCGCAACAAATAATTTATCTCAAGTCACAACATATAACTTTATGTGAAATTTCCCTTGGCTGTGATATAATCTCCACGGTTGATCTATGCTAGATCTAATGGTCCCGATATACCTTCTCTCATATCAGAGAACTTACCATTTCGCACTTCGGAAAAATTAACATTTCGCATGTCCCAACTTAACTCAAATACCTTTAAGCATAAACAATAAATATGTCGATGCGAAGTATTGCGATGACAACATTGCATCGCATCTTCGCAACCCAAACTTTATCGTGCTTCGCAACTTTGCACATTTAAGTTACACCATTAACCTTTAACCCCTATCACCTGCGATGTGCGATATGTGCTTAATCGCTATGCCTACATGTGGATCCCCTTCACCACATCGCAACTTATATTATTTAACTTGTGATGGCTTAATAGGTAAATATAACAATCGTCGATTGTGATGTGCACTTGGTTGCTCCACACAAAACGTCTCCACTTTGCACTTTCACAAATTTAACTTTGCAATGTAATCTTAGTCGTCGATCTCTTGCTCTGGATTTTTGCGACTTAATCCTTGCTGCCCATTTCCTTCCTCTGGAAATTTTTCAATGGTTCGCTGCCTTAATCTTTTCTCCTATTTTTTTTACTGTCGCCGCTCTGCATCTCCGTTTCCTTCACGCTATCCTTCCTGAGCTTGTTCGGTATTTAGTAGCGTTAATCTCTCCTAATATTTAACTTATGTTTCTTCATTCACTCAGATATTTGATGTTGCCACACACTTTGGCACGATGTTTTAATTCCGAATACTGAACACCCTTATGTATTACTTCTCTGAA
The DNA here is from genome assembly GCA_034641835.2 of Pinus albicaulis. Classification (NCBI taxonomy): domain Eukaryota; kingdom Viridiplantae; phylum Streptophyta; class Pinopsida; order Pinales; family Pinaceae; genus Pinus; species Pinus albicaulis. Next base: position 87,612,881 of record CM076572.1, read on the forward strand.
TCTAGAATTTGGAATTGTTTCTTTCTTGACCCGCACACAACTTTTTAATTGCTCTAGACTAGAATCATACAGATTTTACCCATCCACTAAGTCCTTTATCACTCAGAAAGACTTATTCATTCATTGAACATTCATCAGAATCCATACAACAGTGGTTTATTACACAGAAACCAGATTAACTCATTACGGATCACTCAGCTCATAACAAGACACAATACAATCGCATGAATTCAATTTCTCATTAATAAAACAAATTATACATGTGCGAGAAAACCTATTTACATTCTGTCTTTGGCCTTATGTTGTGTCATGGCCTTCTCTCCTCTACACAACACCCACTCTGTCTCTTGGCTCTCGCTTTTCTCTCTTGGCCTGATCTTCTTTATTTAATTTGGCCTCCTTTCCTTCGAAGCTTACAATTTAATTTATAATACAATTTAGGGCTTATCCGCCCTCACTCAACTCCTAAAAACTTGTAACCACTTCTATTCTAAGGAAATCCTAATTTATGACTCTCATATCTTCTTAGCATAAGCATAAAATATCCTCTCTAATATCCCATTTCTTAAGGGTATTTATTACATTAACTCAACACTCATTGACACCTAACAACTAAGCACATTCCCTATCAATGTTCACTAAGAAATAAAATATTTTTTACATTATTTTTATAATGTCTCTTTACAATAGTTCCTTCTTGAGAAAATGTCAAGACCCGAAGGTCTGGTTTCTACTTGGACTTTTGACTTAGAGTAGATACTCCTGCATCATAATATCAAAATGAAGCAGAGCTAGAATAATTTTCCAAACAAACATTCAAAATCATCATAGGGACCAAAAAACCATTACCAAAACACAAAGTTCGACCCTCTTCTTAGGATTGAATTCAAATAGCATAAATCCCAACCAAAACCCCCTAATTCCTAGCAAATTTCTCACTTAGGAATCTAATCCTTAAGGATGTCAATCATTTTTTCCTTGGTTCTTATCCTTCCTTGATCCATTTCCCCCCAAAGCTGACATATTTTCATGTTAGAACATTCATTAGTTAAGGTTGATATTAATTCTCACATGAGAGAAAAGTTAATTGCTATCCTTAATGCTCTAGTCTCAATACAATGGAGATGTTATGTTGGATACACTCTATGCGATGATTTCTGAAACATCACCTTAATGAATACCATAAAAAAATTAGTGATTCCTCCTCCTCCTCCTCCTCCTCCTCCTCCTCATACATGTGAAAATAATTCAGAACATAATAACCAAACAACATTCTTGAATGTTGCCGCTTTGTTCAGAAAAACAACTTATGAGGGTGGGCACCCGTACCATTTTAGGTGACGAATTGTGTTTTCTGTCTCTTCATAAAAACGTAATAGTAACTCATGAGGGCGAGCACCCCTACCATTTTAGATGATGATTTGTGTTTTCCCTCGAATATATAATGTGGTTGGTTGTATATAATAGGTAGTATTATATGGTTAATAATATTTTCTATATTATATTTATTTTACATTTTTATTTTTGCAATGTTCTAGTCAAGAGAATCTCTATGTCATACATCTTGAGTTGAAGACGGAGGTTTTGGCTAGAGTTAGAATCAATTTTAAGAAACTTGTTAGCATCTATATTATTTTTCCTCTTCTTATACATAAGATATATAGCTATGCTTTTAACTAGGAAAAGACTTGCTTGATCGAGAATGATAAGATAGTGTACATAATATTTCCTTTAATCTTGAGATTGTATATTATAAACTATTTTTGGATTTGTTTTATCTTCCTCTATAACTTTATGGAGATACTCCAACTCCAAAACTCACGTCCATATAAATTTACAAAGATGTCAAGAATCTCGTAGAGGGGTTTTTTTCTTCCCATATCCAAATATATGTTGGCTTACCACTATTTGCAAACTCGTAATAAGCATTCCATCCTCCATCTATCTTTTTCTTGGTGCTATTATTTGGGTTCGAGCTACCACTATGACATGTCGAGCATTCGATATCCATATCATGATAGTTTTTGTAATTCATGTTGACAAATTTTCACTAGGTACCATTTGTGAATATAGGAATGTGACTCGCAGTTTCTCGACATTTTTTTCCCAAAAAAAGTAAACACACATGCATGCATGTACACACAGTAACAATAATTAAATAATAATAATAATAATAATAAACACTTATGTTAATTAATATTAACCCCAAATAAATCTAGTATTTATTGGAATCAAATTCCTTGAGGCACAAAACATTTCTAAAAATTTCTGCATTGTTGGAATGGTTTACATCTCAATAAATTTAATATTTCTTGATGCTTAATAGATTTTCGGTTAAGATGGGTCTAATTTAGATAGCAGTGCAAATAGATATTTATGTAATTAGTTGAAGTCTAAATACACATGTCACTTTTTTGACATTAAAATATTTCCTAAAACTAAATTATTGACCATAACATTTTTATTTGGTTGTGTTGTCATAATAAACTTTGGAATTAAAATTTGGAGAATTAACCTTAATCACTCGTTTTATGTTTTTAGGAAAATTAAATCTTAATGAATAACTTCTTATACCACCATGTATTGTTGAAATAGTTTACATCTCAATAAATTTAATATTTATTAATACTTAATAAATTTTAAATTAAAATGAATCTAAATTAATTAACAATACAAATAAATATATATACAATTAATTTAATTCTAAATAATGTCACTTAAAATTAATATGAATCTAAATTAATTAACAATACAAATAAATACATACACAATTAGTTTAATTCTAAAATAACATGTCATTTGTTTGTCATTGAAGTATTTTCTTAAACTAAATAATAACATACAACTCGTGAAAAAAATATTGAGAGGGAGAAATGGTTCTAAAGTATTGAACATAAACATGTTTATTTAATTGTGTTGTCATAAGTGTGTGATGATGTTATATAATTATCACCCACGACATATAGGTAATTAACTTTGATCACTCATTTATGTCATTAGTAAAATTGAATCTTGATGGATAACCTCATATACCATCATCTTCTTCATCCTTAAACCACAACTCATGACTAAATTGATGCAAGAGAATCAAAGCATTCAGCGTTAAAATATGTATGGAATTTGGTCTGCAAAAATTAGTTACAAGTGTGAAGTACGTGTATCGGTAAGAATACAATAATGAAATATATATATATATAAATTAGTTATAAGTGTGAAGTACGTGTATCGGTAAGAATACAATAATGAAATATATATATATATATATATATATATATATATAAATTATCACATATATATTTTTAAACTAAATTATAAATAATGGATATTGAATGATAAACCATGTTTGATAAACCATGTTAATCAAACATATAGAAGATGTTAAGTAAAACCATTTAAAATTTCAAAACTATATTATAAATAAAATGGATATTGAATGATAAATTATGTTAATCAAATGTGAATAAAATGTTAAGTAAAACTTGTGTTTTTTTTTAATGCAGTATTACATTCTATACAATTTAAAATTTCGCAAACAAGGTGATGGATGTGATTTCATTTCTTAATATGTTCTTAATCACATCTTTTTAATGTGTTTTTATTAATATGTTGTTTACAATGCACATGATTTGTTATGAAGTGAAGGATCTCTTGATTAGCAAAGTATATTTATGGTCTAACTTAGTGTTTACAAACATTATCAAAATGTTGACATACACATAAATAAATAATCATCCAACGAAATGGATAGATAACTCACCACTATAACCATTGGTTTACTAGGATCTCCTTCATGTGCATGGTTCATTCAACCATATTACTATCTTCATACCTACACTTACACCTTTAACCCTGCCTGCATCATCACCATCATCATCCTCTGTTTTTTGCATATACTGATAACCATGCTTTCGGTTTTGTCAACTTACCCTCAACCATGCTCTTGATGCTCCTACATCAGACTTCCAAGGAACAAACACTCTACAAGAATCCCTATCCATATGTTCCCTCTCTCACAAGCTACATCCATGCATGTTTTCTTCTTACTATGAAAAACACATCAAGTGGTTTTGGATGACCATAAACCATCACACCAAGTGGTTTTTAGTTGACCAAAAATTTCACATACAAGCAGTTTTCGCTTAGTACCACAAACGTGCACTACAAAGTGGTTTTAGATTACCACAAAATTTACAACATGAGAAATTTTAGGGGCATACATGTCTCATCGAGATTATATCACCATTGATGCATGCACATAGGATTAGAAACTCCATTGATGGAAATACTAAGTACATACTCAAACATTCTCTAGAACCATTATATCAACTTAAATATGACACTATAGACTTGCTTACAATCACGATGTGTGATTCACATTATAATATGATAATGAATCTATTCCAAAAACTCATAAACTTTTGCTTCCACTCTCCATTATCATTTGACTTCTAATGATGCCATAACCAATATCCTTTTTTTTGTTCCTTCGTCATCACAACTACCACGTTACTTTCACATGCATTGTCACTAGTTGTTCCTTTTTGCTACTTCGAGGATCACATCTATCTCTTCACTTACGCTTTCTTCACTATGGGATTTCTTCTTCTTTCTTTTGTAATTACATACACAAACTTTCGACTTCTTTCTGCAAACAACTTGATCATTGATGTCCATATAAAAAGAACAACTAGTGCTATGAATATCACATCTATCTCTTCACTTATACTTGTTTCACTATGGGATTTATTCTTCTTTCTTATGTACCTTCATACACAAACTTTCAACTTCTTTCTGCAAAAAACTTGATCATTAATGTTCATATAAAAATAAATACATCTACCAAGATACATGGGTGTCATACGTTGTACTTGTCGGTTCCCTAAGAATCTTTTTCAGCTACATGGTTCATTAACATATTAAAATTTATTATAAACTAGTATGTCATATTATGAGATTATTCCATCTCTCATTCCCCCTCTTAAATAAGATATTAACTTCTCCAACTCCACATCAAGCTTAGATACAAGTACACCTGCCACTCATGCACCTACCATAGTGGTTAATTCCATAACTAGATTTCAATCCACTGCATACATAAGAGGATATGCATTACATGATTACATGTGCTATCACACTAATATATGGAGACCTAATTCAAGAGGGCTTTTAAAACCATCTAAGAAATTCAACTTGGACCAAAAAAATCTAGGGTGTTGGGTACAATTGATCATACACACTATTTTTCAAGCAGTTACAACATTTATTTCTCACGTACAATACACATTTCAAATACTATACTAAATTTTCAACAATTTACAATCACCTTAATTTGACTATACACTTTATATCACCTTGCAAAAAAACTTGTTAATGGACCCAATAAATATATATATAAACCTTCATATCTTCATAAAAAAAACATAAACCCATTACTTAATTATAACATCTATGGTGACCAAAACATTAACAGTTTGTGCAAGTGACCCAACATCGTAAAATAAACTTCAAACTCATATGACATTACACCCATCTTAAAAAAACTAGTTAATTAAAGAATATCTCTTTACCACACAACTTATACAACATAATACTATCTCTTTACCACACAACTTATACAACATAATAAGTTAATTTATTTCCTTGGCATCTCTAATATGGTCTTGAAACATGGCCTACATGGCCTATACTCTCTTCAAGATGGATCGACTCTTTTCATAGCTACAGTGTATCTCATAAAGATGGACAAACCAATCACAATCCCATGAACAAACAAAACATTCACGACAAACATCTGCCCTACTCTCCACATATTTGTTTTCAATATAACGAATATCACCAACAAACATCACTAGTATTTCCTCTTTTAATGAATATCCTTAGCAATATCCCGAGGTCTCAAAAGCAAAGAGATCACATAGGTTTGTTTTCAATATAATAAATATCACAACAAACATCTACACTACTCTCCATTATTCATATGCCCTTATCACCAATTTTTCTTCTTATAATGAATATCCTCAAAGCATAGGCAAAGAATACTTATCCATCTTTTTTAGTGTTTATATATTTGAAATTTAAGAACATAACATTATACGATTCCTTAAACATCACTATCACATTATACAAGGATCAATACATTTAAAATGGATTTGTTCCTAACTCTATTGTCCATACTCTCCATTATTCATATACCCCTATCACTTGTCTTTCCTCTTATAATGAATATCCTCAAAGCATGGGCAAAGAATACTTATCCATTTGTTTTAACTTTTATATATTTTTGAAAATTAAGAACATAAAATTATATGATTTCTTAAACATCACTATCACATTGAAAAAGATTGGATATTTTTCCTAACTCTATTATGCATAATAATAATACTCTTGATTTATAGTTATATTATTATATTGATCTTTAAATGCTTTGGTATGTAAATTTGAAAAAATAATTTTTATGGGTGAATATGAATAAATTAATACATTGATTTTCACATTTTTGTTAGTGTAATTTACATTATTTAAATTATAATATAATTTTTTAATAATTTTTTAATTTTTAATTCAAATTATAACTTATTTTAAATGATAATATAGTTTTTTATTAGGGTGGCAAGAGTTAGAGGGGTTGCTCTTTGCGTTGATGAAAAAACAGAGACTAGATATGCTTAAGCATGCAAATAATAACCAAGTTGAATATCTAGCTCTTTAGTAGATATTAGAATTAGCATTAGCAAGAAAAATCTTAAAATTCGCGGCGTATGGAGACTCATTTATTGTTATTTGACACGTGTCGAAACCAAAGGGATTGCAAAATTCTATCCTCCCTCCTATATTGCAAAGGAATGTGCTACAGGCACAACAATTTGAGAAAATAGAATTCTTTCATGTGCTCGGTCATTTGAATTCAATTGTTGATTCATTAGAAAATAAAGGGGCTATGTTGGAACATGGGTCCTTGGAAATGGACTAAAGGTTGATTATAAACTCTACCTTACTATGAATATAATGGGAAAATTCCATGGGCATAATACAATACACAAAAGTGCTACTAGTTAAATACAAGGTCAGACACTTAGGGAAGGAAATCAGATGGTTGATAAAATGTGAACCAAGTGGACTCGGGCGTGCACACCGGCACTTGCAATGAAGTTTTAGCAGATCATATTAAATCCCCAACCTTGAATACTAGCAAGGTGGTACCCATGCCTAAATTTCTATAACATCTGGTAGTTGTTCAGATCTTTGTGCATGCACAGGTAGCGTTAGACTTTATTATTTCAAGTTGGAAATTGGGTCGTCAAGGTGGGAAGGGCCTTGACTTTATTAATACCTTCAATTCCTTGCACAATGGAATTACTCGCACTCTCCTTTCTTATAATTTTCAATTTATCCCATACTCGAAGAAATACATATATGGATTTGGAAATAACGTGATTAAATGTGTCAAGGTGGTGGATCGGAGATAGAGTAGGATATAATAAGGTTGGCATTTCTCATGCTCGCGTTCGCAATGTTTTTTTGTTGAGTGATTTTGACAAAGAGTCATGGTGGATGTTAGGTAGTGCATTATCACTCCGCCAGATTCCCAAGGCTGAAGAAGGAACCCCAACAAAGGTAACCACAAACCAAAATTTTGGCTTGGTAGCTAGCTCTACCAAGTCGAAGAGGGCTCTCTCCAAAAGGTCGCGGCTAGGAGGGCTAGAGGAATTAATGGTTTTTAGGCTAGATAATGAGTGCAGGGGTTGTTTTGATTTGATTTGGTTGGGTTATCACTGAATGAAGAAATTAGGTCAGGGCAAATGAGATAGGGTTGCCGAGATCAATGGGGCAAGGTAGGCACAAGGCTTATCACTTAAAGAGGATTGTGATGGAATGGTGTTGAGACTGAAAAGAAGCTAGGAAGAGCATGGGAGATGTATTCTTCTTAGACAGAGAAAAATGGACAAACTATGATCAATTCCCCAAAACAGAGCATGAACAAGAATGTATCATGAATATCAAACTTGAAAGAGATCATAACATAGAAATGAAGTGAACATGAATACAATACATTCTAACATATGAAACTGAAGAAAAAAACTATGATAAACCATCATACCACAAGTATCCCAAAAAATAGTTGCAACTCCTCTTTATTAGCTGGCCAAACTGAGTACAAAAGTTCCTTGATCAATAAGCAAACATAAAAATTGATTCCAACCCTTCCTAAGAGTGAAGAAAGGGAAGATATAGACATCAAAACAACTTTCATTGATCCTTAGGGGTCGAATCCATGAGGTGAGGAAGGAATCCACAAAAATCTAAACTAATAGCTGAAATGTAGGATGCTCCAAGTGACTCACTACTCATTACATTCAAACTTATTCATCTTTGACTAAAGGATAAGGTTACCCAATGAATCTACCCCTAGGTAACTTATCTTTTACATAATTACATTTACCATGATGAATTACATTGATATTAAAATCATTTCTTGAGGTAAAACCAAAAATTACAGTGAAAAACCAAAAAAATGAGTAAACTGGCATAAGCGCCATTTTCCTGTCATAAGTGCCCTTGTTGTGTCATAAGCGCCCTCCATGTTCAAGGTCACTTTTGGAGGCCTTATCGGTGTCCAAATTGGACCCAAGATAGCTTGTTGGAAATCTTATCATGTCCTATTTCTAAATATGCCTCCAGTTATGAAAATGGTGTTGATTTGACCCCTCAAAAAATCAATCTCCCAAGACTAGTATAAGTGCAGCGCCTAGGCAAAAATACGGGCAGAAACATGTTTTTTTGGTGGTTTTTTGCCTTTTTCACCTCCTGAAACTGCAAATCAAGCTTGGAAAAGTGGTTTTTCTAGATGTATATGTCATTAAAAATCCCATGGTGGTTTTATTTCTCTCAAAAAGTGCCCCAAACATAATTACAGAGCCAAGGGCATTGCGCTTATGACCATTTTTATAATATTTGCATTTGCAGAAAAACACGGTCATGTACAGCATTGAAAAAAATGTTGCAACTTGCCTCAAAACGTAGACTAAAAATGAAGACTGTGGATATTCCGAGTTTTGAACCTAAAAATATACACCACATAAACCTCCAATATATCATTTTGGAAAGGGTGTTGATGAGGTGGCTAGGCTTGGAGTGAAGCCTCAGTAAGTATTTCAAACCTGTCCCTCTCCTTTTGATGAGTGAGAGCTTCAATTTTGGCATTGTCTCTTTTGAGCTTAACCAATGCAATTTTCTCCTTCTGTGCTTGATGTTTGACTTTCTTCCTCAACAAGTCGTTATCCTTATTTGCCTTTGCTAACAACTTCTCTAAGTGTTGATTGGCTCTATCAAACCATGGCTCTCTGTTCTTATTGATCTCTATAGTAAGATGCTCATTTAGGGTTAGATGATAAGCAAGCTCAGTTTCCATTTACCTTTCTAGACCTAGAGCTCTTTTTAGCCCTCTAGTTCTAGGTCTTCTTCTTGGTACCTGTTCATTTGTTTCATCAATGTCACCATATATACCATAGGATTCATCAAGTTCCACTTTGGCCTTTACTGCCTCCCTTTGAGCAGTGATGTAATTCACCTCATCAATGAACTGTTTAGTCTTTAATTGTTTGTTTTCTTGCTCAAGGAAATTTATAACATATTTGGCTCCGTCAAGGTTGGTTTTGAGGTCTCTGATTTTTTTATCCTTACCATTGATGGCCATGTTAATGATATGGCTTTCATCATCATCACCTAGGTCAACCAACTCAAACTCATTCTCAGTCTCATGGTTGTTTTTTTTCATGTTTCACCTCTGGCTTAGTTTCTGTCTCAATCAACTTTCCTCTACCTTTGTCCACCTGTTTTTTTGATGTAGAAGACATGGCCCCTCCCACTATGTGTGGATCAAACACATGCATGTGGCCTCTCTGGTAGGTTTTTGACAATGGCTCAACCTCAACCATACTATCCCTCTCTGCCTCATATATCTCATTTCTGATAGGGTATTCAGTCTCAGTGTGGGATGAAGATAATGGTGGTGAAGTGGATGAAGAGGACTGATATGATGATGGAGAATGTACAATAGGCTGAGATGGAGGGATGGAAGTGGATGGTTAGATGATGAAGGCAGGTTTTGAGCATGCTGAGTAGGAGGATCTCTAAAGATATCATGGGCTATGAAGGTATCCCATGCAACATTGAGCTCATTGAGATGGTAAAGGACAATGATTTTGATAAGGAAATGATGGAAAATACTTTTCATCTGGTGTTCATACTCCCTTTTATGAGAAATAAAAACCATCTATTCAACACTCTGGAAAAGGTAGTAAGGTATATTGAGCATTCTTACCCTAGTGAAATGCATTACGAGATGGATGTGATAGGTATACAGCCTTGAGAATCTACCTTCACATTTAAAGTACTTCATGATTATCTTCATCATGGGTGAAAATCTGTCCAGGAGGTAGGAAAAGGGAAACATCCTCTTTTTCTCATTCTTGTATCTAGGTTTTAAAAAGGACTCAAAGTGTTGATTTTCCAAATCACTCTTTTTGAACCACCTTTCCCCAACATTTGGGATCCCTGTGGAAGCTCAAAATAATGGCAGTTGATACAGTAAAGGTGACACCAGCTAGGGTAACCTAGTTGCTATGGAGTTTAGATATGAAGAGCCTAGTTAGGACGGAATGATGTTGAACCCTCTGAATTTTTTCATAGAAATCATAACAACCAACATGTTTGAAGCATGTCATTGTCATTGGAGAAGTCAAAAGTTACCTAGTGCTGATAGGTGCCTCTTAGCCTCTGTTTCCTCTTCCTCACTATGTGATCTGTTATGTTCTCCTTCTGCTTCCATGGTGTGTTTGTGTTCAAACCCTAGGGAAGTAGGTGATAGTGTGGAAGGTGAATTTTGGGATAGGATATGGGGAAAGGGAATTTTATGGGAAATAGTGTTTAGGGATATGAGGAATGGGGAAGGGAAAAGGAGTGAAAGAGTGATGGGAATTGGGATGGAGAATTGGGATTTAGGAGCCTAGGTCAAAATAGTACCTAGGGCTTAGAGTTTTGGGAATTAGTAGCTTAGGGATAGGGATTATGATAACATGGATTTGGGAATGAATTTTAACAATGTAGGGATGGTATTGAGTGTAAGGGAAATGGGATTTTGGGAATTATGAGTGCAAGGGAGAAAAACTAGGGTTTCACATTCAAGAAGACACCAAATTTGCTTTTAACCAACTCACACATTCAAAATGACTTTGATGAAGAGGAGAATGATGTAAAATGCACTTACTTGCTTGATTGGAAGTGTGAAGAATGATTGTTGAAGACTAGGGGTGATTTTTTGCAACTTTGATAATTTTTTTATCCTTTCTGGTCATACGCGCAGCGCTAAGAGGATAAGTGTGGCGCTAAGAGCATACGCGCAACGCTAAGAGGATAAGTGTGGCACCAAGAGCATACGCGCAGCGCTAAGAGGATAAACACAACACTAAGTGGATAAGCGCCCTTCTGCTCTGTTTTTCTCAATTTTGCTCAGAATATCGCAAATTTCGCTCTCCTTAGTTGTTTACTCAATGAAATAAGAAGGAAATGAATTTGAATTTAATGTCTAGGATTCCTAAATACTTAAGTTATTTTAGATTTAGATCCAAAAACCCACGTTTCCTATGTTTTTTCTCACTTTTTGAATGCATGTTGAATATGCTTTTTCTTTGACTTTTTCTTCTTTACAGGATGAAGTTGTTGGAGTTTGACACTTGTCACTTTGATTAAGTGGTGATATTCAGTTTGGCATGGAATTTGGAGTTGACATCTTTTAGGGAAGTTACTTATTACATATAAGAAGCATAAAATTACATTAAAAAAAAAAAAAGAAATAAATAAAAACTATGTTTTTTGAAAATAATTACATTTGAGTATGAAAACCATACTAGAAACCATAATTGCAACTTTAAAATATCATATTTACATGTTGATAATGCTCTGTAGATGATAATGAAATGTTTATTGAATCACTCTAACACCTTTTGTTGACCTTATTGAGATGACATGGTGCATTTTTGGACCTTGAAAAATGAAACCTAATGACCTAATGGGACCTTAAATGACCTGACTCCATAGTTGACTTTGACTGAGATAAGACATAGTGAAATGAGCTTTTCAAAAGTGTTTTTATGCTTAGCAAGACATGAAGGTGGGCCAACAAATGAGAATTTGTGAGGGAGAGTGAGATTTTGAGACTAGGGCTACCATCAGTGAATCAATTTTTTACATGACCGAATGGAATGATTAAATTTTTTTTGAATGGGACACCTAAAATGAATATGAAAAGAGTGATTTTGATCACTGATGACAGAATGCATATTCTGACACTAACATAGTGGAAGCCTTATCGCTCAATGGCATTCACATTCGAGCACGTATTTCATCAGCATTGAGAGCCCACAATAGTGAGCCATGAAGTGGATTTCCAATAACAAGGTGGCACAAATCTCCTATAGCGGATCACTATCACCAGTCTTTCCTTTAATAATGAATATCCTCAAAGCATGGAAAAAAAATACTTATCCATCTTTTTGTAACTTCTTTATATTTGAAAATTAAGAACATAAGATTATAAAATTCCTTAAACATCACTATCACATTAAGGATCAATACATTTAAAATGGATTTTTTTTCCTAACTTTGTTGTGAATAGTAATATTATCGATTTATAATTATATTATTATAATGAATTTTAAATGCTTTGGTATGTAACTTTGAAAATTTAATTTTGATTGGGTAATAATGAATAAATTAATACATTTATCATTGCACTTTTTTTAGTTTAATTTATATTATATAAATTATAATACAAATTTTCTAACATTTTTTTTTTTTTAATTCAAACTTATAACTTACTTAAATGATAATATAGTTTTTTAATATGGGTGGCAGGAGCTGGATGGGTTATATTTTGCCTCGATGAAAAATTAGAGACTCAATATGCTTGAGGTTTGGGCCATGCAACTAATAACCAAGTTGAATATATAACTCTCTAGCAAAGATTAGAATTAGCATTACCAAGAAAACTCTCAAAATTCAAAGTGTATAGAGACTTATTGATTATTATTCGACAAGTCTCGAAACTAAAGAGATCGAAAATTTTTGTCATCCCTCATATCTTGCAAAGGATTGTGCTACAAGCACAACAATTTGAGCAAATTGAATTTGTTCATGTGCTAAGGCATTTGAATTCAATTGTTGATTCATTGGAAAATAAAAGAACTACGTTGGAACATGTGTCCTTGGAAATGGATAAAAATTTGATTATAAACTCTCCCTTACCATGAATACAAGGTGAAAGAGTCACAAGTGGATGTTAGGCAGTGGAAGAGCCCACGACATTACATCAACATTGAGAGCCCACGACAGTGGGTCATGACGTGGATTTCCAATAACAGGGAAGCACAATTCTCCTATGGCGAATCTATATCACCAACCTTTCCACTTATAATGAATATCTTCAAAGTATGGGAAAATAATACTTATCCATATTTTTGTAACTTTTATATATTTGAAAATTAAGGACAAAAGATTATGTGATTCCTTAAACATCCGTATCACATTGAAAAAGGATCAATACATTCAAAATGGATTATTTTTCCTAACTTTATTGTGCATAATAAGATTCTTGTTTATAGCTATATTATTATATTGATATTTAAATACCAAATTGTGCATAATAAGATTCTTGTTTATAGTTATATTATTATATTGATATTTAAATGCTTTGGTATTTAAATTTACGAAATTAATTTTGATTGGGTAGTTATGAATAAATATGATACAATGATTTTTGCATTTTTGTTATTGTAATTTATATTATTTAAATTAAATACAATTTTCTAACAATTTTTTTTTTTTAATTTAAATTTATAACTTACTTTGAATGATAATATAGTCTTTTAAGAGGGGTGGTAGGAGCTAGAGGGGTTGTCATTTTCTCTTATGAAAAAATAGAGACTCAATATGCTTTAGGTATGGGCCATGCAACTAATAACCAAGTTGAATATCCAACTCTCTGACAGGTATTAGAATTATCATTAGCAAGAAAAATATGAAAAATAACGTTGTATGTAAACACATGGATTTTTATTTGAAAGTTGCCGAAAGAAAACGGATCACAAAATTTTTTCCTCCCACTTGTATTGAAAAGGATTATGCTACAATCACAATGATTTGGGCAAATTGAATTTGAATTTATTCATGTGCTCAGGAATTTAAATTCAACTCCTGATTCATTAACAAATAAAGGGACTATGTAGGAACAGGGGTCCTTGGAAATAGAGAAAAGGATGATTATAAACGCTCTTTTACCAGGAATATATTGTGAAAAATCCATGGGCATAATACAATACAAAAAGGCGTTACTAAATGAATACAGGGCCAAACACTTAAGGAAGGAAATCACATGGTTGATCAAATGTGACCCGAGTGGACTTAGGTGCACATACTGACGCTTGCAATGAAGTTTTGGTGGCTCATATTAAATCCCCAACCTTGAAGACTAGCAATGTGGCAGTTTCTAGTCGTTGTAACACCTTGCAGTTGCTCAGATATTTGTGCACACACAAGTGGCACCAGTATTTATTATTTCAATCTAGGAATTGGATCGTCAACTCAGAAGGGCCTCAGATTTTTTAATACATTCAATTCCCTGCATAATATAATTACTTGCACTCTCCATCCGTATCATTTTCAATTTATATCTTGCTCGAAGCAATCATGATATGGATTTGGAAATATCACAATTAAATGTATCAGGGTGGTGGATCAAAGGCAGAGTAGGATATAATAGGATTGATGTTGCTCATACCTGCATTCGCAATGTTATGTTTCTAAGTGATTCCGACCAAGAGTCACAATGGATGTTAGGTGGTGGAAGAGCCTTATCGCTCGACATTGTTCACATTCAAGCATGTGTTGCATTAGCATTGAGAGACCATGATAATGATTTGTGAAGTGGAATTCCAACATCGGGGTAGCACAGATATCTTATGGTGGATCTTATACGATCTACCTATTGGAATGAGCAGGAAAAATTGAATCAACCCTTGGAAAGCCTCTTAGAAGCATTGGAATGGATGTTAAATGTTTTCCATCAAAGGAATGCAGTTAAGGAGAAAGAAAGGAAAACATACCAATTGTTAATAGACACTAAACATTCAATGTTGTGGAATCAAATGGAGAATTTCCAAGCTGAAGTGTGAACTATATTGGCAGCAATGGACGTCAGATTGGAAAAGGTTGAAGAGAATTAAAATAGTGGAGCTTAGTTCACTTTGGAAGAGGATTCAACCACTGAAGGACAAGCGAAGAAAAAGGCCAACAGAGCCCAAGGGACGGGAACAACGGGACAAGACTAGCAATCTAAACTATAAGGAAAAGTTGTAAAGATAAGACTATGTGCTGCTAGATTTTTATTATGTGTTGAGACCTTTTGATGTTATGTAGGTAGATATTGCTCTTAGCAATTTTTTTCAAAGATTATAGTAGGAACTTGTTTATAGTATCTGGAAAAAAGTGACATAAGTATAGGCTAGAAATATTTTGGACTTCTTAATATAGTATCATTGTGGAGCATAAGGAGCTATGCAAGGGTCCTATCCCATAAATTAGGGTTTTTTATTAATATCAAATCATTACCCATTCCTTTGAATATATATATATATATATATATATATATATATATATATATATCAGACTCAATACTCCCTAAGAGTCCCACCACTTTAGGTTCAAAAATACATCAAGTGCACATGCGCAGGCTTGTCGAACTCGAACTTAAAGACAAAATTACACAAAGCTTCAGAGAGAGAGAGCTCAAAATAACCACACAGACTCTAATGCCCCTAATGGCAACACATATTCCTTATTTATAGGATTTCGAGAGAGCCTCAAGCATCTTCTCAAAATATGACATGTCTGCATAAAATGTACAAAATAAAGATCTCGAAGCTAAATTTTCTATAGATTCTATGAAATGTGGGTCAAATCCCACCAAAACTTGGAGAAGTGCTCTGAGATTCAGATATTCATTCGAAAATTTAACCTAATAGTTTACTTTGGAGTACATACCCATCCACTTAGTCATTTTAAACTCTCCTAATATTTACATAGTGGATATTTTATCCGAATCCCACAAAACCTGTCACACTCACTATAAGGTGACTAGACATGAAATACTACTCACCATGCTTCTTTACAAATATCCTGTCAGTTGCTTGGATATCCATAATTATCATTGTCACTTGAGTAATATAAATGTTGTATACTTGGTGACAAATGGGCTTCTGCATGAGGTGGCATGATATTATAGCACGGAAAGAAAGGAGATCCATACATGTTATGTACTCTCTCATTTGCAGGATTACAAAGTGACCCAAATAAATGAGATATCTCCTTATAGATGGGTTTCTCTGGTGGCTTATTATTATGTACTTTAAGTGTGTTGAACAAATGTTCTATCTAGAAAAACCATGCCTCGGACTGAGCTGTTGTTCTGATGTCTTCTCAGAGGTAGTCAATAAATTCATTTTTTTTATGGTCCAAAATATTCCTTCCCTTGGGCACCAATCATGTAGCAGTATTTTGAACCAAGGTGACCAGTGATTGTAAGGATTACTCATAGATCCACATTCGAACACCAGCCAAACCTTTTTGGCATATTTGGTGTATATCAGGATATTACAATATTCTTCATAGCTCAACCATGGCTCATACAGACAAATATATTTGTGTCTTGCAAAAGATGCAAATCTAATGGCCCGTTGAAACATTTTGGGCGACTTTATAAAATACATAATAGTACTTACATTACTATGGATATTATTAATCCATTTTTCAAGAATGAATTCATATGTAAGAATCTCCTTGACCCTATCTATGAGACACTGAAAAAAATATGAAATATGACAATATTTACATATTAAAACCCACTGAAAACCCTTTGTTTCAAGGGGAGGTGATGATGAAGTTGAAGCTGATGTACAACTGAGCATCTTGATTTCTTTTGGAGTTGCTTCTCTTGTAAGAAAATCTGCTAAGCAAATATATTTTCCCTTTTTATATTCAATTTCAAATTCGAATCCATCTAGCCATAGGCTCCATCTTAGTATCCTGTTGTTTCCTTGTTCTAACAATCTTTAGTTTCTATGAATCCCAGCAATATGTTTCAGGTATGTTCTTATAATGAATCTTATTGGCTTTAGGAATAACCTGAATCTTTTGATTCCATTTTTTATAGCAAGGATTTCTTTATGAGAAGATGGATACCTGAGTTTAGTGTTATTGAAACACATTGATGCATATGAGAAAACTTCTTCCCTTCTTGCATGTTTTTGCATCAAAACTCTTACCCGTAATTCATTGGATGCATCTGTTACTAAAATTTAAGGAAATTCATGCCTTGGAAGAACTAGACTTGGAGAATTTTGGACCTTTTGTTTGATAATTTGAACTATAATCATCATAGATGGGGACCATTCTATTTCTATGAGCCTCTTATGTAGGACCTTGACATCTTTGGCTTGATTTTCATAAAACTGTCGAATGTAATTGAGGCTTCCCAAGAACCTCTACAATATCCTACGGTCATAAATGGAATTTGGAAATTCTGTTAAAGCTTCCAACACATGTTCTTGCAATTAAACTTTGCCTTGGAATAGGATTAGTCTTAATTATTCAATTATAGTTTTTGCAAACTCAAAGCTTAGGCTTGTTGAGGACTAGCCCATGTTTAAAAATCTTGTGGTGAAATCTCTCCAATCGCTTTCTATGTTCTTTTAAATCAAAAGAACAGATTAGTAAGTCATCAATATAAACAATAACAAATTTTAAATCTCCAAAAATTTCTTCCATTCTTTTCTGAAATTCATAGGGTGAATTCTTCAATCCAAATGGCATTACTCACCATTGGAATTGTCTATGTGGCACCACAAAACCAGTCTTGTATTTTTCATATGGTTTGATCTCTATCTTCCAGATTTCGCTCATAAGGTCAAATTTATTGAACACATTATTATTGTTGATTTTCTGAAATAAAACTTCTTTAGATGGCAAAGGATACCAGATAGGCAGCAAGGAATCATTTAATGCTCTATAGTTGATCACCATCCGAGGTTTACCTCTCTTTTGTTATGAATTCTTGTTGAATTAAATGTTGGGCAAGCCCAAGGGCTTATGCTTGGTTTGATCAACTTTCTTTCTAATAGTTCAGCAATCTATTTTTTATAGAGATTGAGCTCTGGTGGCGACATATGGTTTTTTGATGACTTCTAAGGTCTTCCAAAGTAATTTTATTTGTAGTGAAATCCACAAAGTATTGTTCCCTTTTCCAAAATGCATTAGGTGCATCTATTGTACATTCTGCTTCAATCTTTTCTTTTATTTCTATGATGCATTATGGCCCTTAGATTTCAACTTTTCTGATTAATTTTTTGATCTTTTCTAGTTTTTTAAGAGAACAATCAACTATATCTGGGACATGGTCTACAATTCTATTTAAATAGTTCGACTTACCTGGAATTTTTATAGTTATTCCTTAGATGTTGAGTCAAATTTGGTTTGATTCTACAATAAGAGGAAGATGTCTTCTTACAAAATATTGACCAAACAAAACGTTGATCAGTGGTTTTCATTGATGTCAACCCAAGCAGCACCAAGGGCTACCCAAATATTGCATGGGAAATTTGACCTACCAAATTACTATATTCCGGGTCAAGAATTCTATTGATGGTTTCTACTTGTCGAGATGTTTCCATTCATATATGGCACGTCATGTAATTCTTCACGGTTTGAGAGATATTCATGTTTGAAGTTTGTAACCCCAGTTAGTGGGCTAAAACCCCATGGGGTTGTGGCATGGGTCATTGAAAAGTCAATAATTAATCATTTTTAAGCTCCTAAAATCCCACCCACGTTCACTTGTTGAAGTCCCTCTCAACCTAAGCATTTATATAAATTGTGATCCTCATATCCTCCTTATGTAGGGATTTCGCGATCTGAAACAGTTCATCGTGGAATTTTCGCTCTAACTTGTTTTCTATGAAGGTTCAGAAGCTGAAATTTTTATGATGCAAAGACAAAATCCTAAGGAATCTCCTGTAAAAATTGTAGATCAACTTACGCAACATTTTCAGAGATATGATCTGTGGAAGTCAGTGTTTTTGTAGGCTCCTGAAATTCATCTCAAAGAAGTGACCTTGGGAAAATCATCATAACTCTCTCTCTAAATATCGAATTGGAATTCTGTAAAAATTGGCAAATAGTGCACGAACTGTAGTTTTCGCTGTATCAATTTCAAATCCGAATGAAGAAACACTTACACGTGGCACGCCATACAAGTTCGCTCTACTGAAACAGTCCATAAATAGGGCATTGTGAGAGATTGGGCATAACTCTCTCTTGAAGAATCCAAATTGGTTCATACCTATGGAATTGGAAGTAAGACTCAGAGGACTACTACAGGGCCAAAAATCACATATTAGGGATCTGAAATAACATAGATAAACCAAATTCAATATCAAGCTCCTAGAAGGAAAGAAAAAGCTAGATCATGTGTTATCAAGGGCTGCAAAGGGCCAGACTTTCTAGGGCAACAAAGCAAAGCAAGGTGCAGCAGAGGGTAGCATGACAAGAGCAAAAATCAAGGTGCAGAACAACAGCAAGAAGTTCATCACATGAAGTCTTCAAGTGTGCAGCACTACATACAGTCACTGTAAAGGTATCATTGTACTAAGTCATTGTAAATACATTATTGTAAAAATTGTACTAGTGTCTATCTTCCAAGAGTTGAAGAGGCAGTGTCGGGAGGTCTAGGATCATCATTAGGTGGTTGTGTCATAGTTGGGGTTATGGCCTAGTGTGTCTTCTTCTTCTACATCATTTTATATCATTGTAAAGTGGACCATCTTCCCTAGTACGAGAGTCCATTCTTCTTTTATTCTTCTATAGGGTGGTAGGGTGGTGCTAGGCTAGTGCATGAAATCACCAATAGGTTCAAGCCCGTGAAAAATTTGGGGTGGTAGGGTGGTGCTAGGGTGAGTTGTAGCTCATTGGGTGTTGGGGCATCCGTTTAGTTGACTACTAAAGAATCTCGGGCGTTGGAGCGTCCATCCAACGGGAGATTGAGAAGAATGATTTTCTAGATTCTAGGAAGTTGGAGCTTTATTTTCAATTGGAGTTGAATATTAAAGAATTATTAGAAAATCATTACGTGGTTTCAGTTAGTTACATGCTTGTGTGCATTTGTGTTCCTTTTGTTTACTACTATCATTGTACAAAAATTGATAATAATTGAAGATTAACTAATGCTATAATTGAAAGGAATATTGATTCACCCCCACCCCCACCCCCCCCCCCACCCCCCCTCTCATTATTTCCAACAATTGGAATCAAAGCCTCGTTCCTTCAATAGTAAGTTAACAGATGGAAGGATTTCATGGAGCATAACAAGAATGGTGTACCTCTATTCAATGAAAATAATTATGCACTCTGGAAAGTAATAATGGATGTCTATCTCTTGGCACAAGGTTACGAAGTATGGGATACTGTTCAAAATGGATTTATATCAATTACGGATGAACAAGGTAAGAAGAATTTGGTAAATGATGCAAAAACAAAGAATATTATTATTAGTGGACTTATTGAATCTGCCTATCATAAGGTGTTGGGCTGTAAAACCACCAAAAATGTATGGGACAAACTTGAGAATATATATGCAGGTGACTCAAATGTCAAAGAAGCAAAGCTTCAAATATATAGTGCAAAATTTGAGCAACTCAGAATGTAAGAAGATTGCAACATTGCTGCATACTTCCAATACGTTGATGAAATAACCAATACTCTGGAAGGATTGGGAGAGCCAGTTGACGAGAAGACTATTATACGAAATATTCTTCGAACGTTACCAGGGAGATTCAACCCAAAGGTATCATTGTTAGAATACAATGCAAATCTAGACAAACTCAGCAAAGAGGAATTACATGGAGTTCTCATAGCATATGAAATGATACTTGATGAAGAAGAGGGTACTTCAAATCTAGAAACTGTGTTCGTTGCGTCTAAGAAAACCAATAAGGACAAAAAACCTTCAATTTAAATGACATGCACCTGCAAGTGTGAAGAAAAGGGAGATGATGGATAAGGTCTTTCAGATGAAGAATATGCTTACATTACGAGAAAACTAAAAATTGGTAAGGGAAAATTCAAAGGTAAACTTCCATTGATATGTTTCGGCTGTGGTGAGGTTGGGAATTTCACATCAAAATGTCCGAACAGAAGTGGTGGCAACTCAAAAGGAAAGAAAGGCTTTAATAAATTCAACAAGGAAGGATCCAAAAGTAACTTTCTCTCTAAAGAAGATAGCTCATCATCCGATGAAGACAATGAGAGGGAATAATAATTCAATGAGAGAGTATTGTTTATTGCCAAGCACAATAAACAAGAGGTATCAAACAATGAAGAAGGAGGGTTGACCATACAATAATTTTCCAAGGAAGCAATCAAGCTTCTAAAAGAGCTCAAGGCTAAGAAGATCCGTTCAAATACTTTTGAAGAAAAATTTCAAGGTCTCAAAATTGAAGTTGAAGAACACAAATGCATTGAAGACTCACTTCAAAAGAAGTTGGAAGAAAGCAACCAAGAAAGGTAAGAATTAGAAGTCGAAGTAGTCTCACT
This sequence comes from Pinus albicaulis, assembly GCA_034641835.2. Lineage (NCBI taxonomy): Eukaryota > Viridiplantae > Streptophyta > Pinopsida > Pinales > Pinaceae > Pinus > Pinus albicaulis. Next base: position 87,634,577 of record CM076572.1, read on the forward strand.
ACGTAAGGAAGTGAAGAAGGGAAAAACTATCCAAAACTATGCCAATAGCTCAAGGGCATTGGAAGAACTCATCAACAATCAACGATCTTACAATGACAGAACTGGCCTCAGTTACAAAGAAGAAGAAGCAGGATCTTCTACAACAAATACAATGAACCTATGAAGATCGGCCTTCATGTAGACTTCATTGGACAAGATTAGCAGAAACGACATCGGAAGAAAATTCCATGACGAGGAATTTCCATTAAGAGTTATGACTTATATTTTTGTAGGCATACATTGTTATTCTGTGAGAAAAATTTCGTCATAAGTTGTAAAGATGTCACCATTACCTAGGAACCAATACCAATTCCGGAATCACATCAAATATAGACCTCCAGGCTCGACAGAAACGAATAGATTTTAACATTTAAGAAATAATATTGAATGTTACAAATGTCAAAAATTTGGACACATAGCCAGAGACTGCAGACTTGAAAATACTCCAGAAGAATCTTCGAAGCCACAGAACGAACGAACATGGAAGAAGAAGAAGATTGATAGTTGTTCTCTCGCTCTCAAGGCTCAAAAAAACAAAGATGTGTGGTGTGTTGATAGCGGTTTCTCAACGCATATAACTGGAGATAAAAAGAAATCTGTATCTCTGAAAGAGAAGAAGGATGGAACCGTGTCCTTTAGAAATGATGGATCTTCAAATGTTATAGGATCAGGTACCGTCACTCTCGGAAGCAAAGATGCTCTAGCCAAGAATGTTCTATTGGTTTAAAACATGAATCACAATCTGCTCAGTGTTGGAAAAATTTGTGATCAAGGACACACAATACTATTCAACTCCAAAAAATGTGAAATCAAGAAAGGCATGTATGGTGAAATTGTGGCTACAACAAGTCGAGCTCCAAACGATATATATGTTCTGGATGAAGCAACTAAAGCACGTCTAATAGCTAAAGAGGATGATATAATAGTTGGTAGCAATGATGATCGACTAAGTAAGAAGTTTGCTACAAATATGCAAAGTGATTTCGAGATGTCTTTACTTGGTGAGCTAAAATACTTTTTAGGGCTTCAAATATCTCAGCAAGAGAAAGGAATATTATATGTCAAGCCAAGTACATCAAGGAAATGCTCAAGAAATTCAAAATGGAATATTGCAAACCCATCCTTGCTCCGATGGTAACAGGTTGCAAATTGAGCATAGACGACTCATCTAAGAATGTGGATCAAAGGTTGTACAAATCTATGATTAGTAGTCTTCTATATGTAACAGCCTCCCGGCCAGATGTTATGCAAGCAGTTGGACAAGTAGTAAGATTCCAAGCAGCATCAAAAGAATCACATATTATTGTCATCAAAATAATTCTTCAATATCTAAAGGGAACAATAGAATATGGCTTATGGTATCCCAATCGTAACAATCTCATTATTCATGCCTTTACAGATTTAGATTGGGCAGGAAGCGTTGATGATCATGAGAGTACTCGTGAAGCATTAGAATATCTTCACCGAAAGCTTGGGATTCTCCCAAGTTCTCATTAGATTTTCCTTATTCATAATATAAAGGGGGAGTGGAATAATGTACAGGTCCGCAGGATGGTTGTGTGTCAGGGGGAGTTACCCTTTTCCATTGATGTCAAAGGGGGAGAGAATGTTGTAGGAGGAGGTGTCATGATCGCAAGGGAAGTAATTTTGTTGCCATCAATGCCAAAGGGGGAGATTGTTGACCATCGATTGTCATTGATGTCAACCCAAGCAGCACCATAGGCTACCCAAATATTGCATGGGAATTTTGACCTACCAAATTACTATATTCTGGGTCAAGAATGTTTTTGATGGTTTCTAATTTTCGAGATGTTTCCATTGATATATGGCACGCCACGTAATTCTTCACGGTTTGAGAGATATTCATGTTTGAAGTTTGTAACCCTAGTTAGTGGGCTAAAACCCCATGGGGTTGTGGCATGGGTCATTGAAAATTCAATAATTAATAATTTTTAAGCTCCTAAAATCCCTCCCACATTCACTTGTTGAAGCCCCTCTCAACCTAAGCATTTATATAATTTGAGATCCTCATATCCTCCTTATGTAGGGATTTCGCGATCTGAAACAAGTCATCTTGGAATTTTAGTTTAAAAAATTTTCTGCGAAGGTTCGGAAGCTGAAATGTTAATGAGGCGAAGCTGAAATATTGAGGAAGCGCCTGTAAAAATTTCAGATCAAGTTGCACAAAATTTTCGGAGATATGATCTGTGGAAGTCAATGTTTTTGCAGGATCTTGAAATTCATCTCATAGAAGTGACCTTGGGAAAATCGTCATAACTCTCTCTCTGAGTATCGGATTGGAATTATGTAAAAATTTTCAGATAGTGCACGGACTTTAGTTTTCACTGTATCAATTTTAGAGCCGAACGAAGAAACAATAACACATTCCACGTCGTACAAGTTCGCTCTACTAAAAAAATCTATAATTAGGGCATTGTGAGAGATTGGGAATAAATCTCCCTTGAAGAATCCAAATTGGGTAAGACCTGTGGCATTGGAAATAAGACTCAGAGGAATACTATAGGGCCAAAAATCACATATTGGGGTTCTGAATAACATAGATACACCAGATTCAATATCAAGCTCCTAGAAGGCAAGAAAAAGCTAGATCATGTGTTGTCAAGGGCTCCAAAGGACCAGACTTTCTAGGGTAGCAAAGCAAAGCAAGGTGCAGCAGAGGGTAGCATGACAAGAGTAGAAATCAAGGTGCAAAACAGCGGCAAGAAGTTCATCAAATGAATTCTTCAAGTGGACAGCACTACATACAGTCACTGTAAAGGTATCATTGTACTAAGTCAATGTAAATACATTATTGTAAAAATTGTACTAGTGTCTATTTGCCAAGAGTTGAAGAGGCAGTGTCGGGAGGTCTAGGATCATAATTAGGTGGTTGTGTCATAGTTTGGGTTATGGTCTAGTGTGTCTTCTTCTTCTATATAATTCTATATTGTTGTAAAGTGGACCATTTTCCCTAGTACAAGAGTCCATTCTTCTTTTATTCTTCTATAGGGTGGTAGGTTGGTGCTAGGCTGGTGCATGAAGTCACCAATAGGTTCAAGTCTGTGAAAACTTCAGGGTGGTGCTAGGATGATTTGTAGCTCATTGGGTGTTAGGGCATCCATTCAATTAACTACTGAATAATCTCGGGCATTGGAGCGTCCATCCAGTGGGAGCTGGAGAAGAATGTTTTTCTAGATTATAGGAAGTTGGAGATTTATTTTCAATTGGAGTTGAATATTAAAGAATTATTAGAAAAGCATTAGGTGGTTTTTGTCCCAGAGTGGGTTTCCACCTTACAAACTGTGTGCATTTGTGTTCATTTTGTTTACTTCTATCATTATACAAACACTGATAATAATTGAATATTAACTAATGCTCTAATTGAAAGGAATATTGATTCACCCCCCCCCCCCTCTAAGTATTTCGAACACAAAATATCACTTCCTGTATCAAAATTGTACAATTTTACAGAAGTAGGAATTCCATTAAGAATAATCGGGAAATCGGGAGCCATAGCTCTGATAGTCATTAATTTCTTATTTACGGCTCTAAACTACAATCTTGTGGGTTGTCAATAATATTCAGGAATGGAACTATGCTTTGCACAGGAATTCATATCTCTTATTTGTGCATCCATAGAATATTGTTTATAACCAATAACCTTGACATCTATTCTAATAACAATCCTATCTTCAAATCCCTTCATCTGGAGAATAGATGTACCTAGCTCTGGCTGTTGATCTTCTAGTATGCATTGTAATGCTTGCTACTCCCGGTCATGATCTTCTTCTTCTGTGAGCACATCTTCAAATTCTTCTATCATCATTAAATCTTTTAGTTCTGCAAGTTTTTTTTGTTTTTCAGCCAATTCCTTTTAGTTAGCTCTCATACTAGTAGAATTTGTTGAAGATTGCAACAAGAAACAGTGAATTTGGCATCTGGAAACATCATCCTTCATCCTACTAAAAAATAAGCACCTACACTAGGTGGGGCCCACACAGGCTATTTTTAGGTGATATGTCCATTTTTAGAATTTGGATCAAAGTCTATTTTTAGTTGTAATCTATTTAAAGATGGTTGAGAAAATTATATGGATGGATGGGCGTCTAAGTTTAGAATGCATGTGCGAAGTTGGTTCGTGGAATGCATGTCAATTTTTGTTAAGCCCTTAACAAAAATTAGACAATAAATAATTATCTATTTTCAACGAGCACTTGGAACTAGTTAACCGAAGTGTCAAATCAGTTAGCTAACTGGATTTCGAGTTGAAGTGGTTGGTTGGTGGACCATGCAGTGGACTTCATTATAACTGAGTGATACAAAGTTGTAACAAGGTTGGATGTGTAGTAATGTGAGTTGTTATTTAGTTTAACTCAGTTAAGTGAGTTAAACTCAGTTGTGCTAGTTGTAACTGGTTGTAACTAAAGATACACTAGTGAGAGATCAGTGAATTAATTATTTCATTAATTCAAAGGCAGTGGTCTCACATGCAGCTGAAGAAATACTACTGTTAACTACATGCATGTCAGATCCAGTGGAGACCCAATTGAGAGATAGGTGAATGGGCATGGTTGACTATCAGTTGTGACTATAGTGGTGCATTAAATGCATCCACACACACATTGGAGATGCTTATGAGGATTGCGCATTCAAGTTTGGCCATATCGAAATCATTCAAAGGTTCTTGACCATCAGGGATTACACAGTGGAGGCAGGTTGTCAGGAGGCAGTAAATTGGTGCATGTGTGATCCAATTTTTGTATGACAGTGTGAGACTATTGTACATTGTACTGAGAGCTCTTGGAGTAGAGTTTTGTATGAGATTGTTTCATGATCAATGATATACATAATATATGATAGTTTGGGTTTTTAGCGTTAATCTTTCCCTGTAAAAACATCTTGTTATGTGCGATTGATCTTTGCTTCATGTGATTGGCAATTGGCGATTTAATTTCCGCAAAGAATTAAGTAGAATGATTATGTATTTAACAATGGATATAATTTTTAGATTAGGAGAGTCTGGTAATACATCACAGTATTGTTTAAATTTCTACATGGTATTGGAGCAGTGTTAATCAAATAAGATTTCAATATTGAAGCAGTAGCTGAGTTTGATGGTGGAAACAATTTGAATTTGCTGCAAGAATTTCTTGGTGCGATAGTTGAGTAAACATCGAAATGGATTTCAATGGTTTGCGGTTAGAGTATGCACTTGAGGGTAGCTCGAGCTACATTGCATGGAAGGACAGGATGGAGGCAGTGCTTGAAGATAATGGCTTGAAGGAATTCATCGACAAAGATGTTGCTAAGCCTACTTCGACAGATGTTGCAATACTTGTTGCATGGAAAAAGAAAGTAGCAAGGGCGAGGAGGATTTTGTTGGAAGGTGTGAGAGACCATATTGTCTCAAGCCTTCACGGGAAAGCCACTCCAATTGCAAAGTGGAAGGATTTGACAAATCTTTTCCAAAGCAGCAGTGACCATAGGAAGTTGGCGCTGAAGGATAACCTCAAAAAAATCAAGATGGAGAAGAATGACACTATTCCGGTATACTTAAAAAAGTTCCTCCAATGTAGGGATGAGCTTGGGAGTGTAGGAGTAATTGTTGCTGATGATGATTTGATGAGTTTGGCTCTCTTGGGACTTCCTAAGAGTTGGCACAGTTATCAGGACTCTGTCAACGGACAGGAAAAACTGCCAGATTGGGAACGACTGTGGTCGGATCTAGTGCAGGAGGAGTTCAAACAGAACACCAAAGATGGCTCTTCATCAATGCATGATGATGAAGAGGATTGTGCTTTGGCTGCCAAGGCGAAGAAGGGGAAGGGGAAGAAATTTAATTCTAAATATAAGGCCAGTGAAGATGACAAGGAGCATAACATGTCCAAAGTGAAGTGTTTTCACTGTCACCAGTATGGACATATTGCCACAAATTGTCCACATAAGAAGAAGAACAATATGGTTGTTGGAGTTTCAGCTGGTGAGGCTCTTGCCTCGCAATTTGAACTTGACTTCTTATTGATCGCATGCATGGTGTCTATTGCATTGGGATCGGGGTGGTACTTTAATAGTGGTGCTTCCTTTCACATGACGGGAGATGAGAAACTTTTCAATGACTTGGAGGAGAAAGATATCCAGATGCATATTGAGTTGGGCAACGATGGATGATACAGTGCGACCGGCATTGGTACCATTCTTTCAGAGGGCGTTAGGTAAACTCTTTCATTTAAAATATGTTATGCATGTTCCTGGTTTGAAGAAAAATTTAATCTCAGTCGCAACGTTAGAGGATATAGATTATGATGTTGTCTTTAGTGAAGGAAAAGTTTTCCTCCAACACAAAGCAACAAGGCAAGCCAAGAAGGTTGGGATTCGAGTTAAGAATCTCTATAGACTTGAAGTAGATGGGATTTCTACTGAGCTTCCTACTGTTGGGAAGTGTGAGAAATCCATGCAATTGACGCTTGAGAGGGAGCAGGATTTTTATGCAGGTAAGAGTGAACCTCGAGATGTGGAGCAGCCACAAGATGAGAATCATGGAGTGGGAGAAACCACTCATGCAGATAAATTTCGTGCCAGATGGGCAGAGGGAGTGCATGCGGCTATACCACCAAGTGAGAGGTGGGGCGACATGCATTAGTAATCCCAAGAAGAGATTTATAGGCATGATTCATTGATATGGTGTGGATCTCATTAATTTAACTTGGTTGCGAGGAGCCCACAGAGCAGGAGTAGCAGGATCGGTTGGATTGATGCATTCAAATCAAAGCGACAGTGTCGGATACTGGAGCGTGGATCAGAGTTGGAAGAAAATGTGGAGTGCATGGATGCAGAGTTCAACAATGCAGTGGTTCCCGAAGACATGTGCAATAGCTAAGAAGAATTCAAAACACTTTGATGACAGATGCATTATACTGATTCAGTTATTTGGAGGCTATTCAGTTTCGGAAGTGTTGCATGCAAAGGTTGCAAGGTGAATGCATGGAGTTACAAGTCGCATGCAAAGACATTCCTTTCTTATTGAGAGGGAGTGTTGAATATTGCAACAAGAAACAGATAAGTTGGCATCCAGAAACATCATCCTTGATCCTAGTGAAAAATAAGCACCTACACTAGGTGGGGCCTACACAGGCTATTTTTAGGTGATATTTCTATTTTTAGAATTTGGATCAAAGTATATTTTTAGCAGTAATCTGCTTATAGATGGTTGAGAAAATTATATGGATGGATGGGCGTCTAAGTTTAGAATGCATGTGCGAAGTTGGTTCGTGGAATGCATGTCAAAAAATTAGAATGCATGTTTATTTTTGTTAAGCCCTTAACAAAAATTAGACAATAAATAATTATTTATTTTCAATGAGCACTTGGAACTAGTTAACTGAAGTGTCAAATCAGTTAGCTAAGTGGATTTCGAGTTTAAGTGGTTGGTTGGTGGACCATGCAGTGGAATTAATTGGTTCCACAAAGAATTAAGTAGAAGGATTTTGTATTTAACAGTGGATATAATTGTTAGATCAGGAGAGTCTGGTAATACATCACAATATTGTTTAAATTTCTACAGAATTTCTTTAACCAGGCCTCTTTTTTCTTCAATGGTGGGTTCTAAGTGTAATATTTCTTCTTGTAGTTTGCTAGCCTGGTCTTTTTCTTCTTCTTTGTCTGAGAGATTATCAATGATGGGAGTAGCTTTCTTAAACCCATAGGATTTTCTATGATGAAGAAAGATTACTTCTTCTCTGCTTATGGTAGATCGGCGGGGAAACTTCTTTCTGGGTGGAATAATATATGAGGGCGTATTGGAAATATGTGCAGATGTGGTAGGAGTGTCACTTGGATAATAGGTGCCAAGATTCACCACGCTTGGCTGTGTGATTTTGGAAAGTTCACGCTAGAGGGTTGAGAGGTGTTCTGTGAGACAATGTCGGCTGGAGAAATCTCCTAGTGTGAGGGAATAAATATGAGATTGTAAAGATGCAATTTAAGAGCATAGGTCTATGGGGTTTTCTAAATTAAACATCTTGACATCTGAAATGAAGTCAAGATCTTAGGTGGATTCAGATCAACATGAGTCTTCAGGATGTGCAGATGGTAGGTTTGAGTCATCTGAATTTGTGACTAAAAAATATTCTTCATTTTTTGGGGGCTATTCTACTTGCTCCTGTTCAATTGGATCATAAATATTAGAAAAAATATCAAAAAAATGATTTTGGAAATGAGTTTTACCCTTCAAAGGACATTTTCTAGCCAAATGACCCTACTTCTTGCAAATGAAACAGGTTCCTCTTTGGACACCTTCTTGCCTTCTCTTGAAGTATCCTTTTCTTGGTCATTGAAACCTTTGTCTTCTAGGGTAAAACCTTTTGGGTTGGCTTTTCTTCGTGCATTTTTTACATTTTCAATCACTTCCAAATTGTCCTTTGCTAGCATTCTTCTTTTTTCTTTTGCAGCCAAAATGATAAGTTTCGGCATGGATATCACATACACTTGCATTGAAACCAAGTTGATTCTTTACTAATTTGGTTGTTGTTTTCGGAGGCATTCTTTTTACAGAGTAAATACAATTTTTTCATGGAGTCCTACAAGAGAAATATTTTCAATATCTATATTTTCAGCTTCAAATCTAGCCCAGAAAAGATATGGGATTCTACCAGGCATTACAGACAAATATTTTCTTAAATAAGTTGTATTATGTGGGTCTCTTGCCTTATAAAGAAGATCCTGCATTGTGCAGAAAAAATCAGGAAGTTCTTTTACTTCACAAATTATTTGTCTCATGAACATATCTTCATAATGATGGCCATCAACCTTAGTTTCTCTATAAAAATCATGGAGAATTTCCCTGACAAGTTGAGCAACTGGCTTATCACTATTCATAATATTGAGTTTGTTGGATTCATTCATTCCAGACCACTACAATTCTAAGTTACCTTGGAAACCCCAAGTTATCCTTAAAGCTAATTCTGACCATGAGACTTTGCTTTTGTGAATGGATTTTTGAGTGTTTTCCCATGCACTCCAAGTATGGATTTCCATGAGGATTTCATTTTTATATTTTCAGTTTAGATTTGTCATTGGAGTTTGATTGATGTTAGCTCGACTAAGAGTAGGGAACTCAACAATGTTTGAAGGATCATATGGAGTTTTTCCAGGAGAACCATACTTGGCATTACACTATTTTTCCCATGCAGATTCAAAAGGTCAGCTTGGTCTATCACTATCTGCATACCTGGGTCTTTTACTGAATCCTTCTCCTTCTTCTTTTACTATTTTTATTACTGCTCTGTTCTGTGGTGGAAGATAAAAAACTAGGATATGTGATTGAACTAGAGCCAATGTTTTTCTAGCAAATGAAATAACATTTTAAAATTTAAAAACTATAGAATTATGTACAGAGAACTGTTTGAGTAGTAGTGGAGTATTTTTCTCCTTGGGGTTCCTTTCTTCTAGCTGGAATGTTTGGTTATAAACTTATGTTGCAGTAAGTGCTTCTTCTAAATCAGGATCTTCTTTTTCCAAACCCAACTTTAAATCTACTACTACTTCAATAATTTTCTCTAGCTTCATATTTACATCTTTTAACTTATCAAATGCTTAGAAGCTTTTTAACTTAAATCATCTAAACTAGAATGGAGTCCTGACACATGGGACTATACTTTAAGCACTTCTTGTGATAGGTCATCTAGATTTTGTGCTACACATGTTAGCTGATAATTTTTATAGTTCTGAAGCCTTAAAATGTATTGGGGATTCTCATCCAACAATTTCCTATATTGTAGGAAATCCACATCACTTACAACATTCCCATCTTTAAATTTTTATACAAAATTTCCAGGATCAAGTCTCATTTATGGGAGTAGATGATTTTTTAGATCATCCCCTACCTTTTCTCTCGGTAGTGTGTATCTCATGAACTTAAGATCTCTTGGAGAGGCAATACGTAGACATTCCTGACATTCTGCGTGTTGGCCTAAATGTTCCTCATTCAATATAGACTGAGGTCTGTGAAAGACTTGAAATTTTTTATTAGAACTTGGACTACTAGAGGAAATACATAATTTTCATTAAGAGGAGGATCCGTACTTGTGTTTTTCCAAATGCCTACTAAGGTCTGAAGTATCATGGCTTCTAAGAGAGTGACTTATAAAGCGGATTTTGGATATTGTAGTGTCATTCCTTAGTCTAATGATTGGTCCTCTAATTGAATCAGAAATAGACAATCTTTTAGGTTATGGAGTCAGAAAATACCTTTGAGACAATGGATGGTATTTTATAGTCCAATCATAAGGAATTTTTAATTGGAAAAACCCTATTGTGATAGGAGTGACATTACCGGGTCCAACCACCACTCCTTCTGTTGTTACTCGCCAAGTAACCTAAGGATAGAGAGCTGGGAGATTTGTGGAGACAAATATTAAACAAACAGTGGAATGTAACTGGGAAATATTAGACTGCCAGACATATCAAAGCCAGAAAAATGGATGTAGGCTTGAAGTAGTTCATTAATATGGGGGTCGGTTAATTAAACTATTTATCATATGATGATAGATGACCAAACTGGACCATTGTGCAAAGGGGCCTCAAAACCACCTAGTAGAGCATTAATGAATTGATTATGGTGTGAGTCAATTACACAAGCTAAGCAATACACATTCAAACCAAGTCTGACAAGAGAATTAATGCCAAATTTTGTTAGTCCAAGATGCGCATACTTATAACCTTGTTCTAGTTCCCATTGGACATCTTATGGTTTTATGAGAGGTATCTGATACATAGGTTGGGTAATATTGATAGGTACATTTACATAGGCATATCTAATAATATTGGTTGCACAAAACTTAAATATTGGAAGTTCATATATCTTATTGGGAGATATCTAAGGAAGTTTCCAATTAGTATTGGGGGTAAATTCGTGGACTACTACCCTGGTATCATACAAGGGTTCAGACTGTGACTTGTTTAATATCCTTCCAATCCAATTAGTTTTCTTTGGGGCTTTCATATCAGCAGAGAAATAAAAACATCTTGAGTCCATTTCTTATTGCAATTCACTACTCAGTATTGTGCAAGCAGGTAAGGAAAAGAAATATCTGAAGGTAAAATATTATGCACCTGATGAATAGGACTCCATCAAATTTACAATGCCATCCTTTGGCTTATATTCTCTGGAAACACGGTCCACTAGCAAACTTTGTTGCAACATGCTCTCATATAACATATTCATGCTACTGAGCACATCTCGCTTGCTATATTGATAGTTAATATGGCTCATAATGCTTACTCAAATAATAGAGACAACACACAGAATGATAAGGCACAATTGTATTGACTGATAACACATATTACAACACATTCATTATAAATACAGTGATTGATTTTATGAGCATTTATCAACCAGACTGAAACGGGAAAGTAGAAGCTAACATGTTTCATAGGTCGAAGGCTTCCTGGCTCGTCACTAACTCTGCCTATTATAATGCAGGATTTTTGGCTATGATACCAAATTTATAGACTTTTCAAACTTCACTCAGAGGTGCGGATCGACCTTAACAAAAGTTTTGAGACTCTCAAGGCACAATTTTATTGACTGATAACGCATATTACAACACATTCATTATAAATACGGAGATTGACTGTATGAGAATTTATCAACCAAACTAAAATGGGAAAGCAGAAGCTAACATTGTTCATAGGTCAAAGGCTTCTTGGCTCGTCACAAACTCGGCCTATTATAATGCGGGCTTTTTGGATTTGATACCAAATTTACAAACTTTTCAAACTTCTCTCAGAGGCATGAATTGACCTTAACAAAATTCTCAGACTCAATACTCCATAAGAGTCCCGACACTTTAGGTTCATATATACATCAAGTCCACATGTGCAGGCTTGTCGAACTCGAACTTAAAGATAAAATCACACAGAGCTTCAGAGAGAGAGCTCATAATAACCACACGGACTCGAATACCCTTAATGGAAATACATCTTTCTTATTTATAGGATTTCGAGAGACCTCCAAGCATCTTATCGAAATATGACATGTCTGCATAAAATGTACAAACTATAGATCTTTAATCTAAATTTTCCATAGATTCTTTGAAATGTGATTCAAATCCCACCAAAAGTCAAAAAAGTGCTTCGAGTTAAAGATATTCGTCCGAAAAGCTAACCTAAGATTTTACTTTAGAGGACAGACCCCTCCACTTATCATTTTAAACTCTCCTAAAATTTACACAGTGGAGATTTTATCGGAATCCCATAATACCGGTTGCACTCACTGTCAGGTGACTAGACATGAAATACTACTCACCATGCTTCTTTACAAATATTATGTCAATCGCTTGGATATCCATAATTATCAATGTCACATTAGTAATAAAAATGTTGTGGACTTGGTGAAAAATGGGCTTCTGCATGAGGTGGCATGATATTATAGCACGGAAAGAAAGGAGATCCATACATGCTAAGTACTCTCTCATCTGCAGAATTATAGAGTGATCCAAAGAATTGAGATATTTCCTTATAGATGGGTTTCTCTGGTGGCTGAATACTATGTACTTTAAGTGTGTTGAACAAATGTTCTATCTGGAAGCAAAACCATGCCTTAGATTGAGATGTTGTTCTAATGTCTTCTCGGAGGTAATCAATAAATCCGTTTTTTCTGATGGTCCAAAATATTCCTTCCCTTGGGGACCAATCATGCAGTAGTATTTTGAACCAGGGTGACCAGTGGTTCTAGGGATTACTCATAGAGCTACATTCAAACGTCAGCCAAATTTTTTTGGAATATTTGGTGTATATCAGGATATTACAATAGTCTTCATAGCTCAACCATAGCTCATACAGACAAATATATCTTTGTCCTACAAAAGGTGAAAATCTAATGGCCCCTTGAAACATTTTGGACAACTCTATAAAATAAATAATATTACTTACATTACTATGGCTACTATTAATCCATTTTTCGAGAATGCTTTCATATGCAGGACTCTCCTTGACCCTATCTATGAAACACTGAAAACAAAATGACATATGACAATATTTACATATTAAAACCCACTAAAAACCCTCTGGAGCAAGGGGGTGATGATGCAGTTGAAGCTAATGGACAATTGAACATCTTGATTTCTTTCGAAGTTGCTTCTCTTGTAAGAAAATCTGCTAAGCAAATATATTTTCCCTTTTTATATTCAATTTCAAATTTGAATCCATCCAACCATAGGCTCCATATTAGTATCCTATTGTTTCCTTGTTCTAACAGTATTTTGTTTCTAAGCATCCCAACCATATGTTTCAGGTATGTTCTTATAATGAAACTTATTGGCTTAATGAACAACCTGAATTTTTCGATTCCATTTTTTACAGCAAGGATTTCTTTATGAGAAGATGGATACATGAGTTAAGTGTCATTGAAACATACTGATAGATATGAGAAAACTTCTTCCCTTCTTGCATGCTTTTGCATCAAAACTCCTACCCATATTTCATTAGATGCACCTGTTTTCTAAAATGTAAGGAAAGTCATGTCCTGGAAGAACCAGACTTGGAAAAATTTGGAGCTTTTGTTTGATAATTTGAAATTAAATCGTCATATTCTATTCCTTTGAGCCTATTTTGTAGGAACTTGACACCTTTGGCTTGATTTCCATAAAACTGTCGAATGTAATTGAGGATCCTAAGAACCTCTACAATTGTTTGTAGTCATAAATGACATCTGGAAATTATGTAAAAGATTTCAACACATGTTCTTGCAATTCAACTTTGCCTTAGAATAGGATTAGTCCTAAATATTCAATTCTAGTTTTTGCAAACTCGAGCTTAGGCTTGTTGAGGACTAACCCATGTTTAAAAATCATGTGGTGAACTATCTCCAACTGCTTTCTATGTTCTTTTAAAGAAAAAGAACAGATTAGTAAGTCATCAATATAAAAAATAACAAATTTTAAATCTCCAAAAATGTCTTCCATTCTTTTCTAAGATTCAGAGGGTGCATTCTTAAATCCAAATGGCATTACTTGCCATCGGAATTATCCATGTGGCACCACAAAACGAGTTATGTATCTTTCAGATGGTTTGATCGCTATGTGCCATAATCCCCTCTTAAGGTCAGATTTGTTGAACACGTTATTATTGTTAATTTTATAAAATGAAGCTTCTTTAGATGGCAAAGGATACCTGATAGGCAGCAAGGAATCATTTAATGCTCTATTGTTGATCACCATCTGAGGTTTACCTCTCTTTTTTTTTGAATGCTTATTGACATAAAATGTTGGGCAAGCCCAAGGGCTTCTACTTGGTTCAATCAAATTTCATTATAATAGTTCAACAATCTCTTTTTACAGAGTTAGAGGTCTGGTGGGGACATTTGGTTTGCTTATGAATTCTGAGGTGTTCCAGAGTAATTTTCTTTGTAGGGAAGATCCACAAAGTATTGTTCCATTTTCCAAAATGTATTGGGTGCATCTGTTGTACATTTTGATCAATTTTTTCTTTTATTTATTTGATGTATTGTGGCCCTTGTATTTCATCATTTATGATTATTTTGTTGATCTTTGCTAGTTTTCCAAGAGAACATTCAACTATATCTAGGACACAGTCTACAATTCAATTGACATAGCTGGACTTACTTGGAATTTTAATAGTCCTTCCTTGGATGTTGAGGCAAATGTGGTTTGCTTCTACAATAAGAGGAAAATGTCTTCTTACAAAATCTTCACCCAGCAAAATATGACTTCCTATATCAAAACTGTACAAATTTACAGAAGTAGGAATTCCATTGAGAATAATTGAGAAATCAAGAGCTATAGCTCTGATAGTCATTAACATATTATTTATGGCTCTAAACTACAATATTGTGGGTTTCCAATAATATTCAGGAATGGCACTATACTTTGCACAGGAATTCATAGCTCCTGTGTCTAGTTGTGTATCCAGAGAATATTTTTTATAACCACTAACCTTGACATCTATTCTAATAACAATCCTATCTTCAAATCCCTTCATCTGGAGAATTGATGTACAAGGTTATGGTTGGTGATATTCTGGTATACATTGTAATGCTTGCTACTCCCAGTCATGATCTTCTTCTTCTTTGAGCACATATTCAAATTCTTCTATCATCATTAGATCTTTTATTTCTGCAAGTTGTTTTTGTTTTTCAATCGATTCCTCCTAGTGAGCTCTCATATTGGTTAGAATTTCTTTAACCATGCCTCTTTTTTCTTCAATGGCAGTTTCTAAGTGCAAGATTTCTTCTTGTAGTTTGCTATCTTGGTCTGTTTCTTCTTCTTCATTTGAGATATTCTCAATGATGGAAGTAGATTTCTTAAACCCATAGGATTTTCTATGATGGGGAAAGCTTAATTCTTCTCTTCTTATGGTATATATGCGGGGAAACTGCTTTGTGGGTGGAAAAATAGATGAGGGCATATTGGAAATATGTGTAAATATGGTAGGAGTGTCACTTGGATAATAGACGCCAAGGTTCACCATGCTTGGCTGCGTGATTTTGGCAAGTTGATGCTAGAGGGTTGAGAGGCATTCTACAAGACGGTGTCGGATAGTGAAATATCTTGGTGTGGAGGAAGAAATATGATATTGTAAATATGAAATTTTAGAGAGTAGGTCTTCAAGGTTTTCTAAATGAAACATCTTGACATCTGAAATGAACTCAAGATCTGAGGTGGATTCAGAGCAGGATGAGTGTTCAGGATTTGGGGATGGTAGGTGTGACTCATCTAAATATATCACTGAAAAACATTCTTCATTTTGTGAGGGCTTATCTACTTGCTCCCATTAATTTGGATCATAAATATTATAAAAAATGTCAAAAAAAAAAAATTACCCTTCAAAGGACATTTTCTAGCACAATGACCTAGCTTCTTGCAAATGACACAGGTTCCTCTTTGGGTGCCTTCTTGCCTTCTCTTGAAGTATCCTTTTATTGGTATTTGAAACCTTTGTCTTCTAGGGTAAAACATTATGGGTTGGCTTTTCTTCGTGCATTTTTTACATTGGAAATCACTTCCGTATTGGCCTTTGCTATCATTCTTCTTTTTTCTTTTGCAGCCAAAATGATAAGTTTCGGCATAGATATCACAGACACTTGCATTAAAACCAAGTTGTTTCTTTACTCATTTGGATGTATTTTTTTAGAGGCATTCTTTTGCAGAGTAAATACAATTTGTTCATGGAGTCTTGCAACAGAAATATTTTCAATATCTATATTTTCAGCTTCAAATCTAGCCCTGGAAAGATCTAGGATTATGCCAAGCATTGCAGACAAATATTTTCTCAAATAAGTTGTATCTTGTGGGTCTCTTGTCTTATAAATAAGATCCTGCATTGTGCAGAAAAACACGAGAATTTATTTTATATCACAAAGTCTTTGGCTCATGAACATATCTGCATAATGATGGCCATCAACCTTAATTTCTCCATAAAACTCATGGAGAACTACCCTAACAAGTTCATCGACTGGCTTATCACTATTCATAATATTGATTTTTTCAAATTCATTCATTATAGACCACCACAATTCTAAGTTACCTTGGAAACCCCAAGTTATCCTTAAAACTAATTTTGACCATGAGACTTTGTTTCTGTGAATGGATTTTTGAGTCCTTGCCCATGCACTCCAAGTATAGATTGCCATGAGGATTTCATTTTTAGATTTTCAGTTTGGATTTTTCATTAGAGCTTGATCGATGTTAGCTCGGCTAAAAGTAGGGAACTCATCAGTGTTTGAAGGATCATATGGAGTTTTTCCAAGAGAACCATACTTGGAATTACACCATTTTTCCCATGCAGATTCAAAAGGTCGGTATGGTCTATCATTATCTGCACTCCTAAATCTTTTGTTGGATCCTTCTCCTTCTTCTTTTACCATTTTTATTTTTGCTCTGTTCTATGGTGGCAGATCAAAAATTGGGATATGTGATTGAACTAGAGCCAATTCTTTTCTAGCAAATGAAATAACATTTTCATATTGAAAATTTTTGGGATTATGTACAGAGAAATGTTTGGGTAATAGTGGAGTATTTTTCTCCTCGGGGTTCCTTTCTTCCAACTAGAATGTCTAGCTATAAACTCATGTTGCAGTAAGTGCTTCTTCTAAATCAGGATTTTCTTTTTCTAGACCCAAATTTAAATCTACTGCTACTTCCATAATTTTTTCTAGCTTCATATTTACATCTTTTAACTTATCAAAATGCTCGTAATATTTTTGAACTAAATCATCTAAACTAAAATGGAGTCCTGACACATGGGACTGTACTTTAAGCACTTCTTGTGATAGTTCATCTAGATTTTGTGCTACACATGTTAGCTGATAATTGTTATAGTTTTGAAGCTTTATAATGTCTTGGGGTTTCTCATCCAGCAATTTCCTATATTGTAGGAAATCCACATCAGCTACAACATTCCCATCTTTGAATTTTTGTACAAAATTTCCAAGAGCAAGTCTCATTTGTGCGAGTAGATGCTTTTCTAGATCATCCCCTGCCATTTTTCTAGGTAGTGTGTATCTCATGAACTTAATATCTCTCGTAAATGCAATATGTATAAATTCATAAAATTTGTGGCCTAAATGTTCCTCTTTCAAGATAGACTAAGCTATGTGAAAGACTTGAAATTTTTTATCAGAACTTGGACTTCTAGAGGCAATACGTAATTTGCATTGAGAAGAGGATACGTACTTGTGTTTTTCTAGATGCCTACTGAGGTCTTAAGTTTCATGGCTTCTAAGAGAGTGACTTCCAACGGGGATTTTAGATACTGTAGTGTCATTCCTAAGTCTAATGATTGGTCCTCCACTTGACTTAGAAATAGACAATCTTTTGGGTTTTGGGGTCGGAAAATACCTTTGAGACAATGGATGGTATTCTGCAGTCCACTCATCAGGAATTGTTAATTGGGAAAACAATATTGTGATATATATATATATATATATATATATATATATATATATATATATATATATATATATATATATATATATATACTTTTAAATTTAAATTTATAAATTGTATTACTTAATAATAATATAATTTCCTAAATTTACTATAGAGTTTCTAAATTTATTTATTTATTTATTTATTTTCTAGTTTATGTGAGTCATGAGGTGACTACACGACTAACCTTTGGCTTGATTAACCATGACCCATGGGCATCTAAGTCGTCAAAATCACTTGGGGATCACACCCATCCTAGGACACCAGCCCTTAGCATGGTTGGAAATTTTCTCGTGGAGTTTCGAACCGGTGACCTTTACACCACGAAGTGCCTTAATAGAACACCATGTCACCATTTGTTCTACGTCCTGTGAGCTAGAGCTTCCAAAATTTTAATTTAATTATTAATCATTATTAAATGGATGGTATGGATGGTATGGATTTAACCTTCATAGAATATTCTAGAATATTCTTAGTAGTATACACAAATCAAAAACTAAGATTTATTTCCAAAATAGTTATGCCTTTTTTTCCCTTTTAATTAAATTAATTAATAAAAAAAGATATCATCTGAACAAGTTTCATATGAAACAAGTTATGGGTTATTGGGCATGTGATATTAATAATCCATGGAATTGTTCAAAACCTATTTATAAATTGGGAACTCAATGATAAAATCAAGGTGAATCTGGCAGATTAGCAATGGTTGTTTGATAAATTTCAGAGTCGATTATGCAGATGGACCAATACATGGTTATCCCTTGGAGGAAGATTGATATTGGCTCAAATAGTTCTACAAAATATTACAGTATACTGGATGCACTTATATACGCTTCCAAAATCGCGTATTAAGTGCATATATTTTCTATTTGCAAATTTTATTTGGTCAAGTGCTAAGGAAGGGCGTAAGATACATCTCACTAGTCTAGATGCGATAACTAAGGAGAAAAAATTGGTGGATGGGGGATCAGAAAGACAATAATATTTGGTTGGCCCTTGTTATCAAATCATTTTTGGAGGTTTATTTCTGGAAACTGTATATGGACTAAGATTATCAAAAGTAAATACCTAGAGAACAAAAGTCCATAGGAATGGATCAGGATGGGTTTCTCTAATGCTCGGTCTGGATCTTATATTTGGAAAAGTTATATGATGACCAATAAATGGACCATAAATAATATAAGATAGAAAATTGGCTTGGGGGCGGATGTTTTGATCGGTATTGACCTTATATATGGGACGAAGGATGTGGATAGGTTACTGGCTTCGATAAAGTAATATATTACACGCACAAGGGATCTTCTACATAGTTCAACTTTGGAAGGGTAGTGACCCACTAAGGTTATACCCTGTTTGGAAAGACGTTGAGGATTTGGGCATTAATAATGCCTATTCCACCATTTGGAACAACTACATTCAACGCTTAACTGAGGCAAGTATTTTTTAAAATCATGGCGAGAACAATATATGTTGGCAAGTAGACAAGATGTCTAGAAATGCCATGGTCAAAGGGATATACTCTTATATTTTTTCAACAATAGATGAATCACTGGAAAAACGTTGGTTCAACATAGTATGGAAATGGCATATGCCCAAGAATTTAGTGTTATTTGGATGGCTAGTATGCAGTAACAAAATCCTTACCTAGGATAACTTATACAAGAAGGGCTTTCAACGACTAGGCAAATGTAGTCTATGCCACAATGATTTTGAAAATGCTTTACATATATATATATCGAGTGTCCTTTTGCGATGGGTACTTGGTTTTATGTTTTACAAGAACTCATGATCACCAAGTGTTGAAGGTTTGCTACACTTGAATAATGCTTGCAACATTTTGCGGACTTGGGTATTGAAACATTGGGCGGACTTAGGTATGGAAGTAGGTAAAAATTTTTTTTCTTGGTCTGGGGTATTTGGAAGGGCAGAAACATCGCAAGTTTTAATGATCGTACATTCAACATTAGACTTTTTTGTTCTTATATTTGTGCCCACTATCTCAAGTATCGGAGAATTGTTGTCAATAAGCCACACCTGATTTTGAAGGACAAAATCTCTTTGTCAACCTTCATGGTCGATTATTTTGATGGTGCAGCCCAGAATAACATTTGTGGTTGTGGTGCATGCATATATAAAAATGTGGAATATATAAATTTTCACTTTTGTTGGAATAGAGGACGGGGGACTAATAGAAAAGTGGAAATCCCCACCTTATGGAGCATTATCTATTGTGTTAAACTATTAAAGATGGAGGAAATCAACATAATTGGAAATTCCCATGTTACCATTTATTGGATCAACAATGGAAACACTTTCGAACCTACATTCATCTTCAATTGGATGCACAAGGTTCTTAAGATTGAGGAGCTCTTTCGATCGTTTTCCTTTAATCATTGCATAGGGATTTTAATTCAATTGTTGATGTCAAGTCTAAGGAGGGTTTGACAATGAGTTTGGGAATTATTAAATTCATTGTTATCGTGAGGGGGATACAAATTAGATCAGGCTTCATCAACTCGTGTTGAAGTTAAATTTATATGTGCTTTTTACCTGCAAGGTCTTTGCCAGTGTTTTATACACCTTTCTTTGGTGTCTAAGTAACTATCTTTTTTTTCGCTCAATTGAGTTGTTTATTTGATATATCAATTGTAATTTTTTTTGGCTTGCATTTCTATTTCTAGTCTTCTATTTTTGTTATGTTATTATTAGGGTGGTCCTTCATCTTTTCCATAGTTTTCATGCCATTTTTTGGATATTAATTTACATATTTGAACTTGGGGCCTTTGGCCATGAATGACTTATGGCTCATAATCCTTGATGTATATATTTTTATACTTATATAATGAAAATTTCCAAATTGTTTTCTTGCAAAAAAAAAAAAAAATTATTGATTCATTTTATCATTAATCATAATAATAATTATTTAAAATAAAGTTATAATTTAGTTAATTTTTAATATTTTCTTAATTTTAGTGATGAACTAATTTTTTTAGGGGTAGTCTAACTTATATAGGAATAGTCTTTTTTCACAGGAATACGTCGTTTCAATCAAGTTAGTGATTTTTTTTTGCTTAAAATACATTTTTGAATGCATAAATGGATTCAGGGCCCTGAAAAACCCTAAACGTATTCTACATATTAAGCAACTTAAACTCGACATTTTAAAAACTCTACCATATTTTTGTTAAAATTAGCCAAAAAAAATGTCGTAAAAAAACTCATTTAATCTATAAAATAGACTAGAACATTTTTTATGTTTATTATAGATTGCTATCAACATTTATTAGTAATTTAATTTATATAAATATAATAATAAACTAAACATTTTTAAACTCAATTTTATTACATTAAATATACTTATTTATTCATTCAATATAAATTAAATTAATTATTCTCAAGTCAAATCAATTATCTACATATTTCTACCATTAATATTATCCTAATATTTATAAAATAACATAAAATTTATCATATTTTTTATAAAAATTATTCTATAAATTTTTCAACTCTTTAGTAAGAGATTTAGTGAAGACCTGAAAACGAAAGAACGATAACTACCATTATTTTAAACAAAACTTTCGTAATAAGCACACTTTTACATGTTCAGGTTTAGACAAATATTCAGCTCGCTTTCATTCATATATTTAGCAATTGTTTCAAAAGGTGCAAAAAGAGGTTGATAGGTTTGTTAATTTGGAAAAATTGTATTAGAAAGATATTTTTAGACATGTACATCATATGTTTTACAGTGCCTAAAATAGCAAGGTCAACATCTAAAGATGGAAAGTAATACATTAAATCCAAGCTTAATTAAATGCAAATATTATTCTTATAAAATTTTGAAGGAACATTTACCAAAATTATTAATATAATAATAATTATCTAATTAGCATAATTTATAATTATTATTTAACTTATATAGAAAAATATTTGGTTATTGTTTAAATATGCATCTATATGACTAAAATTTGAACTATAAGGTAACTATTTTTTTTTAATTAAATGTGATTAACACTTGCAACTCTCCTCCATCCCATATTATTTCATGCTTCTCATGATGCTAGTAAAAATTAAAAATAAATTATCGAGAATGTATGACATGTTAATCCTTTTAAATAATAAAGTATTTATCTGGCCAGATATCATTTTTTTTTTGTAAGTTTGGTAGGACTACATCTTTTACATCTTCATCAACATGTCTAGATACATCACCCCGATCGGGGAAGGGAATTGAACTTGTGATGAGTGCCATAACAACCCGCCTCATCACTGTTTAACCAAGACCCCACAGACATCTAGCGAGATATCACAATTATAAATTA
This sequence comes from Pinus albicaulis, assembly GCA_034641835.2. Classification (NCBI taxonomy): domain Eukaryota; kingdom Viridiplantae; phylum Streptophyta; class Pinopsida; order Pinales; family Pinaceae; genus Pinus; species Pinus albicaulis. The sequence goes on from CM076572.1 coordinate 87,656,883, forward strand.
CAATTAAAAAACTTGAATACATAAAAACTAATTACTGAACTATTTTAAAATATTAGATTTTTTCAGATTGCAGAGGTACTCTGGCTTTTACTAAAGGGGACTCAGACCTGAAGCAAGAGTAATTTTTACAATAGCAACATAGACCTTTGAATTTCATGTCATTCAAACAATGGAACAATTCCTACAAAAAAAAAAGCATCAGACCTTATATATTATTATGTACAGAAGTCCTAATGTGCTCCCTGGGATGCAATCAGCCCACTGTACAAGAAAAAGGAACATTTGTACTATGGGCTATATGATAATCTCATTTGAATGCAAGCGCCATCATACTCCCTTGTAAATGAAGATCCGCTGCATAATTTTGATTATTTTAGTCCAGAATCCCAAAATTTTGGAAGAGCCTTAACATAATTTCAAAAAGGAAGAAGAGAAACAGAAAATAACTATTTGGAAAAGAACATAAAAGTAAAAATGAAAAATTAAATAAAGTGGGGGTTTGTTGTTGACTTCTATTTTTGTAGAAAAATTCAAAGAATTTTTTCATAACAATACAGCTTCGTTGTAAAGCCAGATTCTCAATTGTTTGGATCAAGCATATCTTTACCATATCTTTTGAGTCAATACCATAAATATTGTTTTGTTTAAAATGGTGCCTTAAATGGAAATCTACTTTTGCACATTACTACGAAAAATAGCTCAAATCATTTTGCAATTACTAGTATTTCCCCTCCAATAAGGATTCAATTATTTTACCTCTTAAATAGTGTTTTTCTCAATGGTATCAATTGTTAATGGGGGCCAATGACAATCTAAAAATCAGTAAGGCTTCTAAAACTTTGTTAGCCAAAGAAATTTATACCCATTGGAAGCTCTTCAAGCGTTTTGTACATAAAAGGGTAACCAAGCAATTAGAAGGACTATAACAATTCAGTGAATAAAATGGCTTTGAATATTTTTCTAATGGAAAGGAAGAATCCCTCAAAATTTCTTAAAAATGCAGTTTCCCCAAAAGCATTTTACCTATCAAGAGGGCTTCAAATGCTTGGCACATGAATTGGAATTTAACTATTAACAGATTTGAATCTTGAAGTGAATTTACTGATTGGAATTCCTCCACCTTCAAAAATTTATAGTTGAAATAGTATGCCTATAAACAGATGAAGGTATTTGAATCATTTTTTGTTAGTGGGCATTTCCCATTTTCCATCTGGACTTTAGATGATCTGTTGTAGAAGAACTGAAAACCAGATATCTTGCCATTGCCAAAAGGGCTTTGAATATTTTATAATAAATAATTAAATTCTTCGGCGAAACCTCAAACATTTCATTGTGTGTCTTGGCCATAAAAAGGATTCCAAATGCTTTGCCTTCTCAATGAACCTGGAATTGTACTCATCTGAAGCCTTCAAAATTTAAATATTTTTACCCCTTTGCAAGAAATTCCAGGCTACTCCCCGCATATCAAGGTTTATACATTGCAAACTTCAATGTTATTAACATTCAGCAGACCTTGTAAGAACTTAGTGACAATGCAAGGTATATCTCAGCCCATTTTAACAACTGGCATAAAATTGCCAATCTAAACAAACATGAGTTTTCACAATCAGATATAACTGGAGTGATTAAGCAATAAATAAATAGAGATATACGAGGTGACACACAAGGAACCCAAAAATAAATTTGGGTGGTTCATTTCAATCCTGAAAATATCTGAAGGTTTTAATTACAAGCCCAAATTCCTTCAACTTTAGCTCATGTAAGTAACAGTTCTATAGGCACACTCAGTTGTAAAGGTACACTCACTGTTCCATTTTCCAATAGTTTACAGATTATATAGAATTTATTTTAAACAGATAACTATAAAAACTTCATTGCAGGCTTGTCCTTGTAGCTACTACCATATTGAAAACAGAAATTGAGTAATCAGACTTACCCATTGTGCTCCTATTTCTTTGGACTGTAGAAAGGGAAAAATATTCAACGGGCATGGAATATGGAAATCGAGACTTGGATATTTAAAATTTAATTAAAATATGATATAAATAATTTGAAATTTTCTCTGTTTTTTAATTACTTATATAAATTGAACTCAATACTGCAAGTTAAAACTCCACCCTGTAGGCCTCAAGCTAGAATTTAGTTATGAAAAAAAGCAACATACCAAGCACTTGTTGAGAAGTTAACCAAATATTAGGATCAGGTTCAAGCATCTGGCAGACAAGACCCTTGGCATGCTCAGAAACATACCTTCCGATAGAGTTGTTGTTTTCCATCCCATTCAATAACTACCTTTTCAAGTTATTTATATATATATATGCATGATTGTCAGGAATTAAAATTGCCCTTGCAATTAAAGCTTCTGCTAATAGCCGTGTATGACAACGACCAAAGCCAAAGTGTAAGAAGTATAACTTGAACATGGGAGAAACTTGGGAAAAACCCAGCACAATTAAATATCATTTTAAATAATTAGATGGGCCTCATTTTAAAAATTAAATATTAAATATATATTGAAAAACAAAAATATCTTGGAGTAGAACAGGTAGTATTTTTAATAAAATACTCACCAACATTGACATCTACACCAAGGGGTTTTTGACTCATCTAGTTTGAAGGTTGTTGTTGTAATTCCACTATGTAAGAAACATCTTTGAAGCCATCGAGGCAAAAATCACATGTAAGAAACAATGCCCAAGAAATCCAGGGAAACATCATAAATGTGTGTCATGTACAAGATAACCCTAAATAGTTAGTGGGCTAATTTTTAAATCCGAACACAGTTGAAACTTGTAATTTTCATGATGGCACAGAACTTCCACTTATAAATTCCATTTTACCATATTTTAAACAAAACACCTACAAGAAAATATTGAAATAGTCATAAAATGTAATGAAACAATAAGCATCTAGCCATGTTTGAACTGGTACCATGTAAGGAGTCGCCCTTCCTATCTTCACTTCTGGGTCAATCCCTGACTCAGGAAATGCCATAGGCTCCCCTGGAGCAGAAGGAAAGGATTGGTACATAACTGGCTCTACAATAACTAGCAGGGGAGTTTGCATAGGTGTCTGCACTGGGAAATTATTAAGTATAAAAATGATACTCAAATAAGGAATTCATTGATAGTTGAATAAAAATGGGTGCATACCATCAATATCCCCATACTAATAAAACAACAATAAACATTTTTTAAACATGACTTTCCAAAATAATCCATCATTTTAATGGTTATCATTAATTAAACCAACGTTGGAGATATGTTAATATATGTTAAATCACTTACCAGGGGGGACAACATTTAATAGGAGTCTCATTTTCTTCAGTCACCTTGTAAGGTACATTCAGATTGTGAACTAGGGTGATAGGAGTGTTTGTGCCTCTTAGAGCAGAATTAGATGCATGGTCTATTGGACCTTGTATTGCCCCATTTTGCTTCATTTTTAATTCCCAAAGCTGAAAAAATTCAGGAAATAAATAAATCGAACAACAAATCAGAAGAATGTGACTGATTTTTTATTTCAATTTAACTCTCGCAGCGATTGTTTTACTTAATTAAATTGATGTGTGCATGGAAGGAAGTTTTTCTTACAAGTAAATTGCAAATAAGTGGGAAGCCATTTACTACATTACCCACTCATGCAATACGATTCAAAACACTTATTCATCCATGAGAATACAAATCCATAAATTTTTGCAACAATTCTTAGAAATAATGATTAAGGAACGATATTTAAAACTAACATTTAGAAATAAACATCAATACTAGGCACGATATTAATGGAAAAGTTGGTGGTGGTTGATTTAAAATCGAATTATGTTTAAAAACAAATTATAAATAAGATATAGATCATTTCTATTAATATTTTGCTAATATGATCAACAAACATCCATAGCATAGCTTTATTTGAAATTATATTAAATGGTATAGTAGTTCAACCGAACATGTCTTATATACAGTGAGATTTACATAATTACTTAGTAGTTCAACAAAACATGGATGCAATTGAAGGTGAAAAAATATACATGTGTACATTAAAATTTTGTGTTGTCATGTAAATCGAAATGATAGTGAATATCTAATCATATATACATGACGAGGCACATCATCGACAGCACCAATTGATGTCTATTGTGACTCGACGATGTGAAAGTCGTTCTTGCCATTCAAAACGCATTTTCCGGTGTGCATCTCTTTCATGTATGTGGATTGTTTTTCTTAGTATTTTTTGTATAAGTTTGGAGCAAGGAAATAGTTGTACGCAAATGATATAGAGGCAATGCTTGTGGCGGCAGGAATCTCATTTGTATATCATGTAAGGTGAGTTCCTGTTGTTGAATTTCTTGGCAGCATTCATATAGCATGTTTAAGTAGTGTGCATCCATATATGTTGGCAATGAAAAAAGAGAAATAGTAATTGTTAGTGGAAGCATATTATGAAAGCATAATAATTATAGATTAAAAATGTACTTAAAGTAAACATGAAAATTTTCTTAAAAATACAAGTAAAAACAGTATGAAATCAAATGTGAAAGCAAGTATTTGGGTCTAGAATTTGGATAACCCTTAAGTGATGTTTACCATTGGTAAAGATGAAAGGATGTGTGTCTTGTTGGTTATACTATACTCTTCTACAAATATTTTTATGTGAGTAATGATTCTTCTTGCTTCCTACGTTGTAGATATGGATTCTCTTCCATCAGTGATATGCGTGAGAATGGAAATGTTGGACTAATCTGAAGGTCTGATAAATACCTTACTCTTGAAATGGCGGTGAATGTAAAACCTTGGCATTCTTTGGCGCAAATTTCGATTGTTTCTTTCTCTAAATTCATTCCTTGTGACTTGTGTATCGTTAAAGCCCATGCCATTCGAAGTGGTATTTGACGTCATGCACCTTTTTTGATAGAGGAAATGGGTACATATGTTGGGTATGAAATGTCCCATGGTGTGCCTTCTTATTTTTTGAAGTCGACTACCATGAAGGATGGAAATTCTAGTGGCTTTGAGTCAGGTGCATAAAATATTGAAATGACTTTGCCAAGTGCGCCATTTACAAGGCCTGCATGTACCCATAGATTGCTGGTGAGCATAACTTTTTGTTCATTGCATAAGAGAACCTTTGCGTCTAGTTGTTCTTCTTCTGATGTAGTAAAACTTTGTTGCCTTTGTTTTTCTGCAGAGCAGAGCACTACAAGCATGTTAAATTTTTTTAACATTGTTTTATTATGTTATGCAACTGAGATGTTTGTTGCATATCGGTGCATCGAGAATTCAAATGTTTGTTTCTCTTCATGCGTAATAGAGGAATTTCTCCTTGACATTAGGAGGTTCCAATCTTCAAGTGTAGGTGTTCCATTTCTGAGATTTGTGAGAATCTAGCGAAATGCAACCTGCGAAGGGTCAACACCTTGTTGGAGAAAAATATTTGTAAGTGTTACGAATGTATCTAATTTGCACCAAAGTGCAGTGCCATGTGACGTGCCAGTATAGATAGGAATGTCTTTCACAGGTGGCAGCTGTCCTAAATCCCCGACAAGGATAATGGATCAATTGTTGAATGGTGTATTTCGATGAACGGGAAATGCCTCTCGTAGGTATTCATCAATGCGAAAAATCATTTTGGGTCCGATGAAGCTCATTTCATCAATGAGGATGTACTCTACATGGTAGAGTTTCTCTTACAAGTGTAGGAGCGATTGTCCTTGAAGAGGATGCATTGTTTTGATAGGGATGTGAAGGGCAGAGTGTATTGTAAGGGCATTTATGTTGAAAGCTGCAATGTCGGTGGGTGCAAGTAACAACAATGGCCTTTTACCTATTGGGGAGTCTTCCATGAATGCACGTTGCAAAGCTTTAATCAAAGAATATTTTCCGGTCCCAGCTGTCCCTTGTATGATGATTCTGAGTGAGGGTTTTGGTGAAGGGTTTTTGAAGTGAGAAATAACAAGTGTGAAAGATTTTTGTTGGGTGGGAAATAATATGTGATTTTCGTGAAAGGTTGAAGAAGGATGATGTTGGTTTTGACTATTTGAACAGTTGAATTCAATGAAATTTATGGCAATTTCTTGCAATTGGAGAGGGAGAGAATTATTTGACCAATTATGATTAACATAGAAGTCACGATGGCCAATGATTTCAAGGCTATCAATTTCAATGTTGTAACCTGGGTGAAGATGAGAGATGATTTCCCATTCGTTCATTTTCATGGGGTCAAGGGGGAGGTCAAGAGGGGTAGACACAGGAATAGATTGATCTTCAGATTGTGGGGTTTGTGGGTTTTCAACTTTGCGATGAACATTCCATGCTGTATATTTCCCTTTCTTTTGTTCCCTATGTGCAATGATTTCCTCGTTGGTGGATCCAATGTAATTGGGGAGGGTGCAAAAAGGGAAATAAAATATTAATTCAGCCCAACAAAAAGCAGCATAAGAAGGAACATTAGGGGAAGAGGTTGTGGTGTATCGTGGCAAGATATGGACAATCATCGGAGGGAAAATGTGTTTCCATTGGTTTTGTTTCCGAAGAGCATAAAATTACCAAGAGCGTGAAACTTCAATGAGAGGCAACGATTCTAATGAAGTAGGTCTATTCATGTATGCAAGAATAAAGGATGGTGCTGAGAGGGGAGTTTCAGAAGCATGTAAAACACGTCTAAAAATAATTCTATTAACATTCAGAGAAACAAATGTGTGACTGCAGAGTGAGAGTGGAAATTTATATAACATATGACATATTTCTTGTGCCCTAATGTCTCGATCTGCTATGGTTTCTATAAGTAGTTTCCAGACAATAGTAACAGTAGGTGCTTCTAGAGCAAAGTTGTTGGAGAGGCGTGATAACATTTGGCGATAGATTTCTGATTTTATTTTTGCTTTGGCTGCATATTTTGAAATGTACCTTAACATGGCATGGCGTGATAGAACTAGTTGGCAATCAATATTTTCTCTCTAGATGGAAAGTAAATCGGCATTATGGATGTTGAATATGTCACCGTTACGAGCGGGGTTGTAATTTTTCTGACCTTCATTTTCTACGAACAACAAAGATGTGGGGTTTAACTCCCACTATACTCCAAGCAACATCTGAGGACATTTTTTTTTTGCGAAGACAAGAAGATTCATGACACTTTGTATGTCGTCGGACATAATTGAGGAGCTCTTCATATTCTTCACTTTGGGTTGATGAAAAGATTGATGTTGTTTCGAGAAGACATGGGTTGTGCTCTGTTTGATTGGTGAAGCACAGAATCGCGATGTTGGGGTTGTCGCGGGTTCCAAGCAGTCACATAATGGTCAAAATATTTTTGAGCATTGATAAATTATGTTTCGCTGTTCCAGTTGAGGGAGTCCATATTTGGTGCATCTTGCAACCAAAGAAAGCCATGTATGTGTGAAGATCCTCTATGCTTCCATTCATACCAGAATGCAATATTAAAATTCAATATTGGTTCAGATGTGGTTGTAATGTAACAACAGAGGTAAAGAGGAATGGTAATTAAAAATACCGGCACCAATAATCAACTTCATGGAGGCCTTTTTGTAGGACTTCTTCAAGAAAAATTGTAAATCTGCAATGCATATATTGGGATGTTAAATGTGGGTTTTTAATAATATTTTGAATTATCCACTTGTAGTGATTGTTCGAACTTGAAGGAACATTAGTAAGCATAATCTTGTGCAAGTCATGCCATTTGGTATCAACTGCACTAAGAGTGAAGAAAAATGTATGGCTTCCAATTTGTGTGATCATGTCAGTTAGCTCAGTATGACGCTTGTTCCAGAACGAGCGTGTACCTCGGAGGGCTGAGCCAAAGTGCATGACTTGTTTAGGAATTCTTGAATTTGGGAACTCATTAAGACATTTTTGCAAATCTGAAAAATTTGTTGGAGAGTTGTTCTCAATGTACTTCCTAACAAAAACATTAGCATATGTTTGGCTACGGTGGCACATTAGGATGTTATATAGGTAGTAACAGAATCTTGGATGTTGGCTAAATCTATTATCATGATAGTGTAACAAGTGCAGTGCATATTCATGCATCTCAAATTTTGTAATTCTTGGTTGTGCGATCATGGAAATTCCTATAGGGAAGAGTGTGGGGAATGCCATAGCAAAGAGACCCTCAGTGGTGTATTTGTTCATAGGTGATAGAGATATTGTGGGCCAGTCGATTGAATTTGTTGAGTTTGGATGGGTGGACTGAAAATAAGCATGAATATGATCAATTTCAATACACACGTTTGGGATAATTCGAACAAACGAAGAAGGTTGGATATCTAATGGAGTTACCATGGCATCAAGATCATAAATAGAATCGACTATGTTACACAGCAATTTGTCACCGTCCCTGCCATTCCCCATCCCGCACATTGGAGGGCTCATTCCGTGACCTGTGAGCAGAGACAAGACTTGAAAATACTTTCATTGCATCCCTCTGAAGATGAGCTTTCATTGCCCTGAAGACATCTCACATAAAAAAAACCCTAAAAATAGCTCTTTTTCCATTGGCGCGGTTCCACAGTTCAGCCCTCGCGCCAAGGGGGAAAATCCTCCAAAGAGGGCGCGCCAATTGGCACTCTGTCATAGAGCCGCACCCGCGCCAACCATATTAAGAGGTGTTTTTTAAAAATAAATGGCGGAAGTTTCGTCCTAACAAATTCTTGCACTGATATCTATCTTGAGTTGGGAGGTTGGCTACGGATTTCCATAGAGAGGAAGTGGTTTGCCACCTCTCATGGAAGCTTCCTTGATGATAGGGCCAATCCCATAATTATAGGGATCCCAACTCCCCTTCCTCCATCTATAAAAGCTTGCTCATCTCCTTTGCAAGCTAGTTCCCAAGAGCTTTCACATCCTTATGTTGCAAGAGCCTTCTTGATTCCCTTAAGGCCAAATCCAAGCAAGGAGACTATTGCCAAGTATCCGGAGAGAGAGGCTTGTCTCATCCTTGATAGGCTTTATCGAGGCATGTTCTACTGACAACCCGCCAAAGGAGAATTCAGCGTCGAAGCTATGGTTGTATTCTTATTTTGACTCATTAATGATAAGCGACTATTGGTTATGGTTCCACTCTTGTTCTTGATTATGTTCATGAGTTATGTCCTCTTCGACTGACATATAGTTGTATATACTGGATTTTATGCTTGCGTTTGTGTTTTTTCTTGCATGTGCAGGTGTCCGATCACGGAGATCATGAGGATTGTGATCTGCCAGGGCAAAGGAACGGGAGCACCACCTCTTCTACAAATGACAGCGTTGGATTCCAGGTAAGCCTTCATCGCAAGTCGGTTTATTTGCAATTAGGAACCTGCACTGTAGCGTGTTTGATTGTTGCTAGACCCGATCTGGGCTAGTAGGGATCGCCTCTATCCGCAGAGGGGATTTACCTCCTCAACAATTTGGCGACTCCGCTGGGGACTCAGCTTGTTGTTTGATTTGTAAGCTATAGACGGAGCCTGAAGTACAGCCAGATAGCCTTCGAAACGCTTTTGCTCTGCATTAGCGGAGTAGATCAATGCTGCTTCAGTCAATCTCCGGTTTAGTTTACGGACTGAACAACTTGGAGTATTGTCTTCTCTTTTCGGTCAATTTCTTGGCCTTGCTTGCTTGGTCAGCTCTTTGGATTGGTTTTTCTGTTTGTTTGGCTTTGTTTTAGCCTTGTCATCACTTGTCTGTGTCTGAGATTGCTTGTTTTTCATTTTCCCATAGTAAACTCGGCTGGCGCGCTTTTCAGTGTGACAGTCGCGCCCATTGGCGCAGGTTGCCTGTGTATCACCCGCGCCATTGCCTTTCTGGCGCTAATTTCAAGCTCACAATCGTGCCAATCCTGTGAGCTATTAGGGTTTGCTGTGTTTTATGATTTCTGGGACTGACTCGTGATTTAGATCTTGTTTTTTCGGCTGTTTGAGTGCACTGGAGCCTAATTTGACTGATTGTAACCTCCATCCTTTGGTTGTTTGCCTATTTCTTTCGATTTTGCATTCGAGCCCTAGGGCATCTAGGTGCTTTTGTGAGTCGAGCCTCCCTTGGGAGTTTGTTGGTTTTCATTCGTTCAGTCGACTTTGGGATTGCTTCCTTGCATTCGTTTGACAGTTGTCTATCATTTTATTGCGCTTTTTGAGTGACTGATTTCGTTTTCATTTGAATTTCGCTTTGCTTCATTTTGGGCCTAGATTACACGGCTCATTAGTGTCTTTGGGACTTTTCTTGGTTTTGAGAGACTTTTGGTCGATTTGAGATCTGATTGTTTGTGCCATTGAGTGAAATCTGCTTGTTTTTGCTCTCTTATTATCATTTCTCAAATTGCTTCTCATTTGTTTTCGGTTTGTTTAGTGCATCTAGCTCTCAAACATTGAAAATACAAAAAATCTCTTTTGCTTTTGATTGATTAGTGCAAATTAAAATCTTTTCGGTGTTATTAGTAATTAGTGACTTTGAAAGAAAAGTTTTTAGTTTCATTAGCTACATTAGAGATATCACTGATTGTCTTCTGATCATTTTGTTTGTGTAAAAAGCTCTTAACTCTTCTGTAGCTAGCTTTCATCGAACGAAATGATATACTGTGGCATGTAGTTTTTCATTTAGGAGATTTTTGAGACATCACATTCGTTAGGGCCTGAAAACTTAAATGTAATTGAAGATCAACCATAAAATTTCCTCAATTTACCTAAGGAAGCATTGAAACATTAACGAACATTTAGAGGTCTAGGTTAGAGACGTGTCCTGGCGTCGTTAAACCTAGCAGTTGTCGTTCGCCTCTTGGCTTTAGACAGCACTAGTACGGACTTGTGCTCCCCGTACCGTCGCGTATATAAAGGGAGACCCCACTAGGTTTCAATCCTTTATCCATAGGAAGCCGAGTCTGCTGCCCTATACCCGTGATACACCGAACACAGCATTCGGGGAGATTGCTTGCACGTACGGAAAGTCCTTGGTTGATTTCTCTTTCATTGTTGAAACCAAGGTGTATATTGCAGTTCACGGTTATTTGGTACACCCTTTTGCCTAGTATTCCTGAGTAGTCATTTGATCTTTTCTGACTCCCTAAATTTGAAAGGATCACCAAGCGCTTGTCCTTTCACGCTTGTGTCAAATCTGAAAGAGATAGAGTCACCTTTTCGACCATTTCTCGACTCTTAAAACATGAAACGGTAAAGTTTCTTATTTTTCAATGTGGTAAAATGAATCACCTACGATCACACGCCCTGTTAGAATTTTCTTGTTGGCCGTTTGATTGTGTGCCTTGGTTTTTAGCCCGTGTGCGATTTTGAGTTGTTTTGATGGCAACTTTTCCGGAGTTCACCAACCAAGGAATCCCCTCTGAAGGGAATCTTGGTAATTTTCCTCCTTTTGGGAATGTTGGTGCTCCTTATATGGCAACGTTGTCCCTTCCTGGGTTAACTGTTGGATTGCCTGTTTGGTTGTTCTCAACCTCTGTGGTCCCGAATGTCCCAACTATTGTTCAACCGTCTCCTCCGCCTGAACAACATCATGTTGATTCCAAGGTGGACCTCTCCCCTTCTTCGCCTGTTTCTGTGTCCTCCTCTTCTACTTCGCCTGGTGAAAGTCTGGATTCAAGTAACCAGGTGGCTAAGAAGAAGAAGAAGAAGACAAAGAAGAAGAAGTCTGATAAAGGAGAGGCTAACTCTACGGCTATTGCGCCTAAGAAGTCTCCTCTTGATAAACCTTCCAACCCTCCACGGAAATTCAAGTTCCCTTGCATGTTGTGCACGGGAGACCATCTTCTTCGAGATTGCCCTAGCATTCCCAAGGTGCTTGAAGTATGGTCCAATGGTCGTCCGCCGTTGCCTTTGGCTTCTGAGAGTCAGGTTGGGGGCACGTCTTCAACTGGTGCTGGTAAGGCTCCTAAGAAGCAGGGTAAGATTACCAATCCCTGTAAGTTGTGTGAAGGGCACCATGCCATTCACCTTTGTCTGTATATGGATGAAGCCAAACGAGTCTTAGACAACTCGGTTCTTTCTACACCATGCCTCCCGGCTGTTTATAAACAGCTTTCTTTTAGTCCTCCACCAGCTGATGCCATGATTGGTTAAGAGTCATCCTTGGTCGATCCCACTCCCTCGGAAATTCAGATTCAGGAATTCATTCCCGACCAACCATTGGTCATGGGATCAGTTGAGCTGGACCAGCCTATGGTGCACCAGGTCTTTTCCGTTGAGAGTGGACCTCACATCCCTCAGGTTCTTCTTATTTCTTCAGATTCTTCGGACTTGGAGAAAGATTCTCCTATCCCTATACCTCAAGAAGCTGCTCCTCCACCTCCCGTGATGGAGGTCCTGGAGGATAATCCTCCTACCTTTGAGATGGAGGTCGTGGAGGATGCTCCTTCTTCTTCCGTAACACCAGGGGAAGACCATCTCGGTTCGATGGTGGCCCCTCCAAGTAGTTTGGTTGCTTCCTTTGATTAGAATCGATTTACGGGATACTGCCTCCCGTCTTATGTGCCTTTCGAGATAACAGTACAGGCTTTTGGTCTGGTTGTATCCAGTACCATTATAGACGAAGGTGCGTCTGTTAGTATTTTATCCTCAACTACTTGGCAAGATTTTGGTTCACCGCCGCTTGCGCCTGTTACGCAGAATATGATGGCATTTAACAGTAGGTCGGCCGTTAGGATCTTCCAAGGTTACCTGTTACTTTTGGAGGTAAAACTGTCCATATGGACGTGATGGTTGTTAGGCCTTAGTTTCAATGCTTTTGGGCGCGGTGCCTATGCGGTGAGCACTTTCCTCCCTCTTTGCGTGATGTGTTTTCCACATGAAGGACGGATCGTGACCATTGATCGGCTTTCTTTCTTTGGATGCGATGTATGGTGGCCGCCATCATCCCAGCTATTTTTTATCCTCACTCTCTATACGCCCCCACGCGAATTGGGAGCAGGTATACCTACCCGATACTTTTATTACTTAGTGATGATGCTATCGTACATAGTGTGTTGCTGGGGGCATTGGAGTCTTAATTTCCTACGATCTTCTTCCATCGGTGGAAATATGTTAAGCGATGATTTCTTGTTCATTGCAAGCCAAGGTCGTTGGAGCGGAAGTTCCTTGTCTTGTGTCGAAGCTCCTTAAAATGAAACAAGGTCGTCGGGCTTCAGTTCCTTTCTTTTTTCAAGCTCCTTAAAAAATGAAAACAAGGTTGTCGGATGAGAGTTCCTTGTCTTGTCCAGCCAGCTCCTTAAAAAATGAAACAAGGTTTGTAAGAGCATGGTTCCCTCCCTATGTCAAGCTCTTTAAAAAATGAAACCAGGTTCTTGGAGCAGAGTTCCTTGTCTTGTGCCAAGCTCCTTAAAAAATGAAACAAGGTCTCCTGAGGATAGTTCTTTTAATGTGTCAACCTCGTTAAAATAATGAAACACGTTCTTGTTCAATTCGAGTCTTTGTTAGATCTCGTAAAATCCCAGTCGAGTCTTTCTCTTGATCTTGTAACTTGAACCTTCACTCCATCTGCCTTTCATATGGAATGAAGCTTGGGGGGCATGTACCTCGAATTGAGTCACCATGCTGGGGGCATGCTTAATTTTTCAAGCATAGTTTGTTTTCGTTTCAAGCTTGTGTAAAAATGAAACCGGTTTCAAGCATAGTTTATCTTTGTTTCAAGCTTGTGTAAAAATGAAACCAACTTCAAGCAGAGTTTTCTGATTTCAAGCTTGTGTAAAAATGAAACCTTTCCCATTTTACCTCTTGTGATTGTCATTTTATCAGCCTGTTTTTGCCAGATGAGCCTTGGTTTTATCATTCCATCGTCACTATCTACTTGGCCGATCATATGCCTTCACTTGGTTGTTTTACCCGTTCCTGAGGAACCGCTGCAATGAGTGGTCTTGTCAGCCAGCCTCTTAACCTTTACTTGTTTTGAGCAGTTCCACCATCACCGGAACTAGTAGCTACCCTTGATGCCACTCGTTCCTCCAGGAGGAGTCAACTTTCAGCTCTTTTCTGACTCTCTAAAAATGAAAAGATTGCCGAGTCGCTTGTCGTTTTGATCTTGTTAAAGTGGCTTCGAAACGACATCTACCCAGTATACGTTTACCCCTTTTTCGGGCTGGGATAGATTATTTACGAAAAAGGAATACCCTAGCCTATTGTGACTAGGAGGTTTTCTCAGACATAGTTTTCTACCTTTTCGGATCTGAGGAAATATTTACGAAAAGGGACTGTTGGAGTTTACTTTTCCGCTATCTTTTCAAACTCTCTAAACATGAAAAGACGCCAAGTTCTTCCTTTGTCAGACTCGTTAAACCTTGATGACATTGGATTCAGTCGTAATGACGGTATCCGAGTTCCTTCTTCCTAGGGCTCGTTAAATGTACTAGGATGGACTTATACAACAAGCATATGGTATCCTCTTCAAGCTTGTGTAAAAATAAAGAGGTACTCGCCAGGATGGTGGGGAAAATGGAACCAACATCATTGTCGTGTCGGCAGTATGTCACTCTTGAACATGGCACTTGTCTACATTCGTGTCGGGTTGAGGACATCTCATCTCGTTTTCCACTTGCCTCCGTGGGTTTGGGTGATCCCTTTCAACCTCTCATCTGCTCTTTTCCTTGTCACCGTGACCTTTGATCTTTTGATGTCAAATACTGCCAAATCCACTGTCGTGTCATCAATATGTTCAAGAGAAGTTGACCTCTTCAAACTCCAACCTTCCTCTGATTCTCATCTGATCTTGATTCACAAAGACACTATGTTCCTCTGTCTCACGTCGATGGTGTGGGAAACACTATGGCCCACCTTCGATCAAGGTCACTTCCTGTCGACTTCAGCTCATTATCCGGGAAGCTGATCTAGAGACTCCCTTATGGTACCTTGGAGCCTGCATGCCTCAATGGCAGGTTCGTCGCGTTCGACGTGAGGTTTTCATCATTGGCCTCCGATCGAGTGATTCTACGGGTGTTCGACGCCAGCTCACTGATTCACATGCCGTAGATTGTACCTATAGTACCTTGAGGGCCATTGTCACTATTGGTGGTTCCTCTCGCATCTGTTAACAGCTTTCATCATTGGCTGGTAATCAGACGATGTTCTTGCATGTTCGACTTCAGCTCACATATTCGCATGCTTGAACTTGTACTTTGTTCGGGTCGAGATGGAGCGCAAGACCCTGGATTTTATCTGTTGGAATCTAGGCTACGATTTTGTGGACTATTATTACATGACTCACTGATTGGATGGCTGCAACCATACCTGATTCTATTTATCGATCCTCTCTAGATGGTTGCGTCCATGCCTTGGATCTAGATTATTGTATACTCTGTTATGGATGGCTGCGCCCATACCACGCATATATATCATGTATCTGAGACATCAGTTGTACTTCGATCCGCAGGTTTTCCGATGGCAGTGTTTTTAGTCGGCATGTTCTCGTAAAGCATTTCACCCCTCTCTCTCTCTCGAGCCTCATGCTTTAGGGGGCATCTGTTACACAGCAATTTGTCACCGTCCCTGCCATTCCCCATCCCGCACATTGGAGGGCTCATTCCGTGACCTGTGAGCAGAGACAAGACTTGAAAATACTTTCATTGAATCCCTCTGAAGATGAGCTTTCATTGCCCTGAAGACATCTCCCTGCAAAAAAACCTAAAAATAGCTCTTTTTCTACAGTTCAGCCCTCACGCCAAGGGGACAAATCCTCCAAAGAGGGCGCGCCAATTGGCGCTCTGTCATAGAGCCGCACCCGCGCCAACCATATTAAGAGGTGTTTTTTTAAAATAAATGGCGGAAGTTTCGTCCTAACAAATTCCTGGACTGATATCTATTTCGAGTTGGGAGGTTTGGCTACGAATTTCCATAGAGAGGAAGTGGTTTGCCACCTCTCATGGAATAGGGCCAATCCCATAATTATAGGGATCCCAACTCCCCTTCCTCCATCTATAAAAGCTTGCTCATCTCCTTTGCAAGCTAGTTCCCAAGAGCTTTCACATCCTTATGCTGCAAGAGCCTTCTTGATTCCCTTAAGGCCAAATCCAAGCAAGGAGACTATTGTCAAGTATCTGGAGAGAGAGGCTTGTCCCATCCTTAACAGGCTTTATCGAGACATGTTTTTCTGACGACCCGCCAAAGGAGAATTCGGCGTCGAAGCTATGGAAGGATTGGTTGCTGTGCTGCTTTGAGACAGTGCGATAAGCGACTATCGGTTATGGTTCCCTTCTTGTTCTTGATTATGTTCATGAGTTATCTCTTCTGCGACATATAGTTGTATATATTGGATTTTATGCGTGCGTTTGTGTTGTTTCTTGCATGTGCGGAGTGTCCAGATCACGAGGAGATCGCGAGGTTGTGATCTGCCGGGGGCGAGAAAGGCAGGGCACCACCTGCTCTATAAGCAGCGGCGATTGGATTCTAGGTAAGCCTTCATCGCAAGTCGGTTTATTTACCAATTAGGAACCTGCACTGTAGCGTGTTTGATTGTTGCTAGACCCGATCTGGGCTAGTAGGGATCGCCTCTGTCCGCAGAGGGGATTAACCTCTTCAACAGACTATGGTTTTATCGGGTATAAAGGAGGATGTGGTTACATTATGAAGAAGAGAATAAATATTTGTAGGTTGATCTGGTAGAGAAGAAATTGCAGATGGGTTAAGCTCGACATCTTTGTAGTAGGGATCATTAGTGAGTTTGTATTCAAGTGCTGCAAATACACGTGATTTTCACACGAAGAATTCATAAGTTGTTTCAGAAGGATTGTGCCTTTTCACAATTAGGATGTCAAATTTAGAAATCATTTGAGGCAGGTATTTCGCAATAGTAGTGATGTCTTGAGGGAAGCTAATTGTATGGCCGCTATATTTGTATTGACCACCACGGGCATGGGTTACTTGTAGAATGGGATTTACACGTGCGATGAGCATTTCCTCAACTTGTGTTAAATTTTGAAGGACATATGGTTGTTCACCAGGGTCCATGTTGTTCAGATGAGTGAAACAATTGGTAGATTTAGATGATGCACAATGAAAGCAACAAAGGTTACCATGTGAAAGCTTTGTTTTGATACCTAGGTACAATTCTTTACATAGTGTGCAAACATGCATTGTAGAAAGTTTATCTATTCGTTGTCAAAAGCGACATTGCGGGGCATTATATTGGTTTTAATGCAAGTGGGGTGAAATGGTATGTATATTTGGGAGAGCACTTGAGAAGGGAAGGGGCGTAGCAGAAATAGTAGGATTTTTGCTTTTTTTATAAATAAGTCGTCAGCGTGCATTTATTGTATCTTTATTTTGAGCATAAAGAAGTCGCCTCCATGCTTTTTTATCCACATTTTGATCGTTGGATGACATATCTAAGAAATTACAAATAATTTTCAGTCAGTGACGAGACATGAGCAATTTAGAGTGAATCAAAATTGTGTTATGAATGCATAGGAAATGTCTTAATTTTTTTTTTTAATTTCAACTTTGTAATTGAATATCATAAAACGAATGAGAAAAAAAGGAAATGGATAAACATTCGATTTTTAAACATATACATGTTCGAGTAAGTTTCAATTGACTTTGGCAAACATGTTGAACAAGAGTATCGAAAACAAACATGCTATTGTAGCGTCAAACATGGGTATGTATATTATGTAAAGTGTAAAGGAGTAGATAAACATATTTGCAATTATTGAAAAAGAGTCTTGTAAAAGAAAGTGTCTAATACAATAGCGTGGTTGTATTTTACAGTGGTATGGAAAAATGATCTATACAGAGATGTTATTTCATATACAGAGAAGTAACATTATGTGCCACTAAGAAGAGAGCTCAAAGGCGATGAATTATATATCTTTCTGGAACGGTCAATGCTTTAATGTCTTTAAGGACCTCCTTGCATGCAGAGTCATATTGAATTTCTTCTGAATTTATCAGTATTGTTTGCAAATGCTCGACACCATTGTAGTACTCTTTTTTGATGGACAGTGTTAAAAGGAAGTGGCGACCTGATATACGTGCACATATTTCTTGGAGATCATATGGTTCGATAGAGAGAAGAAACGTGTCTTTTGTTGTGATGCCCATGATCTCATTTCCTGCATCATTAAAAGCTGTGACATTTTGAAGGTGCATGGTGTGATCATGTAACTCAAATTTAAGTTTGAAAAGATAGTCACATTCTGGGAACTCACTATTACACTTTGTACAATGCAAAATATTGTTAGAATGGTGAACTAATTTTTTCATGCATTGATTTCCATTGAAATCTAATGGACATGCAAGGAAATAGAAGTCGTCCATGTGTAGAGAAGTCACAGTGGCACGAACTGAAACCCATATTGCTTTCTTAGAGGATTCCATGCAAGTAATTTTTTGAATCATCTTTGGTCGTAAAGCTCGTTTGGAAGAAACATTGCAGTTTCTACTCAAAAATGGAGACGAAGATTTGTAGTTTGTTTCACGAAACCAAGTATGGAGTTGTTGAGTTTCTTCAATTTTTGGATTTATGACAAGAGTGTTAGTGGAGACTGTCCCTATGGTGATTCCATTAAATTCAATTACATGACCTCCCTTGATACCAAGGATTGGTGGGTTGTCATAAGAGCATAATTTAGCAAGGTTCTTCCCTATAGAGTCACAATGATCTCCCCATATTGTTACATCAATACTAAAACTTGATTTTTCCTTTAACGTGAGTGTTTTTCGTAGTGATTCGGTTCCATCTCTTCTTTGAATTGTTGAAAAAGGTGAGGTGCAGCTAACAACACCAATAAAATCTACAATGGTGTTTGGGCTTGTGGATTTGATTTTAGAGATTGTTTTGAAATGAAAGCATTGATACGGGAAGGTTGGATCATATTCCAAACATGGTTTGACAGTCAATGCAGCAAATAAGTAAATCTCCCATTTGTTGTTTAGGTGGTTGTAGTTTGGGTTTGTTTCTTTAATTGTTCCATTCGAAAAAATATAAAGTTTCCCAACCTGGATTAGATCATAAAGGAATTTAGCCAATTCAGCAAATGCAAAAAGGTGGATCTCATCTCTATCACGATCAATAAGGTCAAAGCCGAAGACTTTTCCAGAGCCACATGCGGTGCTGTAATTTTTCAAGGTTGTCTTTGCTGATGCTCTACCTTGGATTGACCAATACTTTCTATAGGGGTTGAGTGCCTTGAATGATACAGTTGTAGTTGTTGTCATATTTTTCGTAGTTACTATAGAGGTCAGAATATCTTGTGCTGATGAAGAGCTTGATTGGGATTCACCTGCCTTTGCGTGTAATAGTGTTGATGAGTCCTTTACCAAAGCTGTTTTACGTTGCACAACCTCAAGTTTAAGAACTCGAATGGAACTAGTGTAAATGAAGGGAAAAAGGAAAATAATGTAGAATCATTTGTTATGCAGGAAGAATGAAAGTATTTTAAAAATGGAAGAAATTGAATTCAGAATTTAATCTTGCGAAGATTTTTGAAGCACTGTGAAAGCTAATTTTTTAAGAAAAATCATTGAGCCGATTTGGATGTCTTCAGATGCAACCTGTGTGCTATACATAGATGTTAGCAAAGTCCTGTTTTGATGTGTCCCATCAGAGAGAGTGATGTGGAAGTTTGGGGATGTAGCTTTTGATGAGGTAACAGAGCCGATGTCGATTATTTGGAGTAGAGTTTGAATCTCAGTGGAACCATTCAGCAATAGAGGGATGGCATTCTCAATCAAGGTTGGCTCCATGATATTATCACAGTACAACCTCCTTTTTGTAATGTTAATACCTGTAATTCATTTTAATGCATTGGTAGAGATATTAAAGCAAAAAATAATATGTAAGCGAAGCATGAATTAGAATTGCAAAATTAATTTATATCATGATTTGCTCAATATGAACTGTAACTACCCTCTTCTCCTCTTCTACAAGAGCATGTCTTTAATCCCTATCTAAAACCACCAAAAACTTCCCTTTCCTTATCCAATTCCACGAATACCATTTTTTGGGAAAACTTTCCACTGCAACACCTTCTAAGACTGGTCCTAATACAAAACCACCAACTATACCACAAGAAAAGGGCCACGTCTCAGGTCTTTCTCCATCACCATTTTAAATTTTAGGTATTTCTTAAAAGAAATTCACTTTAGGTCATGGGAAATATGCAAGCAAAAGTAATTGGAGTTGTGTTGTGTAAGATAACTTGCATCACATATATAGTGACTACAAGTGAAATATGCTCCACAAGGTAGGAAACTGAAACCACTGATGTTGTTAGTATCAGAGGAAGAGAAGAAGTGACATAAATTAATTGTATGATTTTGTAGCTAGTGTAGCTAGGTAATATGAAGCTAGCTCTAGAAGAGGGTACAGATATAAACTAATGAGGAACATGGTCTTGTGACTATGAATGTGAACAAGGCATAGGTTAAAAAAACAAAGGCTAAAACTTGTCTTTGAATATTGTCATTTTCTTGAAATAGGAAGATTATGTAGTCTCAAACTTTAGAGGTAGTAGAGAGTATTAAACGTCCATGCAAATTTGACATAGGTGTCCAATATTTATTGTAAAACATATCTTCAAGATTAAAAATAGGAATCGGAATGAAGGCATGCCTTCCTAGTCAATTTGGAATTTGGATTTGTCACTGGCATATTTATTTTGGATAGAGGTATATGCAGAGTCCAGAATAGTCATTAGGAAACCATCCAATTATAGTCATTTATATCATGGTGGTTGGTGATTAGAATGTTGTCCATATAAAATGGTAATAGTCAGTTGTACCTTCAGCAATGACTTTTGGTGCATTTCATTTTCTCCTTTGTTCAGATTTGTTGAGGAAAATTTTTCTTGTCTAGATAAAAATTACATTGGAATAATGTTCACAATTGATAAAGAATGATCAAATGATTGTGCCAAACATGGAAATGGCCAAAATAATGATGAACTGATTGTGCCAAACATGGCAATGGCCATAATCAAAGAATGAGAGTACTTCAAGAGAGGAGGACATATAATGTGCAGTAAAAAAGTTTTCTTTAACTGAGAACAAGTGGTTGTGACATAAATCTACTATAGGGCATCAATAATGAGATGGAGATAATTGATGACTAAGTGGTTGTACAAAAGAGTAACCATTCTAGAATTTTTTCTAGGAAAAATTTTGAATACATTACTCGCAGAGTATAACAAAAACATTTTAAAAAAAGTTAAGATTTTACTGACGAACTATATTTGGAACATGTAACAGCAAAATACACCGGGAAATTATCCCAATGGGAAAAGGAAATGAAAACAAATACTTCATGGTGGATATAGAAATGCTTATGGTTTTCAGAGGGAACAAAACATTTTGTCCTTCCACTCCTTAGTATGGGAAGTTTATAATTTTTTTGCTCGCAGGGTTTGCTCTTCTTGCCTTAACACTTTCACCACAATATAATGCAGCAACATTGTAAGAATCGGTGCAAACCTAAGGACTTGGAATTTAAATTAAAAATAATTAATTAATATATGTTGTGAGATGCTTCAAACTCTAATATATGACCAAGGGGTTCAAACCTATGTTCATTTTTTGAGTCCTCCTTGGTTTGCTGAAAAGTAGTAATTTGTAACTTGGTTTAGGGTATAATATTTTTCATTCCTCAAATTATGGAAAATCATACTCACTATGGAGTATGAACAATTCTCTTAGAATTCATTCCTACTGAACTCCAGAGTCTAGGATCTTATTGCATCATGAAGCCCAATAGCATGGCTAGAGTGGTAGAATGATAACGAGAAAGTATGGATTACTTTTGCTTGTAGAAGAACCCTAAGCAGCATGGATTTTGTGTAAGACGTTGAAGGTTGTGGAGAAAGCTTCCAAGAGTAGTGTCTGTCGCCAATGTTGCTCCTCTTATGGTCCTGTTGGGAAGACATTGATGTTTGTGCCTTTGTTAGTTTCCATGAGAACTCTTTGGATGATAAATTGGAAGTTTCTGTGGTGAGGAGCTCTCAGGCTTGTTTGGTTATCCTGTTGTTGATGCATGGAAGCATGAAATTATGTTTAAGCCATGTTTTCATGAGATTCGGCAGCTCGAAAGCAATATTTAAAGCTCGCTATACTCTCTCACAAGGTTCTGCAAAGAATATTATGCAACTAAAATTTTCACACCATAACACTACAATGCTACATTTTTGAACAAATCATAAATCGTATGGTAGAAACTAAAAACTATAAGAGCACTCATAACTTTCACACAGATTTTTCAGTTGAGAATTTACATGGTTGGTTTGGCTTGTAAATGAACATTAAAATAGGGGTATATGCAATTCAAGCCCATACATTATCAAATAAAGTTCCTTCGCACTGTTTCCAAGTTCTATATCATAAATGCTTTTATTTTTCACTAAGCTATTGTTTTACATGCAATTATTCATATTGACATTTTTGAGCTCAACTCAAGCAACCCTGTGCTGAATAAATTCCAGTCTCTTCATGTGTAATAATTCAGGGCATGTATCTTCTGAGGAAGATTATGCAAGGTTCCTATATGATATTTTATATATTAATTTATACTACAGAATTTAGTGAAGCCAACGTTAGGAATGGCAACCAACGTTTTGATAAAATAAGAAAGAATTTTGAAAGGGTATTTGTATCAAATCATCTCAATGGGAAAAGGAAATGATAACAAATACTTCATGGTGGATATAGAAATGCTTATGGTTTTTAGAGGGAAAAAAACATTTTGTCTTTCCACTCCTTAGTATGGGAAGTTTATAATTTTTTTTTTGACAGGGTTTGCTCTCCTTGCCTTAACACTTTCACCACAATAAAATGGAGCAACATTTATGAACAAATCACAAATCATATAGTAGAAACTAAAAAATATAAGAGCACTCATAACTTTCACACAGATTTTTCAGTTGACAATTTACATGGTTGGTTTGGCTTGTAAATGAACATTAAAATAGGGGTATATGCAATTCAAGCCCATATATCCCTAAAGAAATATTCTCTCAAAAGAGACAAGAAGTTGAGCATATTAACTCTCCTAATCATGATCTTGTCAACAGAAATTCCTCGAAAAAACATATATTCAACGGCAGGGTTGAAACAGAGTTTCCAAGCATAGAGAAAGGAGTTTCCAGGCTTGTTGCTCTAGAGTTGCATCATACTAATGCAATTAGTTATTCATTAGGTAGTATGGGATATCAGGTTTCATCAATTCTTAACACGAAAAGGCTGTTTGAATTAAAATTAGGAAATATATCCACAACATCATCATCAAGAGCAACTGACGCTTTCCCAAATCAATCAATTAATAGAGATTTGAATGGTCATCATTGTCTTTCCTTGGGGTCGACACTCCTTACATTTCCTACATATTCCCCTATGCCGACTAAGAAACAGTGTAAAGTTTTTAAGGTTGTGGAAAGAATTGTCCAAGAAACTAAGGATGAAAGAATAGGTACAACTATGGTCAATTATACTTCTCATAATTACAGGAGGGCTGCAATGACAGAAGATGATAAAGGATATGTTCCCAAGTTGTCTGAATAATCTAGATTCTAAAGATAATGAGTTCCAATGTAGAGAAGCACATTCTGAAAATCATTAATCTCTTCTTTGTCTATTTATGCTTCATGAATGAATTTATATCCCTTGCATTGGATCCCTTTTATGGGATTGAAAGGGAATTCCCATTAAAGGTATCTAATTTATTCCTAAATTTCAGATCTCTAGTTTATCAGAAATTTCAGAATTCATTGTCATCTTCGGAGGCATATAAAAATGTTCAATCATTACATGAGGTCAGAAATGATTAGGAAACTAAGAACATAAGTGCTAGAAGAGAGTCTCAGTTCTTGTTATCCTTGTTAGAGTCGAATGATTCTAATGTCAAGTATGCCTTAGCTGAGGAAAATGGAATTTTAGAACTAAATGAAGCTGCCTCCTTAAAAAATTCCACGATGCAAAATTTTGTGCCCCATGTATTTAAAAATGGAAAAATTCAAGGTCTCAAGACAAAGGGAAATAGGAAATGGAAGTTGGATATGCAGTCCAATGGTTCTGGTTATTTGAAAAGGTTAAGGAAGCTAAAATATTAGGAATCCATACCATAGAGGTTGTGATTTAAGCTTAATGGCCAAAAATTATCATTCTATCATTCCTTTCAAGTACATATTTAAAAGATACAATGCAAGAGCAGATGAAGCCTACGAAATGAAGTTGCTTCCCTAGCAAATTCCACGATGAAAAATTTTGTGTCTCGTGTCTTTAAAAATGCAGAAAAATTTTCAGTTGAGAATTTGGTTGGTTTGGTTTGTAAATGAACATTAAAATAGGGGTATATGCAATTCAAGCCCATATACCCCCAAATAGATATTCTCTCAAAGAGACAAGAAGTTGAGCATATTCCTAATCATGATTCTATCAAAAAAAATTCCTCGAAAAAACATATATTCAATGGCAAGGTTGAAACAGAGTACCCAGGCAGAAAGGAGTTTCCAAGCTTGTTGCTCTAGAGTTACATCATAATAATGCAATCAGTTATTCATTAGGTAGTATGGGATATCAGGTTTCATCGATTCTTGACATGAAAAGGTTATTTGAATTAAAATTAGGAAATATATCCACAACATCATCATTAGAAGCATATTCCCCTTTGCCAACTAAGAAACAGTGTAAAGTTTTTGAGGCTGTGGAAAGCATTGTCGAAGAAACTAAAGATGAAAGAATAGGTACAATTGTGGTCAACTTTGCTTCTCATAATTACAGGAGGGTTGCAATGACAGAAGATGATAAAGGATATGCTCCCATGTTGTCTAATCAATCTAGATTCTAAAGGTAATGAGTTTCCATTAGAGAAGCACATTCTTTCCCTTGCCTTGGTTCCTTTTTATGGGATTGAAAGGGACTTCCCATTAAAGGTATCTCATTTCTTCCTAAAGTTCATATCTCTGGTTTATCAAAAATGTCAGAATTCATTGTCATTTTCGAAGGCATCTAAAAATGTTTAATCATTACATGAGGTTAGAGATGATTAGGAAACTAAAAACAGAAGTGCTAGAAGAGAGTCTAAGTTCTTGTTATCCTTGTTAGAGTCGAAGGATCCTAATGTCAAGGATGCCTTAGCTGATGAAAATGGAATTTTAGAACTAAATGAAGTTGCTTCCCTAAAAAATTCCACGATGCAAAATTATGTGCCCTATGTCTTTAAAAATGGCAGAAGTTAAGGTCTCAAGGCAAAGGGAAATAGGAAATGGAATTTGGATATGCAGTCCAATGATTCTAGTTATCTGAAAAGGTTAAGGAAGCTAAAAGATTAGGAATCCATACCAGAGAGGTTGCGGTTTAAGCTTAATGGCCACAAATTATCATTCCTTTCAAGTACATATTTAAAAGATGCAATGCAAGAGTAGATGAAGCCTACGAAATGAAGTTTCTTCTCTAAAAAATTCCACGATGCAAAATTTTGTTCCCCATGTCTTTAAAAATGGCAGAAGTCAAGGTATCAAGACAAAGGGAAATAGGAAATGGAAGTGGGATATGCAGTCCAATGGTTCTGGTTAGCTGAAAAGGTTAAGGAAGCTAAAATATTAGGAATCC
Source organism: Pinus albicaulis (assembly GCA_034641835.2). NCBI lineage: Eukaryota > Viridiplantae > Streptophyta > Pinopsida > Pinales > Pinaceae > Pinus > Pinus albicaulis. The sequence goes on from CM076572.1 coordinate 87,682,399, forward strand.
ATACCAGAGAGGTTGTAGTTTAAGCTTAATGGCCGCAAATTATCATTCCTTTCAAGTGCAAATTTAAAAGATGCAATGCAAGAGGAGATGAAGCCTACAAAATCCTCCTTTGAAAGGTCATCTGATTCATCTAAAGAAATTGAAGGACCAAGTCACCAATGACCCTTTGCATGAAATTTATTCAAGGATTTGCACTACCTTCTGTAGTGTAGTTGAAAGTAAAGTTTGCACGCTTTGGACCATTCGACGTTTCAGGAACAAGAAATTATCTTAATTCAGGCTCTACTGAAGTTGTTTTTAAAATTTAAACATAGCCCTGATACAAAAACGGCCTATGAATATATTACAGAGATTACATTGTTTGGTCAAACAGATGTCAGCTTTGGCCTAAAACGGATCTTTCAACCAAAGAATAAATCTATCATGGAGTCTGGATGTCCCAGCACGGAGACCAAATTTTTACTTGTTTAATCTTTATATACAGACCTAAATTAAATTTCTCTCAATACCACTGCCATGGTTCTCAGAAAACTCTAACACACACTGAAATTTAAATTTCCATGTGTATAAATATTATTGAATATCAGATTACCTCGTTGCATAATAACACCTAAATTGTAGCCCATTCACATTTTTTCTATCCATTTGGTGCCAACTACACCTCAAGGCAGACATAAATTCCAAAACGAGGTATGAAAAGAATTTGGGTGATTATTTTACCTGTTTTATTTCCATATCTAATACCAATAAAAGACTATGGACGGTTAAATGCACAGAATTTGAAGATAATCCCTCTTGAACAATTTTTTGCAGATTGAAAATTTTTCAGATTCATATTCTAAGTCGCAAGTCAATGCAGATATTGACTGTTCAAAAAAAAAGAGAATGCAAGGAAATTATTGAACTTATAAAGGAAATTATGTTGAAAGAAAGGCACCGACCTTCGACTGTGTGCAAGAAATTTTGAATTGGGTACTCGCTCACTCTGTATGGTGTGTATGGTATCGATGTCAAAGACGCTGAACTCTATATGATGTCGATGTCAAAGAAGCTGAGAAGTAAGACACTGAGAAGAAGCACAATCACAGAAACGTTTAAAACTTTTTGAATAAGCAACACTGAAATGGGATGGGAAGCACTGACTTAACAGGACAGCATATGTGATTATGGTGCATCGTGAGGTTCCATATTCTTAGCAACTTGTTGAATCATGCATCATAAATATTTCAATACTAGCATAATTAAATGTTAGACTCGAACCCTTCTGCTCTCTACTTGACATTTGTGTGCTCTCTACTTGAAGTTTCAGCACGTCTTGAATTCTTCATGACATTTATGACCGTGAACAAATCTTATGGTGCACGACTGCACCCAAAACTACCAATCCCAAGGTTGTTCTCATGACTAAATGCACTTCTTTAATCTCCTTCTTTCCCGGTTAGTCATTAATTTCCTCTAAATAGAGGGTATTCGAGAAGAGAAAGGGCTGATGCAGTCTTATAAGGTTACGCCCGCACGAAACTAGTTTGGTAAGAATTTATTTCATGTTTCAGCAAATTCAATGGCAATCGCATGGCAGCATGCTCCTCCAGGACGAAAAACGCAATAATAATTTTCACATGAAAACCGGTGTGATAAGCTCTTCCATACAACCATTTACCTGGTGGAGTTGTGACCTAGACACGTGGGCTTTGGGCTTTGAAGATTCTTCGGTACATCTAAATCAGAATTTGATGTCAAATAGGAACACGCAAGGGCTTTAAACTATTGATTAACCCTCATTACCCTATTGGCATAACTAACGGGAGACCACCTTCTTGCACACATGTGTTATTACTCACATGTGTCATTGCAAGAATGAATTGGTTGATGAAAAAAAAAGAGTTGATTCAAAAGAAAAGGCCTATTGCCCTAATAATATATTTTTTATTTGTTAAAATTTGATAATATAAATTTTAGATTATTATTTAAAATATATTTTTAATATGAAAATTTAAAAATATTTTAAAAATATATTTAAATATTTAATTATATCTAAAAAATTTAAAATTAGGAATTTGGCTTTTGTGTTTCATAAAATGTATATAAAATGTTTGGGTGATAATTAATATAAATTTTATAATTCAATGGACCAACCAGGGTGATTCAATATATATTAAAACATTATCATTAATATATTTATATATCACAAAACTTTATATATATATATATATATATAGATAATTAAAAAATATATAAAACATTTAAAATAAAATAAACAAAATAAAAAATCTAAAACATTTAGAATAAATTTTGGAGTTTTACCCATGAAACAAAATAGCCCAGACACTAGTTTTTTTTGCTTAAATCTAATAAAAAAAAATTTTAAAAAAAAACCATTTAGTTGGAGTATTTGAATAGTTTTTTTTCTTATGGTGGAAATGGATTTGGCACCATCAAAAACCCTTAAGACACTCAAAATCTTGAAATTTGACAACCATAATCCAAATTTTCAAAACTTTCTGCCAGAATTTTTATAATCTTACGAGGATTTCTGGATTATTTTGAAAAAATTTAAACCATTGGATAAGTTTTGGCCGCCTGTCTTCTGAAAAAAAAAAAAAAAGTTTTGGCCGCCTGTAACATATCCATGTAGGATATTATCCATTGCCAACCTGCAGTGTATATATCGATTCTTTGTTGATTCTTAACCAGTATTAAACATAAATTGTTGCATCTTTTCTAAACGTTGTTAGAATAATGTCTATGACAACGAGGATGTACTTCCTGTGATTGCAAATTGGTGGAGCTGACTGTCACTAATACACGTTTTGAAATTTCTAAAATCAAGTTGGATTAAAATATTGTTGGGATTTTTAAAATTGTAAATTTGAATTATTAAATTTGTAAATAAATTTAAATATTTTATAAATAAACTCAGACATTTTATAACTTTCTCTTATGAGACCTTTGATTTCAAGAGGAATTATGCTTTGCTAAAGACTTGTAATCAAAGACCTGTCATGTAACATCCCTAACTTTAAAAAATTAAATTTACCTGATAAATATCTTTAAGTTCGTGTACAACATGTGCTAAGAAAATAAAATTTAATTTCTCCTTGGAAATCGATGAAGGTAAATCAAAAGTGAATATATGTTACAGTGACAATTTGCTTGGTTTATAAAGTTTTTAATGTTAAATGCATACATTAGGTACGGGAGAACCGTTAAGTGTAACCGCTCCCTAGCAACATTGTTACTGCCGAAGTGGTTCTACAACTCACCTCTCCAAGGTTTCCTGCTCAAATTTATGGAATTCTCAGGCAAGTTAAAGGTTTGCTGCTAAATTTTTATCTTTCTGAGCACATCTATTAGAATTCCAAGTTCTCGCAAGGGTTTCTGGATATTACTGTTGAAATTTCCTGGTCACCTAGAGGGTTTTCAAACTTACATGGATTCCTTGCACGGGCATGTCTCAAGTTCACCTTTACAGGTAAATTATTGGGAAATTTCTGTCGCAGGTCTGGTTCTAAGTTTGTTTGTTATAAGGTGTTTCAATCTTGTGCATCACGTTCCTTCAAAGTTATTCTGCAGGGAGCGGTATAGGCATCTGAGGGCATTATGATCTAAAGCCTTTGCCGTTTTATGGTTTTTGCTTCACTGTTTTGTAAGTCTCATATGTGAAAGGGGTTGATTTTATCCCCCTGTTATGATGTGCCGGTCAGATGTTTTCTGCTTATTCTCGTCCTGAATTAGCAGACTTCTAGGCTGACTTTGCAATGATGTATTCTCATTGAACCTGTTTTCAATTGAGTATGTATGTAGATCATGAACTGATATATTTAATATATGCAGCGTTTTTTTTCTTCTGAAAAAAAAAAAGTTATTCTGCAGGGATTTCTACTCTTCCAACACTAGGGTTTTTAAAATAAAAATATTTCGTACTGGAAATTTACCCTTCATTTCATTGAACACTACAAGCTCTCACTTTTTCTATTTTATGTATAGGTGAGTGGGTTTACGCCTGGCCGAAGTTTTAGAGTCACAGTCGATAAATTTAATCATCGTTTTAGGTAGTCATCTTAGGCTTAGAATGTACAAAATCTATAGGATTTCAGCACTTTCCTTGAAGGCCCCTACGTTATTTAGAGGAAACTAAATGACAGAAATGAGAAGATCCCTTTTGATAAAACTATAGATGTTATTTGGGAACTCCCATTGGGGTTTTTCATGTAATCATATCGATGAATATTAATAGCATCAACAATGTTTAACAGTTCTCATTGTTGGTTACAAATTCTAGTTGATTGATGTTTACAAATGATTAAATCGATGTATTTCTTAGTTAAATACCCATAAATTGTTATGTTGTTGGCATGTCATTATTGTTCTTGGAATGATCTTGCATTTTTTGTATTTACGTGTGTGTCCTCGGTTATACACGGCTTCCTCCACTGCAAAATTATTGGTTTTGAGTTTTGAATATGTGGATATCTACTTACTAGTTTATTTTATAGTTGTAGTCGGTTACTTTAGAGGGGTTACTTCAGAGGGACGAAGACAGACCACTTGAATTCGTCCTTATTTCCCCAACATTTCTAGCTTGAAACAAAGAAAGAAGATTTTCTCCATAGGAACCACTGGTTCTGTGTCAAAGACTAACCTACTTCCTCCCTCATCTGGTTCACCCTATTATGTTGCAAGAACCGCTAGAGCTTTTCTTGCCTCCTGAATGTTACTGGCCCTCTTAATTTGTCCTACCTCACTTAAAAGTGAAAGTAAATTGTGTAATAATTTGCACTGAGATACAGTTTCACCCACCCTATGTACCGATGTTAATTCTAAAATAAGGAAAATAATAGTCCATACATTTCTTTGATTCATACACAGGAACCCTTCTTGATTCTTTCCATAACATTACGTTCCACATGCATTTTCAAAAGAATGAAATAAGTATGAGTTACACCAACCTTTACTTTAGCAACACATCATTATTTAAACTAAACTTTCATGTTGTAAATGTCTATTTAGGATTTCAAGGATTAGTCTTTAATTAAAATATCCACTTCATGTTCAACACGAATAACAATTCACTTTACCAGTATAACAGAGATAAATTTAAAATCTTGGATCAGTTGTTTTTTTTCTTAAGAAATCACTTATTTGTCTTAGTCGACACTCCCAAAGGAATACCCAAGATAAGACTCCTTCATCCACCCAACCTTTAAAAAATGAAATTAAGTCATTTTCTCTCCCCCGAGCACTTTCATACTAGAATAGTCTTAATCAGGAACCCCAAAAGAGTTAATCCTCAGGCAACAAAACCCTCCCCTAGGTTCAACCTAGAATGTACAATAGTCTTGAGGCTTCCATTGTCTCTTGTCCAGCTCATGAAGACCTCAGGGCAGCGTCTTGTCTTCTCTCACAGTGCTTTGTGAGGTTTCTATAATACTATTTTCTTCTTCCCGCTGCCTTCGATTTCCTCCCTTGGTTGCTTTCCTTGGATTTATTTTTTTCAGATAATCTTTTATCTCAACGGAAGAGAAAGTAATTTATTCTTAACTGTATGGTAAAAAAAAAATTCATTTGGGTTTCCCTTCAGTGAATTCCACGATCTCCCTTAATTATCATTTTTTTTTTTTTTTAAATAAATATGGCAATAAAATTTTAACCAACCAAAATTATTAGTTAGGTTTTTCCATGTTGTCTTTGTATACATTCTTAAGTCTTAAAAACAACAAGGTAAATATAAATAACTGACCTGATATTTACATTAACTAAGGGTGTTACATATTCCCCCCAGATAGAAACACCATCTTCGGTGTTACTTAGTCCATTAAATAGCCCAAGATAAGTTCCCAGTTGTCCTCCTCGGGGCTAAAGTGTCTCCACTGCACTTTAACCTGGGTGATGGCTTACCTCTGTAAAATTATTTCTCTCCATTCAATAATATGTTGAGGCTCTACCAAGGGCTAAAGTGTCTCCACTGCATTTTAACCTAGATGATGGCTTGCCTTTGTAAAATTATTTCTCTCCATTCAATAATATGTTGAGGCTCTATCAGGAATTCTTCATCTGGTTCTACCTATTACGCAACCACACTTTCAATTTGTTATGTCATTCAGCAAATAATCATCTTCATTTTATATATATATATATATATATATATATATATATATATATATATACATAATTTTTTTCTCGTTTACCTAATAATATGTATTGCCAATGAATAACATGTCTAGGATCATATACATATCTTTTCAATAAAGAGACATGAAACACATTGTGTATTCTTATGTGACTGGGTAGCTCCAGCTGATATGCCACCGGCCCCCTCCAATATTTGGAAAGGGCTACAAAATCTAGAGGCAAGCTTTGCACAACCACCCTATCTTAGGGTTCTCTTCTTTTGTTTAACTTACATACACATGATCCCCAACACTAAATTCTTGATAGGTTCCTTTCCGGTCAACATAAGCCTTTTTCCTAGCTTGAGCAGCTTTTAAGTTTTGTTTTACTTTATTTACTATTTTCTCCATTTCTATCGCCATATCGGGCCCTAGAATTAGTATATATTCGTTACTATTCCAATTAGTAGGTTTCCTACGCCTCCTCCCATGTAGCACCTCGAAAGGGATAATCTTTAAACATTCATGATTGAATTGTTATTATATGCAAACTCCACCAAATGCAAATATTCCTCCCACTTGTTGGGTTGTTGCATAACATACATTTGTAGCATGTCTTCTAGTACTTGGTTCACAAGTTCAATTTTCCCATCAGTTTATGGATGGTATTCAATGTTGAACTGAATCTGGGTTCCCAGTCCAATGAAGAGAGCCTTTCAAAATGCAGAGGTGAATTTTACATCTTTGTCTAATATAACTAGTTTAGGAATTCCATGCAATTGGAACGCCTCTTTCATAAATATATCAGAATTTGAACAGTCTTGTAGATAGATTGTACCTGAATAAAATGAGTTGTTTTGTTGAGTTTTTCTATAACCACCATGATTAAATCAGTGTGCCTCTTGGATCTGGGTAATCATGTTATAAAATCAAGTGTAATGACCTCCCATTTCCACTCAGTTATAGGTAATGGATGGAGAAATCCAGCGAGGTGTTGGTGTCCAGCTTTGACTTGTTGACACTCTAGACATATCTTTAAATATTTTGTAATGTCTCTTTGCATTCCTGGCCAAAAATAATCTTTTTTATTGTTGAAAATAGTTTCTAGTATCCAAGATGGGCGGCATACGTACTTTTTTGAAATTTGTCCAGAATCAGTTGTCTAACTAAAATCTGGTTGGGAAAATATATTCTCCCCTTAAAAGTTACCAAATGATCCTTATATATGTTATATTCAGACTATTTTTCTGGGTTGTTGGTCTGATGGGCTTGTTGCCATAAAAATTTATATTATGGATATTTTTGGACAGCTTCTTTAATTTGAGAAATTTAAACTCTATTTTATTTTAATGAAGTTCATATACACAATTCACTCTCCTCCTTAGTGCATCTGCAACATGGTTTTATTTTCCCTTTAGATGTTTAATGTCAAATTCAAATTCACTAAGAAAGGCATTCCACCTCGCTTGATGGGAATTCATATTATGTTGTTTGAAATAACTCGTTAGGCTATTATGGTATGTCAATAATAATAAAAAAATTTCCTAAAAGGTAGTGCCTCCAAACTTTCAATGCATGGACCACAACAGTTAATTCCAAGTCATATGCATAATATATTTTCTCATGTTCCTTTAATTTTCGTGACTCATACGCTATCACTTTCCCATCCTTCGTCAGCATTGCCCTTACCCCTTCTTGACAGGGATCTGTGCAGACCATGAATTCCTTGTTCGAGTCAGCAATCTTTAATACATGGGCAGTGGTTAGTAGTTGGATTAACTACTCAAAACTTTGTTGGCACTCTTTGTTCCACTTAAAAACTCTCCCTTTATTTTGCAAGGAGGTGATGGTGTAAGCAATTCGAGAGAATTCCTCAATGAAACGGCGGTAGTACCCCACCAAACCCATGAGATCGTATATCTGCTACATTTATGGGTACATGCCACACCATAATAGTTATGATCTTTTCAGGATCAATAGTTATACCTTAAGCTGAAATAACATGTCCGAGATATTGGATTTGAATTTTTATAAAAATCACATTTGTTAATTTAGCATACAATTGATGCTCCCATAAGACTTGCAACGCTATACGCAAGTGCTCCTTATGTTCCTCTAAAGTTCTGGAATAAATTAGAATATCATTTATAAATATCAAGACAAATTTATCCAGAAAAGGATGGAAAATACCATGCAATAAACTCATGAATTTTGTTGGTGCGTTGGTACATCCAAAAGGTAAGACCACAAACTCGTAATGACCATAACGAGTTCTAAATTGTCTTGCAAATTTCCTCCTCCTTTACCCGAATTTGATGATACCCTGACTGTAAATTAATCTTAGAGAAAACCATCGCGCCTTTGACCTGATCAAATAGATCGTCAATTCGGGGCAGCAGGTACTTATTATTTACTGTCATCTTGTTAATCTGCCTATAATCAATGCAAAGTCTAGGGATGTCGTATTTTTACCTTACAAATAGTACCAGAGCTACCCAAGGTGACATGCTCGGACGGATGTATCCTTTATCGAGTAGATCTTGTAACTGCATCTTGAGCTCAGTTAACTCGAGTACACTCATGCGATATGGGGCCTTGGACACTGGTGTTGCTCCAGGAATTAACTCAATTGTAAATTCAATGTCCCATTTTGGGGGAAGTCCTGGTATATCCTCAGGGAACACATCAACGAATTCTTAGATTATTGGTATGTTCTCTAAGGTGGTGGTCTTATCCTTAGTATTGGAATACCCACCCTGAACAACATATATCATACAACCGTTCCTAATACATTTACCTAATTGAGAGGCAGTAATGGGGTGTAACCTCACTGGATTTTTAACCCCTCATATTTCTTGCCTGGAACCATTTTCATCAAGGTAACTAACGGAGTTTTCCTTACAATTATCTAAATACCAATTCCCTTCTAACCAGTCCATTCCGGTCAACATATTATAAGATCCTAATGGAAATATATTCAAATCGACCTTAATTTATTGACTCCATATTTCAATAGTCAATTTGGTACCCTAACATTCACTCTTCTCTTGGCTCCAGTAGCTAATTGTACCAGCCAAGGGTTCTTAAATTTATGAACTTGCAAATGACATTTTTCCACTAATTTGAGGCTAACATAACTTAAACTTGCACTCGGATCTACTAAAATAGACACAGTCTCGTTAAATAGCTTACATTTCAGCTCTAACATGGTAGGTTTATAATCCGCCTGATGATCCTCTAACGTAGCGTTGATCCTTGGCATACTTCTCTCCACGTAACTAACTGTAGAAGCTTCTTGTACATTAGCATCTTTTTTACTTTTAGCAAGATGGGGGCAGGTTTTGTAGTAGTGGAGTTCCCTGCAGCCCCAACACTGCAAGGGTGGTTTTGGAGCTTGATTGGGTTCTAGTTTGCTTGATGCCTCAAATTTCCTGATTTCCCCTTGGTTTCTGGTTCTTTATTGATTTTGTCCAGAGTGTTTACTCTTTTGTCCTTTATATGTATCCTTAAATTTAGTGGATTTTGTACTTTTGTTACTTTAAAAACTTTTCTGCCCTTTTTACTGGGCCAAGTATTACTACCTTCACCCTTATGTTTCATCTGCTGGTAGCAAATTCGAGTCTTCTGGATTGCCTCGTTCATAGTCTTGGGATTGTCAAATTCTAATTTCTCCTTCATAAATGGAGGTAGGATGTTAATAAAGCATTGAACCTTAGCCTTCTCCTCACGTATATATGAAACATATCGCAACAAAGATGTAAATTTTCTCACGAACTCGTCCATAGTCATTTGTCCCAACTTTAGACTGTGAAACTCCTTGGCCTTCTCATCATAAAATCATTATGTCATATATTTATTTTTAAAATGATTTTAAAACTCATGCCAAGTCACCTCATGTTCCTCAATCCCCTGCACGTTTTTCACTTCCTCCCACCATAAGGTGGCCTTTCCTTGAAGTTGGTAGATAGTCAGTTTGGCTTTAAGTATATTTTCATATTCATACATTTGAAAGTATTTTTTCAAGTTAATGATCCAGGGTTCTGCAACTTCTTCAACTACCCCATCAAATGTTAGGGGCTTGTTTTTTTAAATTCCCCCTGCAATTCAAGTTTCTGATTCTTCATTCTCATTTGATAAGAAGCATTGCCATATTATTCTTCATTATTATCTTTGTCTCTCTCAATTCTTTGAGTATGACTTTCTTCCAGGGTATTATCATTTCCTGTGGCGATGTTTTTCATCCTTGGTTCTATTGTCAAGGATGAGTCAAGAATTCCTATGAATATTCCTATCAGTAATACCCTTTAGGATTCGTTCTTTATCACGCTTTAATCTTTCATTATCACTTCTCAGTCGAATCATTTTAGCCTTCAGCTATTGGACAATTTCTAGCGGCATAGTTGTTTGACTATGTCACTCTTTGCCCTGTTGTAACCCACATCTCTAGATTTGCTTCAGTAATTGGTATGGAACCAGATTCCACCATTGCCCTTAGTGAGGGTAAAATTCAAGCTCCCCTCCTCGTTATGTTATCCCTTCTATGCACATCAACACACTCATTATCACTACAATTTCCCAATCAGGTCACAGTGTCGGAACTTGTGCTCTGATACGAGTTGTAACATCCATAACCTTATAAAATTAAATTTACTTGCTAAATATCTTTATTTAAGTTCATGTACAACATGTGGGAAGAAAATAAAATTAGCCTTCTCCTTGGAAATCAATGAAGGCCTTGTGGCTCATTTGCATTTACCTTTGAAACATTTTTCAAAACACCAAAAAATCATGTATGTTAGAAAAGGTAAAATTTTATATGTCAAAGAATAATTTTGATTTATATGTTGGTACATTAACATTACGTGATGAGATGTGAAGGTGGGTCGAGTCAGACTCATTTGCGTGCAGAACAGTTAAAATTGCACCCAAATCCAATGGCAACATGAGAGCACAAATTGCACGAGATTTATACCAAGGAATGCCCCCACAAGAAGTCTCGTCGAATCCGCTCACATGCAAATCGAGGGTTGACATTAACTACAGGAACACTCTCTTCAAATTCCAAAACCGCTTAAGTTCCCCCGCAAGTGGTTTCAAGTTTCAAGAAAGGACATTACGTGGTGATATCTCGATCCCATGCCCTTTACTTTCAAATCAGAGAAAGCAGAGAAATAGTGTATTTCCATTAGAAACTTAAGAGTTTTGGAGGAGGTGCAAAGGGAAAAACAGGCAGTCAAGATCAAAGTGTAGAACTGGAGAGATGGATGGCAGAGATTGTATCGCATATGGCATTCGGTAAAAGTTACAAGTTTGAAATATGATTAAAATTGCGATATTGCAATGTGATGTGATCGCATATCGCACTTCACAAGTTTAAAGGGTTAGCGCTAAGGAATGTGTTAAAGGTTGTGATATGTGGGTTGCAGGCGGGCCCACCTCTCTTTTCCACGTCACCTCCCTCTCCCTACATTTCGCACTTCGCAATTTTTAAGGTTTACCTCCACCTTGCCGATTTGTGATTTGCGATTTGTGATATCCGTGGGACCCATCTCTGCGACATCACTTCCCTCTCCCCGCACTTCTCACTTCACAAGTTTTAGAGATTACCTTCCATTTCTCATAACAAATCCATTGATTTTCGATTTACGATTGGTCCCACCTCTGTCCTGCCACGTCACCCTCCACCCGTCGTACTTCGCACATCGCAATGTTTAACACTTACCTCCTATTTCTCATAAAAAATCTGTCGATTTGCGATTTTCAATTGGCCCCACCTCTGCTTGCCACGTCACCTTTCGCCCGTCGCACTTCGCACATCACAAAGTTTAACACTTACCTCTCGTATTTCATAACAAAATCTTCGAATTTCGATTTGCGGGCAGATGTGATGTGGTTTCAAAAGTGAACTCCAATGGTTTTCAAATCTGTAGGTAAGGCATTTCTTATGTTAAATCGCATCAGAGGAAGAAAAAAGGATTATAACGTAAAGTCAATGAAACGCTAGAATGCGATAGAAAGTGGACGCGATGCGTTCTCCAAAGTTGATCAGAATATGGTTCAAGTCCAAGTCTTGTGGCGGCTGACGAAGAGAAGACGGAACGCTACAGGCACACAGAGAGGCATAGCTAGAGTCAGGCAGAATAACATATAGTGGCACTGTGGGAAACACGAAAGCTGGGTCAGGTCAGGCATTGAGGCGTTGTTACAGAACTGTGGAGCTACCACATCATAACAAGAAAGGACACCTCAACACTTTGGGAGGACGCATCAGCAACATCAGATTCAGCAAATCGAATGATATTTCCAGCTTCAATTTGTTTTCTTGGTATGATTGCATAAGTAATCTTAACAATTCAGGTAGTCGAGTAGTTTCAAGAAGTTCAGCAGTTACGAACTACTTTGATGTATTTAAGTAGTTAGAAATAAATAAAACAAGGTCCGAGTTTTGGACCTCTAGATGACTGTTAATTTGGTACTGAATTTTCTAAGAAATTAATGAAAGAAGATCAAGTTTTGTACACCTACTGATGTTGATATGTCTTTCCAGTTTTGCTCTGTGTTTATTCCTCTTTGAATGAAGTGAAGTAATGTAGCAGCCGGTCTCTTAATTACATTTGTGAGTAAGAGTTAAATAACCTTAATTTGTGCTACTTCACTTCATCTCTTCTCTCTTCACAAACTCCTGATGAAACTTTAAAGTAATAGATTTTTTGTTTACAGCATATTATTTTAAGTTTCCTCTCTCTCCATGAATTTCCTATGAAACTTAAAAGTGATAGATTATGTTTCTCAGCATATCATTTTGAGTTTCCCTTACAGTTCTTCTTTTCATTTCATTCAAATATCAGCAGTTTATGGCATTGTGAAGGCTTTCATTATATTTGGTTATTGAGGGTATTAAGTAATTAAATTCCAAAGGTGTTAAACAGAGGCCATTTTATATTGTAATTGTGACATGCATTTATACAATGTCTTAAGCACTGATTCCTTACCACATCCAAGGGATTGTTTCTTAAGATACAACATTTTCTGGCATTGTTGCTAGGGACGAAGAAACAAAGGTTATTTTCCCTAGGTTTTTCACATTATTTACTCTAGTTGTTCAGTAAGAAGGAAATATTTGGTTTTGTTTGTTATTTTCAGAATTTTGGCTTTCAAAAGGCCTCACACGAGGTCATATACCTCACAGCAAATAGTCCCTGCTTTGCCAGATCTAGAAAATTGGTTTCTAAAAAGGCTCTAAAACCTTAAACTCCTTCAACACCTAATCCTACATTGTCTGCTCCTGACAATAGTTCTCTTAACCCTTTGTTAACTAGTACAAAATAGCTAATTAGTTACTAAAAAAATGACTAAAATTTGCATATAAACGACTATTTTTCGGTCAGTGACCAATAGTAGTTAATTTACAGTATCTTATAACGCGACCAACTTATCGTTTTTAGCTTAGTCATTAATTGGTTATTTCAATTTTTTTGTCTAGTAGTATATTTGGTCATTAATTTAGCCACTAATTTAGTCATTGATTTGATCATTGTTTTAATCATTGATTTGGTCATTAATTGTCACAATTAATGACCAAATATACAACAAAATATATTACTACATAATCACCTGAGAAAACCAATTAATGACCAAAGAAATATGACCAAAATGTTGGTCGTGTTATAAGATACTGTAAATTAGCTACTAATAGTCATATATATGAAAATTTTAGTCATTGTTTGAAACTAATTAATGACTAAAGAAATATGACTAATTTTTTGGTTGCGTTATAAGATACTGTAAATTAGCTACTAATAGTCGTATATATGTGAAATTTAGTCATTATTTGTAATCACAAATTTATCATCTGCAATGGTCATTTATCATTTTTTGGTAGTTTCATATTTATTATATAAACGACTAATTTGGTAGTTTATATTCATTTCATTTACTTTCATTAATAATCATTATGAATGACTAATTTAAAAACTACTAATTTAGTAGTTTTAAATTGATTTTATGTGTTCATTATTAATCAACATAAATTAATTTGTATGGTTTAAAAAATATCATACAATGTGCATGTTCATCTAATATGAAAACATAAAGTTGCATATGTTAATTATAACACTAAACAATATCAAGTGAAATTATAAATAATTTCAACCACATAACTTATATTATATGAAATGTTAAACTCTTACAATGAGTTTCCAACTTAATATTGGTTGGACTACAATTTACACATGAAATGATGTTTCATCACTTCAAAACATTATCATTCCGTTGCCAAGGCATTGCACGTGAATTCAGCAACTCTGAAGACCTGAACATCAATATCTATATGTGTGTCTTATGCAGGATATTGGCTCTAAGGGTATTACCAGATCAGTTCTCTTCTCTCCCCTTTTTTGCATTTGTCGTTCCAATGTTATTGCTCTCCTCTTTTTTCAATTTCTGCTTTTTACGATCAATACTGAGTTCATTTTCTGAAAACAAAATAAAATACAATGCAAAGTGTAAGACATGAACGACAATGAACACTAGAATATGAAGTAAATTTCGCTATAAAAAGTTTATATGATATATACCTCAACATCAGCAATGTTAAAGCCATTTTTCCCCATACAAGTAAGAAACTCGAACAAATTTTCTTCAGTTGGGCGATAGTGGCCACTATAATGTGGCCAGATGACCTGTATAAACAAAGCAAATAAAATTTCACCATATATAGAAAAGAACACCTTAGTAACTTAGTATTCAACCTTCAGGGAAAGCTTAGGAACAATCATGTCAACTAAGTTATATGCTAAAAACTCAAGTTGTAGATAACTTGTGAAAACAAATAATACGAGATATGATGTTTAATCCTTGTCGTTTTATTCACAAAAACATTTCATTTTCTAACACATGAACTTGGTCAAGTATATAAACAACATGTGCTCAAATAACAACATGAAAGTAAACTTTTCTTATATTCATGAAAATATTTTACCACAAAATAGCTATAAGGATTCCAATAAATATCGTGTAATACTAATTTCATCTTCAAGCTTTGGTTTTTGTTTAAATGGACATGATACCAAGTATTTTCAATTTCACAGTTAAACGACAAAACAAAATCAAAAGAAACATCCAAAATACAATCAAAAATAAAGAGAGGATATCATGGAATGAAAATTGCAATTATAAAAAAAGTGTTTACCTGTCCACCGATGTCGTGTCTGGCATTCCTAAAACATTTGCTTGCCCAAAATAAGCCTAAGGTGAAATAAATGGAAAGTAATATATTGACTCATAACTTGAAACTTATGCTGACAATTTCAACCATGCAGAATACTTTTTCAATAATATGTGGCTTATGTAGAATCTAAGTAATAAATATATGTTGAGATATATTCTAAGTAAATATTGTTATACCATTAAAAAAAAAAATCTTGTGTCCAAAACAAAGTATCGAGAATCTTGTAAGCATTTGCTAATTTGTTTAGAGTGGCCTTTCGTATTTAACCATCATGTTTTGTTCTCAGAGTAGTAACACTGTTAATTTTGGTCAACTAGGTCCAAACTCTAGGTTGCACTATTCATATGATGATGATTATATCTTTTTTGGATTCCTCTTTCGGAGAGGTGCAAGATTTATCTAAATATCATCTTGTTTGGATGAGAAGAACATATATTTTAATTTTATTTTCCACACATGTGCTACGTCCGCCAGATTTGTAATGTAGGGTCAGAAGTCGAATAGATGTGTCACACACCCTCACTAACTGATATAAATTGGAGAGATATGATGTCCATTTCATCATCATCTCATCACACACATTCCTCATGATCTGATTGGTTTGTATAGCCTAGAAGATACTTCTCTCTCTCCCATGTGTGAATATGGATGCCGGAAATATGGATGATGCTGGAAATCTGGATGTCAGAAATATGGATGTCGGAAATGGATGCCAAAAATATGGATGATGCCTGAAATATGGATGCCAGAAATGATGTCGGAAATGGATGTCGAAAATATGGATGATGTCAAAAATCTGGATGAGGGATTCTTTTGTTGACATGCATTGACTTTTGGAGCTGTCTTTGAGGGGTGTGTGTGACGCTTGGAAGGTTGGTTGATCTGATGTTGAGAAAGTCTTTGTTGGCTGATGCATCCTGTTGACTGTCGTAACGCACATTACTCTCTATCGTTGCTGGACAAGAAAATTTGTAAAATCTAATCTACACTATTTGGCTTGTCTTATGTTGATCTATTATTATGTTCTATCGAAATTTTACTTTAATGTTTATGTATTGAATTGGGCCTATAAGAAAGATTAAAGTAAAACTGCATTAAGCATATAGAACATACCATGTTTATCTAAAATTAACATGGTATCAGAGCTGAGGTGAAGACAAAGTCCAAGATAGGGTGAAAATAAATCACCGAAGAAGAAGTCTTGTCAAGGACCAATTGTATGATGATAAGTTGACTGACAAGTCTGCTTATCATGCATGAAGATGTCCTTGGATTTGGTATTAGAAGATCAATATTTCATGGACTATGTACAGGGGAAGATTCATGAGCATCCATCATATTTTATGAGGCTCACAGAAATCAGGAATGATCTCCTTGCCATAGTATAAGTAGCTAATCGAGAGCTCGTCCTCATTGCTCTTGGAGGACTTCCCCGAGACTAGTATGTATTTAATACTACGATTCTTAATAATAAGATGATTCCTGATTTTGATGAATTGTTGACTAGATGCACTCAAGAGGAGACAAGAATGATGGAGAGAGATCATCCCTTTAATGGAAATAGAGGTGACCCTACTGCCTTCGCTACTCGTGCAAAGAAGAAGAACCATGGTGGCCCGAGAAATCAAAACCATGGTAGAGCGGGGCAAGGAAGGAAGGGAAGATGTTACACTTGTAACAAGTCTAGTCATTATGCAAGAGAGTGCCCCAATAGAAGTGACTCTCCCAGGGATGATGAAAACAACAACTTCAGGGGGAATGGAAATCAAAGGAACAACAGGTTCAAAGGAAAAAGGAAGGCTCCCTCTGATCGTAGTGGAAATTGGAAACCTTTCAATGGGTCAAGAAATTCTAGGTACGGTGAGTCTAATGTTGTTGACAATAAGAAAAATGAATATATTCTTGTATCTGCCCTCTTTGTTACATCTCCTTCAGACACCCTGGATGTCTAGTTGATTGATAGTGGTGCTTCAAGGCACCTCATTGGTTATAAATAAGCCCTCTCTGATTTGATTGAGAAGGATACTAATTTAGAAATTATCCTTGGAGATAATGCCACATATCTCATGAAAGGGATAGGGACTGTGACCCTTCATCTATCTCAAGGTCAGGTTGTCTATTTACAAGATGTGTTGTACGTACCTGATTTGAAGAAGAACCTTATGTCTATTTCGAAAATGGAAGACAAAGGTTTCAAGGTGGCATTCGATGATGGAAAGGTATGCATCTGGAAGAGGAACTTCAAAGAAGCTCTTACTATTGGTTTTAGAGTTAATACACTCTACTCGATTGGAGGAAGTCCATTGGGGGCTATGTGATGTGATACAACTCTTCAAATAGAGTTATGGCATCAGAGGTTTTCACATCTTCATTACAAAGCCCTTCCCGAAGCAAGGAAGGTGGTGATAGGGATGCCTGAATTTAAAGATGATCATGAAGGTATATGTCAGGGTTGTGCTGAAGGGAAGCATACAAAGGGACCATTCCCCTCAAGTGTCATAAAGATAACTGATATCTTTCAGTTGATACATTCTGATTTATCTGGTATGTTGCCTGTGACATCCTTAGGAGGGTGTTCCTATTACATGACTTTTACAGATGACTTCTCCCACAAGACCTGGATATATTTCTTGAAGGAGAAGAAGTGACAGCATTGTGTTTAGTAGTTACAGGATTGTGTGAAGTGCTAAGTATAATAAGTGTGCTCAACGAAGTAATGCAACACAAGTAAGGGTATCATTAGAGTATGAAAATGGTGGACTATTCATCGAAATGAAATAAGACGTGTGTGTATGTTGAAGATCAATGAGCAAGGTGAAGTGAAGGTGCAAGGTGTGCACAGGATATTCTATAACAAGGTGTTGATATCTCAGTAAGGATCACATACAGTAGGAGAAGGGAAATACAATTATACTGAACTCTCTAGTCCTGGTGTAGAAAAGAGTAGGACAGTGCAGAAAAGAAGGATCAGCTTAAAGAGTCAATGAAGAAGCAGTGACAAGGTCTTGGAGGCATACAAGGGTCAAAGGTCTGTGTCATGGTCATGGTACTTGTCATCTAAAAGTCTATAATAAGAATTTCTTGTGGGTTTCCCTCTCCAAGAGGGAGAGGTTTTGGCCCTGGCTCGAAGAGCCTAAATTTGTGTCTCTTGTGTTTTGGTAATTGACTTGATGAAAGACATAATAAGTTAAGGAGATAAGACATAAGTAAAAGAAGTAAGCTCACAAGTAATTATTGTAGGTTTTAACCCTGAACAGAAATATCTACACACGATTCTTATAATAGAAAATAAACAATAGCAAGAGCATAAAACATAAAACAGATAAACACAGAGATTTTCCCCTGGATCCCAAATCGGGACGACCAGCTTGATTTTTCATTATATTCCTTTTAGTGTTACAACACATATATATACATGCAGAAGCATACATAAACCCCAATCCATTAACCCTGGATTAGAACATAACCGTAGTTCCCTTGACCGGATCTACAAAATACCAGGGGCCGAAAACCATCGAACCCCAAAACCATGTGCAAAACCATGCACAAAACCATGGGCGGATCCACCTATGAGTGGGTCCGCACAAAAACAAATTTTGGCCGGGGTGCTGCCCCGGACCCCAACGGTGGGGACTGCTTCGCCCCTCGTGACCCCCCAGCTACGCCCGACGCAACATACAGCGCGTGGGGCTAATCGTGGAAAGAATATAACACATACCAAACATTCTCCCACTTGTTGTTTTCTTTCCACAGGGGGCCACAGGAGAGCTTAGTCATTGGGCCAATTCTTCAACACCCATTGTTTCTCTACACCAAGAGAACTTCTGAGTGCTCACAGACTTCGTCAATGCATCCGCAACATTCTTCAAAGTGTCCACCTTTACCAGCAACACCCTTTTAGCCTCAACCATATCTCTAACAAAGTGATATTGAACATCAATGTGCTTTGTCTTTGAATGATAAACAAGGTTCTTAGCCAAGAAAATTGCACTTTGGCTATCACAGTCTATCCTTATAGCTTGTTGTACCAACCCCATACTTGAACACAATCTCTGCAACCAAACTGCTTCCTTGCTTGCATGTGTGGCTGCTATGTATTCTGCCTCTGTAGTTGAAAGAGCCACTACAGACTGTCTTTTACTCATCCAACTGACTGCGCCTCCAAATAGGCTAAACACATACCCACTTGTAGATATTCTTTGGTCCAGATCTCCAGCCCAGTCCGCATCAACAAAACCACGAATGTCCAACATTCTTTCCAATCCCGGTCTTCCCTGGTAGCACAAGCCATAATCACTAGTGCCACGTAAATATCTGAAAACCCGCTTCACTGCTGTCCAATGCTCCTTCCCTGGGTTTGACATAAACCTGCTCAATACTCCCACTGCATGTGCAATGTCTGGTCTAGTACAGACCATTGCATACATCGGGCTACCCACTGCACTTGCGTATGGAACACGGGACATATACTCCTCTTCTTCTTGTGTCTTGGGACACTGTTCAGCAGACAGCTTTACACCTACAGGAATAGGAACCTTCACCGGTTTACTATCTTGCATATTGAACCTCTGCAATATAGTCTCGACATACTTCCTCCGGTTTAACCAGAGCTTCCTCTTTGCCCGATCTCTCTTAATTTCCATGCCCAAAATATAGTTTGCAGCACCAAGATCCTTCATGTCGAATTTGGAGAACAGTTGGGTCTTCAAATCTTGGATAATTTCTTTGTCATTTCCAATCAACAACATATCATCCACATACAAGACCAAATAAATAACAAGGTCACCAATTAATTTAAAATAAACACAGGGATCCTCCTTGCTTCTGGTGAAGCCAAGTCCCCGTATATAGGTATCAAATTTTTGATACCACATCCTTGGTGACTGTTTTAACCCATACAGAGACTTCTTCAACCTGCATACCAGTTCTTTCTTACCCTTCACTATAAAGCCTTCAGGTTGCTTCATGTAGATCTCCTCTTCTAGATCCCCGTGAAGAAAAGTTGTATTCACATCCATCTGTTCTATCTCAAAATCAAATGCAGCAGCAACAGATAAAAGTAATCTAATAGAAGTAACTTTGGCAACAGGAGAAAAAATATCACCAAAGTCAATTCCCGGCACCTGGGAATAACCTTTCGCTACCAACCGAGATTTGTATTTCTCCACCTTACCTTCTACATTCATCTTCTTCTTAAACACCCATTTGCTCCCAATGGGCTTCCTTCCAGCAGGCAACTCCACCAGATCCCATGCATCGTTTTTGTGCAAGGATGCCATTTCATCAACCATGGCCTCCTTCCAGAGTTTTCCATCCTCTGAATCTACTTCCTCCCTCACAGTTCTGGGTTCATCATTAGTTATAGTTAAGGCAAAACCTGAACAGAAAGCAAATGGACTATACCTTTCTGGTTGCCTTCTTTCCCGAACTGATCTTCTTAAAGCTGGAGTTTGTGGCTCATCATCTTCTGAGTCTTCTTCTGTTGTAGAGTCTGATTCATCCTCCTTTAGCTCAAACTCTATCTTCTCAGGTTCCTTTGGTAGGACTTCATGTTTAACAACAACTTTCACTTCTCTAAACACCACATCTCGACTGTACACAACCTTCCTTGTTTCTGGGTTCCAAAGCTTGTAACCCTTTAAACCATCCTTATACCCAATAAAGATGCACCTTTCAGATTTATTATCCAACTTGGTCTTTTTCTCCTTTGGAACATGTACATATGCATCACATCCAAATACCCTTAGATGTGAAAGAGAAGGTTTCTTTCCAGTCCATACCTCATGTGGGGTCTTATCCTCCAACGCTAATGAAGGTGATCTGTTAACTAAGTAACATGCAGTCTCCACTGCCTCTGCCCAAAATTCTTGTCCTAACCCGGTACCACTGAGCATGCTTCTTGCCTTTTCCATCAACGTTCTGTTCATTCTTTCCGCAACTCCATTTTGCTGAGGTGTGTATGGAGTAGTCTTCTGTCGTGCTATACCACACTTCTTACAGAACTCTTCAAATTCCTTCTTGCAGAACTCCCCACCATTATCTGTCCTCAATGCCTTTATCTTCTTCTCTGTCTGGTTTTCCACCAGAGCCTTAAATTCTTTAAACTTGTCAAAGACTTCAGATTTCTTCCTCAAGAAATATATCCATGTATTCCTTGAGAAGTCATCTATGAATGAAACATAGTACACAGACTTTCCCAGTGATGGAACTGACACAGGCCCAAACACATCACTGTCCACAAGTTCTAATATCTTGTTTACCCTCTTAGCACCAGAAGGAAAACTCACTCGATTCTGCTTCCCATATACACAATGTTCACAGAAATCGAAATCCAGAGAACAATTAGACATACCTTCTACCATACCATCTCTATGCAGTATCCGAAGACCCTTCTCTCCAATATGTCCAAGCCTTTGATGCCATAGCATGGTCTTTTCTCCAGAGACAGCTAGGCTTTCCGTCCCACTTTCAGGAACCACAGAACTGTTACACCCATCAATAACAGTACTACCTTGTAGCTTGTACAGAGTTCCAGTCCGAAATCCCCGCATTAATACCAGTGCTCCCCGAACCATCTTGCAGGCATCTTTCTCGAACACTGTTTTTACACCTGCATCATCCATCTTGCTTACAGAAATCAGATTTCTGGCCAATGTAGGAATATGCAAAACACCAGGAAGTGTTCTAATCCTCCCACCTTGCAGCTTCAGCTTGACCTTTCCACGTCCGACGATTCTAGCCTTCCTATCATCCCCTAGGAAGACATCACCTCCATCATATTTCTCATACTCGCAGAACCACTCCCTATGGGGAGTGAAGTGAAAGGATGCACCTGAGTCAATCAACCATGACTCATGATCTACATGTGTATTTGAAGAAGAAGCCAAATGCACATCCCCACCTTCATCCGAGGTGGTTTTTGCCTCTGCAGAAGGACCTTCATCAGATCCCTTTCCTTTCTCAGGAGCTTTAGATCTGCATTCCTTTTTATAGTGCCCTTCCTTTCCGCATTTCCAGCACACCTTTACAAACTTTCCAGGAGATTTAGATCTCCCTCTAGATTTAGATCTCCCACTCGAAACCTTATTCTTGTTTCTGTTCTGGGACCTTCCTCGTACAGATAAGGCATCTCCATTCCGACCCTCCATATTTCTCCGTCTCATTTCCTCCGACAACAAGGCTGAGACAATGTCATCAAAATTCAAGGTAGTTGTATTGCTACCTATTGCAATAACCAGACTGTCCCATGAGTCTGGTAGAGAGCACAACAAACTGATGCACTTATCTTCATCTGAGATTTTAATATCAACAGACGACAGCTGACTTACCACGGTATTGAAGGCGTTCAGATGCTCTGTCACTGAGTCTCCATCCTTCATCCTCAGGTTATACAGCTTTTTCCGCAGGAACAACTTATTCACCAGAGACTTAGATTGGTACAAAGTCCCAAGTTTTTCCCACAAATTCTTCTCCGTAGCTTCCCCAGATACATTCAACAATACTGAATCTGACACACACAACCGTATTGTGCTCTTGGCCTTCCGATCCAATTTCTTCCAGTCTTCATCTGACATTGCCGTTGGTTTAGTACCTGGATCTACCGCGATCCACTGATCTTTATCCACCAGCAGATCCTCCATCTTGAGCTTCCACAACTCAAAACTCTGACCATTAAATTTCTCGATCTCTATCTTTTCGCCGCTCGCCATCTTCTTTCACCGCAAGAATCGATCCCGCAGATCTCCCACTGAACAAGGTCTACCACAGGCCCGAGCAAAAAACCCTCAACAACAAAGGCATCCCCTTGAAGCCGAAACAGCTCTGATACCAAATGTAGGTTTTAACCCTGAACAGAAATATCTACACACGATTCTTATAATAGAAAATAAACAATAGCAAGAGCATAAAACATAAAACAGATAAACACAGAGATTTTCCCCTGGATCCCAAATCGGGACGACCAGCTTGATTTTTCATTATATTCCTTTTAGTGTTACAACACATATATATACATGCCGAAACATACATAAACCCCAATCCATTAACCCTGGATTAGAACATAACCGTAGTTCCCTTGACCGGATCTACAAAAATACCAGGGGCCGAAAACCATCGAACCCCAAAACCATGTGCAAAACCATGCACAAAACCATGGGCGGATCTGCCTATGAGTGGGTCCGCACAAAAAACAAATTTTGGCCGGGGCGCTGCCCCGGACCCCAACGGTGGGGACTGCTTCACCCCTCGTGACCCCCCAGCTACGCCCGACGCAACATACAGCGCGTGGGGCTAATCGTGGAAAGAATATAACACATACCCAACAATTATCAAGAAGAGAATTTGAATTAAACCTAGCCCTACCTAATTCTCAACAAAGGCGCACACAAACATTAAGGACAGTCACAAAGAAAAATTGTTTTACCACCTTAGAGGCATCCTTCCAAATTTGCTCCTATACTATCTTATGGAGTGCATTTTTTCCTTTCCAATGAGCCCTTATTTGTCCCGAAACTCCTAGTAGTTTGTGAGATATTGAATTTTTAAGACTAAGAAAATTACACCTAATAGTGAGCCGACCTGCACTTTGGCACGCATGTCAGCCTCCCCTTCGAGAAGGACATTTCATTTAAAACATGGTAAACTAGTATAAATATAAACCTCCGCTCCTCAGTTTTTGACAATAAAATTCAGTACGAAGCTCACAACATCCAGACAAAATTAAAAAATCAGAAGGGGAATTTTCTAATTCTAACATTGGGAAAAGAAAATTTAAAGCAAAAGCAACAAATGACGTAGCTACCAAACAGCAAAGGTTATTGGAAGCTGTCACTGCAATAGCGGAAGTTAAGGTATGTACTCTGTGTAATGCAGTTTGTAATAGTCAAATTATTTTTGACGTGCATCTTTCTGGGAAGAAACATGTTGCTCAGGTGAAAAAATTAGAGGAAGAGGCTAAGTTTGCATCGAAAGGTAAAGATCAAGATAGATATCTCCAGGACTAATGCTAAACATGAAGTTAAGAACGGGGAATAGAGTAGATTGAGGTCAAAGATGTTTTGTGAGATAGCACTTTCACAAGACTTTGGATAAGAGCAGGAAGCAAAATGGTTACACCCAGAGTATATTTGAGCAAGATAAGTTATGAAGCCTCATGGAAATTAATAGTTAAAGTGTAGTACTTTGGCATTCCAAAGCACTAAAAGTTGGGACATTTATCAAGTTTATTGGGCCACTTCATGTTGCTCAAGTTCTTAATGCAGTGCACCCCTGTTGTATTTTCCAGATAATTAAATTTGAAGGCAAGGTCTCCTACAATGTGGGCTTTTTAATGGATTTCAAAAATTTGTTTTAATTCAGCAACAAATTTTGGCACTTCAATTTTTGAGATTGGGCCACTGCAGTTTTTTTGGTTATGTGTATTAGTACTTGTAATATGACTATCAAGAAAGTACAGATACGGTAATATTATTACTGATCAAATGTTTTCTAGAAAACAAGAAGCTCGTATTAATCGATAGATACAAGCAACCGTGATGCTATTACTTGACATGCATATACATCATAACAATTCATGCACAGAGGAACCTATACTCGATGGATGGTCTCATGTCTACATTCATTTGTCTAATTGTTGAAATTGCTATAAATGTGAATTTATTTACTATGTTTTGTCAAAGTTCAGGAACAAGGGGGCAAAGTAGGAAGTCTTTTGGACCACTGGAGAAAACTTGTAAATTTAAGGGATATCACAACAACAATAGATCCAGGAAGGATACCGATCTCAAATGCATCTAGACAGACATGAGGATGAGGTGAAAAAAGTAGGGTATAACCGCAGAGTGACTTGGAAGTAGAGGAATAAAATTTGTTTGGGTCAAAAATCTGTGATGGTTATCTATTCCTTTGGACTTGTGATAAGAATTGTGCTAGAAGACAAAATTTCGGATTGTAAACCAAGCATCAGCACTAGTATTTTTTGTGGTGAACTTCTTGATCGAACTGTGGAAGATTATAGTGATTCATGTGTAGTAACTATAGCGGTTTAAGACTGTGTATAGAATCTTGGCTCAGATTTATTTGTTGGGCAGTCCGGACTTCGCATTTATCTGAAGATTTCGGTGGATAAGACAGCAAGATACTCTCTGTATTTTGGACCTATAACAAAAATTTCCATACCTTCGAACCTGTAAGAGGAAGCTACAAAACCCTTGGACCAGTGGAAACTGGAGCTGTGGACAAAGCTAAAACATTGTTGTGAATTGCAGTCCTCAAACAACTTCGGTCTTGAGGATATTCTTTGGAGATTTGAACCTCCAACAAACAAGCTAATTGGCAGCTTGGTCCTGCGAGGAGGGCTCATCGTATGTATTCCTCAAATCTACAACTCGTATCTCAGATTTGCTCAAGAGTTCAAACCTGTGTGTTGACAAAAGGCTATTCGGACTTGTGGGAAACATTTTGAGCTTGGTGAGAAGGTATATCTCAGCATTTAGACTTGAATCTATTCTTGACCTCTACACGTGAATCTGGTGCTTGATCAGTTCTCTGTTGCAACACATTCTAGGCTAAGAGCTCTAAATTAAGACCATGTGTACTTAGTCCAAGCCTCTTGCACATAATTTAGATTCCTTTTGAAGATGATCTTGGCAAACATTTTTTAGAAGGCTTGAAGAAAACTTGTTTTATCTTGAGGACAATGGTTAGCAGCTTTAGAACAGACTTTGGGAATTATTTGAAGTGAAATAATAACAGGCCTGAAGGGATTGTTTGGTGAATTTCTTTTAAGGTATTTTTGAAGGCCTATAACTGCTTGTTCTTTGCAATATTGGAGACATTTTAGGAGCAGGATGTTGAAAAAGAGTTAAGGCCTACGGACTTGGAGCACCTTGAAAAGAAGTAGAAGATATTTGTTGAAGATCTATTTGGAGCACCTTGACGACATCTTGGAGCATCTTGTGAAGACACTTTGAAACTGAACTTGGAGATATTATTATCATGATGCATCGTTGATGACACCATGAGGTGACTTGGAGAATAGAGCTATTACACGTCTAACTGACACAAATATATAGAAATTATGATGGTCTTTAAAGTGTCAAGGCTCATAGAATATACCAAACCCGCATTCTCCATATAGGAATAAATCAGCAGTCTATCATTCCCATACTTGAAGTATCCTTGCAATGACACTAGATTCTTATGTTGGGCTCTTGATAGAGCTTCTACTTCAGCCTTAAATTCATGCTCCATCTGACCACATTCTCCTGTCAATATTTTAATTGCATTTTTTGTGCCATCTTCCAGAGTGGATCTATATACAAATCCAAAGCCTCCACAGCCAATGATGTTTTCCTGCTAAAAATTACCAGTAGCTTTCAAGAGATCAGTAATAGCAAGATCCTTATGACAATGATTCTAGAATAACAGCACCAAGTTATATCCCAAGGCGTCAGAAAGCCTGTGAGGCATGTCAAAATCCATCTTGTCTGCAACTCCCTGCTCTGTTACCTGTCTTCTTGATTGATTCCAAAGAACCGCAGCCAAAAGAAAAGCAATCCCAACACCAACACTCATGATTATGCCAAGAATGGTATTTTTGTCCAGCCTATTGATTCTGTGTGCAGCAATAGGTACCCCCGGTATTGACACAGGCGGACTGCAGGTGGTAGTAAGAGGCTAGCCACAGAGACCAAAGTTTCCTTAAAAACTAGACTTGTTAAAGGTATCAAAAATTGATGTCCAGAAGGTATTAACCAATGCAAGTGATTATTAGAGACATTGAACCTTACTAGGAATGTGAGATCCTTCAGGGATGGTGGTATGATTCCAACAAAATTATTGTTTGACAAATCTAAGGTCTCCAAATTTGTCAAGTTAGACAGTGTGTCTGGGATTATCCCCGAGAAATTATTATGACTCAAATCTAGAATATGAAGCATTTTCATCTACCCAATATCAAGGCTTAGAGTGCCACTAAGATTGTTTCTGGCCAAGTATAGAGAAGGGGGAAGATTAGACAACTGATTGCAATGCACCCCAAAAGCATTTTGATTTTGCTTTACATATAAAGAGGGCTCAAAGGGAGTTTGAGCTGATACAAGGGTATTTGTATTGACTTAAAACTAGGTAACTCCATAAGCTTCTTTGGAATTTGTCCTGACAAAGAATTGTTTGACATGTCCAAATAAAAAATATATTGAAGAGTGTTTAACCAAATAGGAATAACTCCATTGAGATTACTCCAGGAAAGATCCAAGACCTGTAAATTTGGACATTTTAGGAGCCAAACTGGAACTTGCCCGGAAAGAGCACAATTTCCAAGACTTAATGTCCAGAGCATGGGAAATACATGTGTATCAGTTGGAATCATATCCCCATTAAAATTATTTGACAGAACCAATGTGGTAAGGTTATGACAGTCCTGCAGAGTTGTTAGGGCACTTGTAATATTGATAAAATTGTTGTTTGAGATGGAGAAAAAAGAGAGAACCTGAAGGGATGCCATACCAAGAGGAATTTCACCGGCTAATTTGTTTCTTTCCAGACTCACAGACTGGATATTTTTGCAGGTCCACAAGCTAGGCAGAATACTGCCAGACAAATTATTGCTAGCTAAATCTAGATAAATTAGTTCAGGCAGGCTTGTAAAATTCAGTTCAATAACTCCCGTGAGAGAGTTGTTTTTCAAATTCAAAACTTTCAACTTCTTGAATTGAGACAGACGAGAAGGTACCTGAAAGGAGAAATCTCATCAAGGGTACCTAGAGAATGACTTCTAGAGTAGGTTTCTGGTGGAGCTAGAATGTTGTTCTCCCTTGTAGATGTCAGTTATCAGCTAGCATGCTGCCAATTCGGTTGATGCCTTGGCTAGGGTGTTAAATTTAGTATTATTCTCTGTGTAGATGTGAGAGAATGATGTATGCTCAAAGAGTGACATTGTTTTTTAGCCAAGTGGAAGTCAACCTATCGATAATGATGTTGTCTGCCTTATCAAAGAAAAAACTGCTAAAATACCTGCACCTGATACAATCTGGTTGAATGCCTCAAATGTTGGAAAATGGGCACATAATGACCCCTTTGTCTCAAATGCCATAGATAAAGAAGACAGTGAAATTAAAATTAGGATATAAGATGGTGTCATTGGTGCCCCTGAATACAGTTCAGATTGCCAAAATTATGAAAGGGCATACGATCTTTAGGAATCCAAATTTGAGCATTATTTTGAGTTTGAAGACCCACCTTAGGAGCCCTTGGAAACTGGAAATGACTACAAAATTGATCGTCGACTTCGTGAGGGTATGTTTGTTTTCCTGGATGCTGGTGGAAGTGATAAACATACCTCCAGTACTAACAAACATAGTTATATGTCGCTGCGAGTTGGATGAAGCAGTCATAAAATGGTAATGTTTAAGACCCCTCCTATTTTTGATACTTATGACAAGTTGGATAAAGAAGGGTTTGAGTATTTAGTGAAGGAGTTACCCTTCATTATGGTGAATTTTCTGAAGATGCCCATACAGAAATTTTTAAGTTTGGTGAACTTGTAAATCTCAAGTTCTATGGGAATGCTTCAGCTCATATTTATGGAAATACTCATGTGCATTGTCAGTGCCATGAAGCTACAGGTATAATGAAATTGATCTTGTCAACCTTGGATTTTTGCATGATGTATCAAAGAAAATGTGCATCCAAAACTGCTAAATGGGTTTCTGTGAATTCAGAGTAAGGTTCATCTCTAACAAAAGCTTTGCATGGTGATATGCCACATAAATCCATTCAAATATTTGAAGTATTGGAAGTAGAATCTTTGATATATAAGGTTGTTTCAAGTACATCTCTCCAATATTGCAGGCCAACATAGTTATCTACAGTAGAGTTCCAGCAGAAAGTGTTTGCAAGCATAAGATGCTCTTCTATGAGGAAAAAATAACTAATTTCAGAAGGGAGAGATTGTGCAATAGCTATGATCACCATATGTTGAATATCCTGATACTGTATTTTGAACCAGCTAAGATATCAACATGAAAATTTTGACATATCTCTTCTTTGAATATTGCTGAGGCGCGGAGAAAAGGGACACTGTACAGACAAAAAGAGAGAACCTGAAGGGATGTCATGCCAGGAGGGATTTCACCACTTAATTTGTTTCTTGCCAGGCTCACAGAATGGATATTTTTGCAGGTCCACAAGCTAGGCGGAATACTACCATACAAATTGTTGCTAGCTAAATCCAAATAAATTAGGCCAGACAGGCTTGTAAAATTCAATTCAATAACTCCCGTGAGAGAGTTGTTTTTCAAATTCAGAACTTTCAACTTCTTTCATTGGGAAAGACAAGAAGGTACCTGAAAAGGAGCAAGCTCATCACAGGTACTTGGAGAATGACTTCTAGTGTAATTTTTTGGTGGAGCTGGAATGTTGTTCTCCTTTGTACATGTCAATTATCAGCTAGCTTGCTGCCGATTCAGCTGATGCCTTGGCTAGGGTGTTAACTTCAATATTATTCTCTGTGTAGATGTGGGAGAATGATTTATGCTCAAAGAGTGCCACTGTTTTTGAGCCAAGCGGAGATCAACCTATCAATAATGATGTTGCCTGCCTTACCAAAGAAAACACTGCTAAAAGACCTGCACCTAATACAATGGGGTTGAATGGCTCAAAAGTTGAAAAATGGGTGCATAATGACCCCTTTGTCTCAAATTTCATAGATAAAGAATACAATGAAATTAAAATCAGGACATATGATGGTGTCATTGGTGCCCCTGAAGACAGTTCAGATTGCCAAAATTCCAAAAGGGAATATGATCTTCAGGAATCCAAATTTGAGCAATATTTTGAGTTTTAAGACCCACCCTAGGAGCCCTTGGAAACTGGAAATGAGTACAAAATTGATCGCAGACCTCACATTATCTGATATCTTTTTCTAAATTCTAGCATACTTCATTTTTACTTGTAACTTATCCAACTTTCCATGCCATGGATTTTTTATAGCCATTCACTAAGCCTCTTACTACATAAGCTTCATTTAGATCCCCTGATGATGGGTGCGGAAGGTATTGGATCCCCTGATGATGGGCATAGTGTCCACTTGAAATGTTGGGACATTTCTACATTCTAACACAGTTCATATGCAGAAAGTATGGCACAATTATGGCTAGCAATGAAAATATTCATACTAAAATCATACTAATTTTTCACTGGATTTGACAACTGATCATTTTTTCATTTTCCTGTTCTACTATTCTCTAAATGAATTTGATCATTCAACACAAATTTAAAGAAAAGCATCAGCCATATATATGCTTGAAACATATGGTAAAATTAGATAGTGAAAATGGGAGAAATTAAGCTCCAAAATGTCATATGCACATCCTTGAATGTCTCATACCTTCCTTTGTGAGCCTTAATCCTAGTAATCCATAAAGTACATAAAGAAAAATTGAAAAATATGATATAATTTCATCACAATAGTAGCTTGTTAGATAATCCAAATTCTCAAAAGTCACAGGTTAGATTCATCTTATTGCTCAACAAAAGAGATTAACAAATTATTGGGGAAGGTGACTTAGCATCCTTTAAAAACAAAATTCAATAGTAAACATCATTCATGTTGGAATGCTCCATGCAAAAACAATGATTGTAAAAAAGATATATCTAAAATAAAAGTTGGCTATTTACTCATCGAACTATATGATTGGCAAACTAAATGTTTCATCTTTTCCCCCTCTTCTAATGTTCATAGATATAAAACTACTCAGTGTGTTTTTCCATTTCCACAAAAAAAAGCTAATCAATGCATTACCTTCATGACGACGATTTTACAACTCATTTTTACCTAACTATTCATGTTCTTATCCTTTTCTTCCTTGAACTAGTTTCCTAGTTGTTACGGCCTATTCTCAGATATTAGATCTTTTCTTATATTATATTTACGACAACTTATATATTGGATCTATTTTTTGTTGATTTTTTATGTAGCTTGGGAGGTACTCCAAACCCTAGTGATCGAGGGTTGGAGGTCAAAGCGCCACAAATGGGCTTGTGGGCTTGAGATCCAAGCTTGGGGGTTTTTCACCCATCGTGTTTGGGCCAAAACCATGATGAGAAATTGACATGTGATGGATAAGGATGATAGTGCTCGATGATACGATTCCAACTCATCGAGAATCGTTCGGATCCGAGTTGTTGTTAGAGAGAAATGAATTTTTGAAGTTGACTGGGTAATTATTGGTTGCCAAGTCATGTGGGCTTGGTGTAAAAGGGTTCCAATAGATGGGTCTCTTCAAAAAATTCGTGGAGGCTTAAAAGGCTATAAATAAGACGTGTGTGATCCTCATTTTAGAATCCATCCTTGTGCAACACAACACAAACATAAGCGTTGAAGGGAAAATACATATCTCTGATTTGGCCGCAGTGAGAAGAGGGCATACCAGCGTGGGAACAATTCTGTTTTAGGGCCGCAGGAAGGTGACCGAGTAGCTGGAGAAGGGTCTGAGCTGAGTGCAGGACTAGAGTGTTGTTCTTGAAGGCTGAAGTAAGGGAGGGTTGTTTTGAGGTGAAAGGAAGGTAGGCAGACTCTTAGAAGAGATGTTGCAGCCCTACACAGCCTTGCTGTAGGGTGCTGCAGCTGTTTGAAGGGAGGTCGAAGAGCTGGTGGAGGCTATAACAGCCCAGCATCATCAATGAGGGTCATATCCTTTCATAGAAGGGTGTCTGTGCCTCCTTAAGGCAATTCTGGGCAGAAATTAGAGGACTGTTAGAGACTGGTTTATATGCCCCAACCAGTCCTAGATTGCAAAAGTGGAGCTACAGCAAAACAGTCAACAAGGTATGTGTCTTTGATGAAGTGTTTGTAGGTGTTGGATCCTAGATAGGACCAGTTTTGGATCAGTTTGATAAGGAGCCTATGGAAGTCAAAGAGGAGGGGCAGGCCTTGTGGTTAGAGGCCCTAGACCAGTGACATTTTCCACAGTGAATGAGCAACATACTTGTAGCAGAAGGTTGTTATGCATTGGGTTAGAGTGTTGAAAAAATAGCCAATATTGAAAAAATACAATTTCCTGCCACCTTTAAAGGGTTTATGGAAAATATATCACATACTTTATTCACATTGCAATTGAAAAGAACTCTGAGAAATAATTTGGATTTTTTTAGAGGTAATATGGCTTGCCATCCATTGAAAGAAAACACTCTCAAAATGATTCACTACAGGTTGTTTAACAGATGACACTCACAGCCCCAAGGGTTAGCTCAAGCGGTAGTGAGCCAATACGTGGTCCTCTCCGTTGAGGGAGGTCACGGGTTCGATTCTTGAGTCCTTTGGGGTTAGGCGCCGAAAGTCCGCCGAACGGTTTACCGCGCGTACCATCCAGAAATTCTGGGGAAGTATGCCCGGGTTTCCCGTGAGCTTTCCCCTCGTGAAAAAAAACAGATGAAACTCACACATCATCTGGAATAACTAACCTAGGCACCTTCAAATAAAGTATTCTTGCAACTTTTGAGATGGCAGGTTGATAATTAGTGTTGCAATATTCTTTCACTAAAACCACTGTTTTGCAACCAGTCAAAATTTTACTCCCATTAATTTGTTGTTCAACCTATTTTATGCTCTTAATAGGACTAGAGCCTTCAGTGAGATTTGATGGTTGAGTAGAACAAATCAAAGGAAGAATCTCACTTGCTCCCTCACTTGTCAAGATATTTTGAACGTCTAAAAATCAATAATTTGCAACTGTTGTATTCAAATAAGCCACACATTGATTTTGTTAGACTTCCCAATAAGGATATGAAACATTGTCTATAGTTGTGGACAACAAATCAAATTGTCCAGGCATGGTACTAGTGAGCTCCAACACTTAACTACCATTCCACTTACTATATATGTTTCTACTTTAAAAAAAATTGAAAGCACAGAGCCTTGATAAGACACAGACAGTTGAATTTCTAAAGAAATGGTGTAAGAGATAAGGAGAAAGCAATGGATTCAATGAATCAGGAGAAACACTAGGGGAAGAAGTCACAAGAAGAATATTTATTTTTGCTTCCTTTTGGATTGCATCTGAATCAATTAAAAATTGAAATGGGTGGTTTTGTATCTCTGGCATTTTGTTTTGCCTTTTATTTTGGCATTGATGGTAATCTTACCAAACAATGGAATGCATCTCATTTATGTTAGAGGCGAGTGCATATCTATGGAACAATCATCCCAAGTTGTAGCTCCAGGTTCTTCCATTGTTTATGCTTGAGCTATTGAGTAAAATTACAATTAGTTTGATAACTAATTGGGACTTGGAGGGCAATATGGGTGATGGTCCATGGAGTTATGCTTGATCAGGGCACTTATTTTATGTTGAAGGAGCTAAGGATATATCTAAATATTTATCATATTGTATGTATTTACCACTTCATAGTTGCATTCACCATAATAGTCTTCATGTTGAAACAAGTTTGTAAAAGTGTCTTTTGTTTCCAATGAGGGGATGATAAAGTGGAAAATGTTGGTACTGAATCTAGAGATTTATAAGTCAATTATATGTCTCAAATTAGTGATACATTCTCATTTGAAATTGAAACAATGAATGTGCCCATTGGAGAGGGTATTTATGGCTTAGTCGATTTTACCCAATATGGTGAGATAGACAAAAAACTTGGATGCTGGAAACCCTTTCAGAGTAGCCAATCAAGTGAAGTGATTCAGAGAAAGGCTTCTAAAAGATGCCAAATTCTTTCCACCGATATATTCTTTACAAAAATATTAGTAAATATCATATTATGTTTCTTATCATATATGCTAAGATGAACTGCCAAAATAATTACAGGTCCTCTACTTGAGTAAATAAGAATAGAAAGAACTTTTCTGAACCTCTATACCCCTCAGGGTGCCTCAAATGTTTTAGAAACAAGTTTTTGGTGTAACCTGTCAAGAAAATCTCATTAACTCACAACATTTGACCAATCAAAACCTCTTAACTATGGCCAATACTTCCTAAACGTAGTAACTTTAACGAAATCAATGTCTTACTGTATCATGATTCATATCCTCCTCACTCAAATAGACAATAGAACACCACTCTTTGGATGAATGCCCTCAAAAGTACCAAGAAATGGTTGAAAGTGCAATTTAGAAAGAAGCTATAAATGCATGAATCATTTCCAATCAAAATCAATTTCCGACCAACACAACACATTCAAAAGAAGAATTCAACTCTTAGAATAATATTACATAAGGGACTCAAAATCACTATTTGTGTTTTTCTTCAATGAAGCAAAAAGAAGAAGAGCAGAAATTTACTCTGTAATCGAGCGAGAACCTTCGACAAATTTACGATTCAAGAGTAACTTCCATGATCATCATTCAGACAAGTCTCGGCCATAATGTCATTAGGATGAGTTTCCCACCACTGCCTATTATGACCGACTAGGCATCTTCAACAACTTATTTTCTCCTCGTCGAACTCTAGAAGAAGATGAAACGTGCTCCAATGACCATAAACAATGCATGTTGTCAAACGAGTAACTTTGATGCACAATTAATTTGGTCTTTACATAGTATCATTTACATTATAAAAGAGGTATTTATTCTCATGTTATTTATTCAAAACAAATAACATGTGGTGGTTGATAATATATTCAGAAAGAGATCCAAAAACTAAAGCATTAACAGTTCCACAGGGATGTTGGTTTGCAAGGAT